>JABXJD010000048.1:2310000-2480000 GCA_013375575.1 Percina caprodes | reverse complement strand
TTGCTCGCCTCTAATATAGTTATATATATACAGTACAATGTGTGTTAACTGATGGATACAGTAGGAAGAAGTTGACTCAGAATCAAGAGTTGCTGGCTTTTGAGTACAGTATACGTAGCTACTGGCTTTAAATTTAAAGCAACTAAATGGTATAGGTAATCGACTATCATCTGAAATTCACTTAATTTCCCAATTACAATGATATCCAACATACAGCATGATGTCAAATTATGTAACATAAATTTTTTTAATCATGTATTTCCTTAGGTAGTAAGTAAATAACATAGTTCCTGTTTGGATGAAACATGTTTTATTCCCACTATGTAATGTGCCTGTAGATTGACATTTTAGTGCAGCCTGTGCATTTAAAGCCACGCTAACAACAGGGCTGTATGGATGGCAATGTTGGTTTAAATATTGGTCAGTCCTCAACTTTGGGCCAGACTGAAATATCTCAACAACTCTTGGATAGATATTCATGAATTTGGTGGGCATTTATGGTCCCCAGAAGACTGGCCTACAGACTTGGGTGATCTTCTGTGTTTTTCTGCTAACCGCACCAACAGGGTGACTTTTTTGTGAAATGTCTTGACAGCTATTGTATTGATTGCCCTGAAATTGGGTTCAGGCAGTCAAGATCCCCAGAAGATAAATATGAATATATGTGGTCCTTTGACTTATCATCTAGTGCCATTGTCATTTTAATTATACTTAAATACTTTAGTTTATGACCAGACCTGCAAAACTAATTACAATCTCCTTGGCCTCAGCTGCACTTTGTGTTTATTGCCAAACACAAAGTGCAAATGTTAGCTGCTAGCTTGGCTGTAGACTCTTAGTCTACTAGAAAATCTATCTTTTTGCCCATACCCTCAATAAAGCTGGGAGTTGCTTGGGGCTAGAGAAGTAAAAAAATAGACAATCAAACTAAGGATTTTAATGTTACAGTAAATAACCGTTAAAGCTATGTGAATTAAAAATAGTTTGACTTCAGTGAGGCGGGAGAATCTTTAACAAACAAACAATGTATACTCAGCAGGGAGAAAGAGTCATCACGTCATTGAGCCTCTCTGGAACTAATGTTGATAAGTGATTGCATCCACTCACCATCTGTTCCTCACATAAGCCTCTCCGTTTATCTCTCTCTTTTTTTCTCATGCTGTATCTGTATCTGAAATGAATTCCTCCTCAGGCACACATGGTCCCAATCAAAAGATATCCTCTATAATAGAAGATGACAATTTCTCTCTGTTTTGAGCTTAATATGAATAGCATTATGCTTACAGACATGGCCATGTTAGATCATATTCATAATATTTTAACCTCTTTAGGAATATTAACTGGGGTTAGAAATAGGATAATATTCTTTAAAACATCAGTGCTGCCTAATTTCAGAGACAGTTTTTACTCTCATCAAACAAGGATAACAGGCAACCATGCATGCCAAGAGCCTTTAGTTCCATGTGTTGCTGTTGAAGAACTCTGTGACTCCCTATTTATTTAACTATAGTGAATGAGATTTTTTTTTTGGAACCAGGTTTGTACATTCTTACAGACTTCACCTGTCTATTAAAAGGAGCTTTACGAAATGTAGAGTTCTTGTCAATCCCCAAATAGGTGTATTGAATTACTAACAAGCCTCTGTGGCTTGACCACATTACAACCTCAGCAATTAAACACCAATCACCCGACCCACAACAAGTCTAAAACAACATTTAATATATGTTACCTGGGAATTGAACTAATGTAATTATATATCGGGATCACTGGACAGGTGCCTATACGGCACATGGTTTATCTTCTTTCCCTCCCATGTTTCTTTCAGGCTCCAAGACAAAGTCCAGGAGACCATTGAGGCTCTGCGGCTGGCAGGGATCAAAGTATGGGTGCTGACAGGGGACAAACATGAGACGGCGGTCAGCGTCAGCCTGTCTTGTGGCCACTTCCACAGGACCATGAATATCCTGGAGCTTCTGCAACAACGTTCTGATAACGAGTGCGCTGAGCAGCTCCGCAGATTGGCCAGGAGGTGAGTGTGTTTGTGATTTTACTTTTGACTAAAGAATATAAACGTCTTAAAATGCATTTAGCCTTGTATTCCGATAACATTAAAGATCATTAACTTTTACATTAAGTTGAGTTTGGTTTTAATTATATACCATTAATTTGGTTAATTTCAAGACCTTAATTTGTTGGTCCTGACATTTGTTTTTATGATTTACATAAAACTTTAGAATACTGTTCCATTTTCTAGTGGCCAGTTTTCTCCAAGAATATAAGGAAGTAGTCTGAGAGGCTGAAAATGCTGCCGTTTCATGAAATTCAGCAAACAAATCGGAACAGGCTTGATTGCTTTGGTTAATTTTATAAAGGAAGGGCTATACGCTAACTTTTGCCAGTGTGGTTGCCAGGCAAAATTGACATAATGGTTGCCATGTTTTAAACTGCCTATATTTGGGGCAGTTAATTTCTTTAACTATAACCACACATTTTAACAATGAAACAATGAGAGAATAGATTGCTGTATAATCCCCCATCCCTCTCTGTTGCAAACGATGGTGCAACGGATCACAAAACTACTGGATCGGATCATGATTTTTAGTCACGGATCGGATCAATTTTCTGATCAGCACAAAAAAGCATTTAAATTATTCAAATTACTTCTTTCACTTGTAAATTGCTGTTAAACGACAAAAACAGATGAGAAAAGGGTAACGCAATCTTTATTTACGTCTGTGTTTTTCCGACAACAGCAGTGACCATATGGCTAGTTTGTGTCTTTCAACTCATAGCGTTAGTGGCAGATGGTTATATGTCCCGGTGTTGGAATCCTCTACTGTAAAATACAGTCACACTTTTACACCGTTTAGTTTTCAGCATTTTAACCATGTTTAATCCAGTTACTACTGTACCTAACGGAAGGCTAACGTTACCTGCTGCCAAGTGTATTGTGTTACTAGTGTTAACTAGCGTGACAGCGATGTTTCTGTTACCTTTAACGTCTGTTTTGGAGCATCAGAGAGCAGCGCAGACATGTAGGTGGAACCGAAACGAGGCACCAAAATCTGCGTTGCTATACCATCCGATAGATACCTGGCACTTGTGCCATATTAGCACCGGATTTTAACATGCGCCGTAATAGATACTACAGTCTGTTGTATACTACAATAGATTGTAGTAGTTGATACCAGTTATTTCCGCTCCTCTCCTTTTCTATTTCCTCATGTTCTGTTCTTTTCTAACTCGCTCTTATTCATTTTTTTCCAAGGATCAAAGAGGACCATGTTATACAGCATGGTTTAGTTGTGGATGGGGCCAGTCTTTCCCTAGCGTTGAGGGAACACGAGAAGCTCTTTATGGAAGTGTGTAAAAACTGCTCAGCTGTGCTGTGCTGCCGCATGGCCCCGCTGCAGAAAGCTAAGGTACCAGTCCTCTGGCAGGCACACACACACACACACACACACACACACACCAATAGAAATAAATTACCCTTGTGTCCACATGTCAATGTTACTTTCTTATGTCCAGGTGGTGCGTCTTTTTAAAACTTCCCCAGAGAAACCCATCACACTAGCTATTGGGGATGGAGCCAATGATGTCAGTATGATACAGGAAGCTCATGTGGGGATAGGTAAACACACACACACACCCTGTCCACACAAACGGTATAAGTTTTTAATTTTATTCTGCAGTGTATCCTCCAATATATGTGTGTTCATGGGTCTCCAGGTATCATGGGTAAGGAGGGTCGTCAGGCCGTGAGAAACAGTGACTATGCAATTGCCAGATTTAAGTTCCTGGCTAAACTTCTGCTGGTCCACGGTCACTTCTACTATATTCGAATAGCTACGCTTGTACAGTACTTTTTCTACAAGGTAAGTAACTTAATTACTTTCTACTAAATGTTTTACAAATAATCCAGTGTTTTGAAAAGTGCTACATAAATAAAGGCATAAAGGACTTTTAAAAACACTGGACTCACTCATCTTAATTTCTTAATTCAAATGCATTCCTTGTCCAGGAGCTCAACAAGACTGTTTGGGCATGTCTCCTTTAACTGCGTTGTGTTTAATATTTTGTTCCTTCACTCTGTTTTTTTCTAGAATGTGTGTTTTATCACGCCTCAGTTTTTATACCAGTTCTTCTGTCTGTTTTCGCAACAAGTAAGTATCTTTATATCTCCACTCGCTCATATTTCATTGTAGCTATTTTTGTGGTTTTAATGTTGTACAGTCTGTCATTGACATCACATAATGCATTTTTAAAGATACCAAAGGTTTCTTTCCACTCATCCCACTTGGGATGCAGCAGTTTTAACAGTTTTTAATTTTATATACTTTATAAGTTTCAAAATGCTCCAAAAGCCAGAACTTAATTGAGATTCAGTCATACATTTTACTCAATGTGTGGAGCCAGTAAAAGTTGTTAACATTTAAGTAGGGAAACTTGCCTTGAAACTACTTTAATGTTTCCAGCTTTAGGACTTATGTGAAATGATTTATCAAACTATAATTTACATTAAGTCTGTTGCTAAAGTTTTAATCTGTGATTAAGGTTATTAATTTGGTCCTAGATAAAAATGACATCTGCCCTCAGAAATGACTGCTGTTCTTTTTTGCCTGTGTATCTGACACTGATTAAGCTCTGGGCTTGTTTCATTTAGATTACTAGATTAGACTAGGTTAGATTACTTGCATGTGTCAGTTTCAGCTAATAGATTGGTGCTAAGTAAAATGCTGTCTCTGTCCATCCCAGACTCTGTACGACAGTGTTTATCTGACACTGTACAACATCTGCTTCACCTCGCTGCCCATCCTGGTGTACAGTCTGTTTGAACAGCTGGTCCATCCACATGTACTGCAGAATAAACCTGGCCTGTACAGGTACGTTTACATGTAATCTGTAGGTGCACACATTATGAAATTAACTGTTTGTGGGACACTTTCATATATAACATTTTAACAGTCCCATGGCATGAAAATTTCACTTTAACATTAATGAGTTCCCACCCAGCCTGCCTATGGTCCCCCCCTTGGCTAGAAATGGCAATAGGTCTAAACCGGCCCTTGGGTATCCTGCTCTGCCTTTGAGAAAATGAAAGCTCAGATGTGGATTCCTCCTCAATAGCTACAGACACAGAAATGGCACATACTAAGGAAAGCTCATTGTGGGACTGGCTCTAGTGGCTGTAATTCTGCACCAAGGATGAATTTTGGGAAAAAGCCTTCAAATACAGTATTAGGGGACCACTAAGGCCTATATAAAACCATCCAAAAAGCACCATGTCATGGGACCTTTAAGTAAAATTAAGCAAAACGTAGTTTGAGTTTGTTGCCATCTGCATACTATTTGGTCTAGAATTCATTCATTCAACATTTTTTTACTATTAACTTATTCATCAAAAACATGACAGTGTAGTTGGATACAGTATATCCTTTTACATTTTTTTTAAACTGTTTGTATCCTACAGGGACATCAGCAAGAACTCCCTGCTGTCTTTCCGAACTTTCCTGTACTGGACTCTGTTGGGCTTCTGTCACGCCTTCATCTTCTTTTTTGGATCCTACATACTGATGGGAGAAGACACCACACTTATGGGCAACGGACAGGTGTGTGTGTGCGATGTGCTGTTTGTTTATCGTAAAATTCCTAAAAAATAAATTGTCCTGCTGAGAGGATTTTCTAAAACCATTTTAGGTAATGAATAGTGGGTTAGAAAGAAATGTTTACATGTTCTGAGGTATTGTTATTTATGGGTCTATGGGTTTCCTGCAGGTCTTTCTTCAGTCACTCCTTCCCTTAATGTTGCAATTCTCTTATCTGTTTCTTCCTTATTTTGTGTTTTTGTTTAACAGCCTTGTAGACAGTCTGTATGTCTCTAGTACTTTGCCAGCATGTATGTCATTCACTTGTTGATGAGTATGTTTTAGTCATTTGAAAGTAACAGTTCTTCTTATCATATCTTCTGTCTCTTTAGTTCTTCACCACATCTGTTCCCTTACCTTTCTTTCCTGCTGCATATCTTTGCTGTCTGTCTCTTTGTTTGAAGTTTGGTGTTTCAGAAAGCACTCATTCCTTTTGCTGTCACTCTCTCGCTTGTCTTATTCTTCTGTCTTTTGTTGATTTCTCTTTTTTCTTCTGCCTTCACGCTGTGCATGTCTTCAGATCTTGCGAGCTAACAGGCAGCTGGTAAGAGTCTGCTCTCCAGTTAGATGCATGTCTCCTTGGGGGGGTTAATGAATGGACTATCAAGATGATTCCTAAACATATTTTTGTCTTACTAATGATGTAGAAAAAAATGCATTTTCATACATATGCTCTACAGTAATTTACACGTTGACAGGATCTTGATTTAAACATTGAAGTGAGTAGTATGATTGCAGTTATAAAACATGCAGTGGCTTATTGATTCCTGATAATTCTGGTGAATTGCAATAATTTTTTAATTCCTCCATTTTTCTTTAATGTAAAATGCCTTTCGTTCTCAGTTTCATCTTTCCTGCTCAAATACAGTATTAGAAACCCTCTGTTAAAAACGCATTAATTCCAATTTTGATTCATCCTTCTTTATTCACATTTTTAAACTATAAAAAGGTCTTAAAACATGTAAATCCACATCTATATACATATAGAACATATACTTCAAATGTATGCTCATCTTGTGCCGTTATGTACTATAAATGTGTCTCTTAGGCAAAGGCAGAGAGAATTTGCTCCCACCCTACTACGTCCACTAACTTGATTATGGCTTTAAATATTTATGTTAGAATAAGGGTCAGTTTGTAACTATGGCAAAACTGGACATGATGCAAGTTTATTAAAAGTCTACCGGCACCATCACTACTAGGGTGAAAGGTTAGTGGTGGGTAGATCTGCCCATGTAAATAGATCATAAATAGACAAGTCGTTTTATCAACAAAGTGCGTCCACAGAGTAAAGTTTGTAAAGGACTTTGGTAAAAACGTAGAATATTTTTTAATTTAGATAAAAATGTAACAAACTACAACTTGAGCTATATTTGTGTAAACGGCCCAGAATTGCTTTCCGTTCCACTGTGAAGACATACTAGTCTCCTCTTAGTATTAGTTTTTGAGTGTTCAGATGCCAGCAGGGTTCTGAATTGGCTGGCAGAAAAACATTGGCCCCCACAGCCAATAGAGTAGTTGTCAGAGCAAGTGGTGGAACTACCGACGGTAGTAACTCAGTTGCAGGGCAAGGCTTCATTATAAGCATCGTAATAGCTTGCAACTAGTTGACTGAAGCCAAAGCCTTTTTAGATGTTTTTCCTCCATTAAACAACTGAAGTACAACACTGCTCACCTTGTCCCACCTGTCCTGATAACCTACTATTTTTATCCAGATGTGTGGTTTACAATTTATAATATCTTAGCAACATAATAAGTACATTTTAAATACAGCAATTTGTAGTAAAATGCCAACAAAATATAGATTTATATTTGAATGAATTGCAACTTAGCCTCATAGTGCTGAGTCAAAGAGTAGAAAGTAGCCTGGATGGTCAGAAAGTTCAGTCTGGACTTGAGCCATTATGGAGCAACTATGTTTGAACCAGAGGTGTTTGGACCAATCAAATTATCAGGACGGGTTTTATATGATGGACAAATGATCAACATTAACGTCAACTGCATCACCAAAGATCATTTGGGTTAAATTCGAAGACTTGAGATGTGTAGATTCCGCCATCGCGTCTGTTATAGAATACACTCACCTAAAGGATTATTAGGAACACCTGTTCAGTTTCTCATTAATGCAATTATCTAATCAACCAATCACATCGCAGTTGCTTCAATGCATTTAAGGGTGTGGTCCTGGTCAAGACAATCTCCTGAACTCCAAACTGAATGTCAGAATGGGAAAGAAAGGTGATTTAAGCAATTTGGAGCGTGGCATGGTTGTTGGTGCCAGACGGGCCGGTCTGAGTATTTCACAATCTGCTCAGTTACTGGGATTTTCACACACAACCATTTCTAGGGTTTACAAAGAATGGTGTGAAAAGGGAAAAACATCCAGAATGCGGCAGTCCTGTGGGCGAAAAAGCCTTGTTGATGCTAGAGGTTAGAGGAGAATGGGCCGACTGATTCAAGCTGATAGAAGAGCAACTTTGACTGAAACAACCACTCGTTACAACCGAGGTATGCAGCAAAGCATTTGTGAAGCCACAACACACAACCTTGAGGCGGATGGGCTACAACAGCAGAAGACCCCACCGGGTACCACTCATCTCCACTACAAATAGGAAAAAGAGGCTACAATTTGCAAGAGCTCACCAAAATTGGACAGCTGAAGACTGGAAAAATGTTGCCTGGTCTGATGAGTCTCAATTTCTGTTGAGACATTCAGATGGTAGAGTCAGAATTTGGCGTAAACAGAATGAGAACATGGATCCATCATTCCTTGTTACCACTGTGCAGGGTGGTGGTGTAATGGTGTGGGGGATGTTTTCTTGGCACACTTTAGGCCCCTTAGTGCCAATTGGGCATTGTTTTAATGCCACGGCCTACCTGAGCATTGTTTCTGACCGTGTCCATCCCTTTATGGCCACCATGTACCCATCCTCTGATGGCTACTTCCAGCAGGATAATGCACCATGTCACAAAGCTTGAATCATTTCAAATTGGTTTCTTGAACATGACAATGAGTTCACTGTACTAAAATGGCACCCACAGTCACCAGATCTCAACCCAATAGAGCATCTTTGGGATGTGGTGGAACGGGAGCTTCGTGCCCTGGATGTGCATCCCACAAATCTCCATCAACTGCAAGATGCTATCCTATCAATATGGGCCAACATTTCTAAATAATGCTTTTAGCACCTTGTTGAATCAATGCCACGTAGAATTAAGGCAGTTCTGAAGGCGAAAGGGGGTCAAACACAGTATTAGTATGTTGTTCCTAATAATCCTATAGGTGAGTGTATATCGACAGCACATTAATTTTAAAATCCTCAACCGGCCCCTCTCAGATCAACTCAAACCAGCTGATAGTGTAGCTGCAACTCAGTTCATCTATAGAAATAATCACAGCCCAATGAAGCATTCTCAGACTCATATTCTGACTAGAATCTGAGTATGACAATGTCAGGCTAGGTGTAAACAATATTTATCTTCATTATAACAGGAAGAGTGAATTGCAAGTTATCAAAGTTGCATAAACAAGTCGACTATACAATGTTCTTAGCATATTGTTAGTAACTAGGCTTATGCATGTAAACACCGCCACCATTTTTCTATTTTATTGTCAAAGTCTAATACTGTTGACAGTTTTATTACCAGCTTTATGTCTATTTTTTAGATGTTTGGGAACTGGACGTTTGGAACGCTGGTCTTCACTGTCATGGTCATCACAGTCACATTAAAGGTAAATTACATTATTTATCACAGGTTGGGGTCAAGGTCTTTTCACAGCACAGAAGTAGATTGCTGTGGTTTATTGACAACTGTCTCAGTAATTTACACACATTTTACACCTAGCCTTCTGTTCCTCCCCCTCCTATGTGTGCGTGTGTTTGTGTATGTCTGTAATAACAGCTTGCTTTAGAGACTCATTTCTGGACTTGGATGAACCATTTTGTGACGTGGGGTTCGATTGGCTTCTACTTCATTTTCTCCCTCTTCTATGGAGGCATCATCTGGTAAGAAGAGGTTCTCAGCATAAACAAGTTGCTTACTAAAATCTGTTTAAGCTCCTATTTACTTTGAATAATATTTTTCATTCCCAACTTTTCTGTAGAAAAAGATTCACCTACAGTAAGAAAGGTTTATAAGTGGTGCACATTCTAAGCACACAAATAGTCTGATGCTGAGGCTTTGGAGTTAACAGGTTTTACACCATTAGGATTTACACCAGATTCACTGATCTTGTCTCTTGGCAGATAATCACTGAGGACTTTTTAGAATCAGCCGTGTGTGTGTGTGTGTGTGTGTGTGTGTGTGTGTGTGTGTGTGTGTGTGTGTGTGTGTGTGTGTGTGTGTGTGTGTGTGTGTGTGTGTGTGTGTGTGTGTGTGTGTGTGTGTGTGTGTGTGTGTGTGTGTGTGTGTGTGTGTGTGTGTGTGTGTGTGTGTGTGTGTGTGTGTGTGTGTGTGTGTGTGTGTGTGTGCAACCACTTTACTCAATCTAGTCATCCTGAAAATATTGGACTGTAATCGATTAGTTGTGGTGTGACATCTGCACTAGTCATTAAATTCTGTGGTGTCTGGGAATAATCAAATAATTCTATAAGCACAACTCCAAGTGCCGGTGAAACATGGCACACTGAGATGAGCCAGGCTGCGTGATAAGAAATAAAATATATATATATTATATTATATTATATTATATTATATATATATATATAATATAATTATTTTTTTCCCCCCCCCCTTTTATTCTGCAGTATCTTACCAATAGTTTGCCTTCCACTCCCTCCAGGCCGTTCCTCCACACCCAGGACATGTACTTTGTATTTGTACACCTGCTGTCCAGCGGTTCAGCCTGGTTTGCCATCATCATCATCGTCATAACTTGCCTCTTTCCTGATGTGGTTAAAAAGATCTTCTATCGACATCTGCAGCCCACCGGCACGCAGAAGAGTCAGGTAACATGGGGAGGAGGGGAGAAAGTAAAAGCAAAGACTTTTTCGGGTTTCTAGGCACCTTTTGTAAAGAAGTCCAGCCATTCCTGTAAAGTGGATTATACATTTATACTTTTTATTTCAAATTGGCTGGTATTTAAAGGGCAACTATTATATAGCATTTTCATGATATTACTTGGTTGTACTAGAACATGTTTACATGTTTTAATGTAAAAGAAAAAGAAAATGCATTCATTCTGTATCTTTAATCCCATCTCTGAAAAAGCCCAGTCTGCTCTGATTGGCCAGCGTGCTTCCTGGAAACTCGGGAGCCTCCACTAGTTGAAGCTAGAGCTACTGCAACAGAGTATTTAGTAGGACTTTGTACCGTGAAAAATCACCAATAAAGGCTTCTAAACCAAATATTACACTCCCAGCAGCAAAGTGACTGGAATTTGGCCGATATTACAGCATGTAGCTTCCTAATAATTAGCAGTATGCTAACGTTAGATTGTAGTGGAACGAAGAAGCACTTTCTACTGTCAAAAATAGATAAAGCCTTCAGAACCAAACACTACCCAATTGGACATGTTTCAGCAGGAATGCTACCCGGAATAGGGGAGAATTTAAAGTGCTTATATTATGCTCATTTTCAGGTTCATAATTGTATTGAGAAGTTGTACCAGAATAAGTTTGTGATTTTATTTTCAAAAAACACCATATTTTTGTTGTACTCTATATAACATAACATGTAATTTCCCCTCGCGGGATTTATAAAGTATACATTATTATAATTATTATTATTGTTACTGTATATTGCTGCAGCTCCTCTTTTCACTCTGTGTGTGGAGCTCTCTGTTTTAGCTACAGAGTGAGGCATTTCACTTCTGTTCCATCTTTGTTGGGAGTCATACATGTGCAGTACCTAGGTTAGTACTAGTAGCTAATCAGAAGCAGAGTATGAGGGCGTTCCACGCTAGCAGCTAGGCGAGCATTATTTATAATTTGTGCTACAAAGTGACGCACGTTTGTCACTGGCTGAACTGCAATAGAGCTGTTGGAGATAAGTACCTTTGGCGTGGACTTTCAGCTTTTTTTCACTTTTTAAACCTATAACCAGCACTAAAAGATATGTAACACGATGAAGGAAAGGGAAGAAGCCAGGCAAGATGACACTGTTTACTGCCGTTAGCCATGTAGCTACTTTAGTTAGCAGTTGACACTAATAGAATATAGCAGCAATTTCTGCAGTCAGAAATCGCTAAATAAAGTTTTTTCAACCAAATACTACTAACAGAAACTGTTTCTGGAGTAATGTGACCCAGAATTGTAGCATGTAGTTAATGCAACAATGTTAACACCATAGTGGCTTAAAAAACACACACTCCAGTTCTGCCTACTTGGAACAGATGACCAATCATGGAAGGTTTAGAGTTGCGTAACACTAAAGCTGAGAGTAGAAAAAACTGTTGAAACCAGATTGTTCAGAATAGTTGGAAATCTGAACGTTTTAGCTCACAGGGATTTGTCTAAAATACGTTTACCTCATTATTTGAAGTAGTTTTGGCCACGTTTAACATGAAAATCCCACATTATAACATTGTAGATATGACAGAAAACACAGAGAAGCATAATATGTGACTTTTTTTTTAAAGAGGCTCATCCAGCAGTATTTATCTTTTTATTTCCCAGAGGTCTCCCTGCATTTCACTTGCCCTGCACTCTGCTGACCTGACTCCAAGGTGCAGTGTGGTCACTCTTGAAGCAGTTCTTAACTCACTGTTTTATTATTTTTTAGTAAAACTTGTTGTACTGTCCTGCATTTCTCCTGGGCGTTCACTTTGCCATAGTTATTTTGGGAATGGCAGATGTTGTCTGTGCTTATCTCTGTTTACAATGTTAGTTTAGTTTTGGTAAACTTGGATGTGTGAGTAGCATCCATTTACACTTCAACTTGTGTTGTTTTAGCTAAACTGTGGTTTGGTGACCGAAGCCAAAATGACCTTTTTTGTTGAGTCGAAATCCTGATTTTCAAAAGGCTAAAGGGCAGAATGAGAGGAAGAAGTCAGGCGGGAGAGTACAAGATCAGGTATCAAGATTAAACTTGTTGCAGTGGAATCAAAAAGTATTTATTTGAATCAATGGGACCAATTGGACATTAGCTAGTCTATTACCAATGTTAAGATAATCCTTCCAATTGTTTTAAGTGAAGAAATAATAGTATTTTATGCAGGTCTGCAGCCTTAAAAGTAATAAAGTGTCACAGGGAAGGCCTAAAATGCTCCAGTAGTTTTTTCTTCTGTGTGCAGTGTTAGATTTCACACTTATTCCTACTTGTATCACAAAAAAATGAAAAAGATTTCCTGTAATGTGACAAGAGCCTGGGGAGGATAAAATGTCAAGTTTACTCAAATTCTAGACACAGAGAGAAAATGTTCCGTCACATTATTCATTATTTCCTCAGCCTCTGTGGTCATGACATACCCACGTCTTTACAGCAGTTGCGTCATGTTGAGTTGCACACACATATGTGACTTGCTTTTGATCCAATACACATGCACATGTAGACAAACACACAGCGTGCATGGTCTCCTCTCAGTAGACTTATGCTGTTATTGTAAAGATTTGTTCAGCTGACTGTCTATGCTTCTTCCTTCTGTCATTCAAAAGTCTCCTTGTTTATCAAGAAAACAATGAACTGCCTTTTCCAATCTTATGTGGTGTTTGTTGTTTCTGCTCTAACCTTTGTCCCATTTTGTCTGTGTGTGTGTGTGTGTGTGTGTGTGTGTGTGTGTGTGTGAGAGAGATATTCTGGAAGTGGATACAATATACCGTAAATTGTGTGTTTGAATGTGTGTATGTATGACATCTTGATCTAACCTGTGTGCGTGTGTGTGTGTGTGTGTGTATGTGTGTGTTTTCCTCCTATCTGTGTATCCTGGTGTAGATGTATACCAACCGTGTGGCGATAGGGGATGACTTCATCGCTCTGCAGCCTCTGTCCAGAGCCAAAAGCCAGCTGGGCAAAATTAGGTAGAGGAGATGAGAGTGGGTCAGACCTGGGCTTAAAATACATCTAACAATGAATTCAAATAACTGTATTCCAGGAGTGCTTTTTTCAAAAGCAATATTTCTATATACATAGTTTATGGAATCTGTATTTGTTTGGGAATAGTCAGCCAACATTATTGGTTTGTGTCGTTTCCCTGCATGGATGCCTCTTGAATGTGTATTTCAAATATTTTAGCACATTTTGAAACTGCCAAAGGGCCAGGATTTTTTTGCAACACTAATGAAGTTCACATTTTCACATTTAAAATAACAGAATATGATTGGTACCAAAAAAGCATGTTACATACCTTTTTAAAACCAGGTGTTAAAATCTAATCTAATCTACAGCATAACATGGACAGCCCCTAGAAATATTGCTTTATGAAACAAACGCTCCTCTTTATGATCATTCAGACAATATTGAAATGAAGTGTCTCCCAGGTCTGGACTTAATTTAGCCCCCCTCAGGCCTGTTTCTAACACTGGCAGTACGCTGACTGCAGAGACGTGTGCTGTTAATGTTGGAACCGTTGCTTTTCTGTTATATCTATGACTGCATGCCCTGAACAAGCCAATCAGCATTCTCTGTGATTGGGATAGGCTGGGGAACTAAACCTACTGTTGGGCTTTGTTTGGGTAGGAGATAATGCAAACAAATGTGACATCAAGCATTTCAGCTGCTGCATGAGTTGCACTTAAGTGAGAGGCTGACATAGACAATGTGTTCTGAGACGTCCACCACTCCTGCATGGTTCTCATTATTCTCTCTTCTCCCCCCATGCATGAACAAATGAATGACTGAGCGAATTAATTTCTTAAAGAGTCCCTATTATATTCCTTTTCAGCATCATATTTGTACTCTTAGGGTCTACTAGAATAGGTCTACAGGCTTTGATGTTCATGAAATGTTTACTCCCGATTGCTGCAGCACCTCTGCCTAAAATGCTCCGGCTTAGGTCTTGGCCCCCTTTCCTAAAAAGTGAAATGAAATGTGTGTTGTTTTACTTTATAGTAGGGCTGTCTCTTACTCGATTAGTCGACTAATCTGTGGTTTTGGTCTTAGTCAACTAAGATTTCTTTAGTTGATAAGTAATTTTTTATGCTTAATCATGCTTAATTGCTAATTTCCAAGAAACTTATGTGCACATTTTTGGTGAACACAAGATTTAAAGTGGTGCTTTTGCAGGATTAATTGTGTAGTAACTCAGTTTTACAGATGCTTAATTAACATTTATATCGTTCTTTTCTAGTCTTAACCACCTCTCAAAGTTCACAGCTCTGTCGATTAAATCAACTAATTGATTAGTCGACAAAATCATAAGTTTTAGTCAACTAAGAATTTCTTTAGTCAAGGACAGCCCTACTTTATAGCTCTATTACATACACAAAAAACCTATATAACACACTAAAAGATGGGTAAAATCCCCAAAAAGCATAATAGGGGCTCTTTAATTGTCATGGTTTTTAATTTTCTCCCCCCTAGCACTCATTATAGCAATGTTGTTGTACAGGGCCCCTATTTGGGGTACTGAGTCGTTCTGACTGTCACTCCCTGCATCTGCATTAGCCCTAAATCGGAGCACTTTCTCAGACCTCCTGACCAACAACTACCTCAGTCTGGCATGCCACACTCATGTTAAAGTGACCCATCATCCAGTCACATTGGGGCAGCCCATCACACCACCCCTGTTATCTACAGCATGGTCCGCCCTCTTGACATATGCCCAGACAAACACACCCTCAAACTGGATTCACCCTTCTCACCTTAGAGTTGCAGTCCCCCTGCATGGTTTTAGCAGACCCACAGCACAAGACTGATACCTCACTACAGCTGCATGACAGACACTTGAACTGGTCTGGGCTGCCTTGTACAGCATGATGCTGGCTTTTTAGAAGCATGACAGACTGCTGTGTTATTATCACAGCTGTTTTTAACTGATGACTTGAAGATCCTGTGCCATCATTGCAGTTGTCACTAGAAACCGACTTGCTAACAATAGTGTGCACTCTCATTAATCGAAAAATAATCTTTATCTTGGACAGCTCTGTCTTGACTAGTCAACATAAGAAATGTTAAGTCTTAAGAGTTTAACTTTTGCATATGTGTAACTGCCAAAGATTATGTGAAATATATAGTATGTTAATATTCTTGAATCTGTATTTTGTTTATGATTTATAGCTGCAATGATTAGTCAACTAATTGATTTGTCGATAGACAGACAATTAATCATCAACAATTATGATCAACCACTAATCGTTTCAGTCTTTTTAAAGCAAAAATACCAAATATATTTCCTGATTCCCAAATTATGAGGATTGATGCTTTTCTGAAATAGTAAATTGAACATCTTTGGGTTTTAGACTATTGGTCAGATAAAACATGCATTGCTTAACGCATCACAGTGAGCTATGGGACGATGTAATTTTCTGACATTTTATAGACCAAATAATGAATTGAGAAAAAAATATGCACATTAATTTATAATGAAAATAACTCCTATTTGAAGCCCTAGTATGGTAAATGTCTTTTCAAGACTACGTGCATATGCGATCCTTATAGCTATATGGCATGTTAACTCTGATGGTTCTGTTGCACTTGCTAGGGAATGCTACTCTGTATGTATATAAATATAAGCCTAGTTAAAAAAAAACGGCTAACTGAGTTAGTATTTCTAATCACTAACAATATAGGCAATGCAGGTCCCATCCCACACTCTCAATGAGCAGAAAGAAATTGTGGGCTGACTGATCATAAGTTTTGTGTTCATTATGGCAGAGGAAGGTACAAAGCACATTATGCAAAAGAGCTCCTATTTCCTCCGTGTGAGTTAAATTGTTTGTTGAATTGGTGGAACTAAACCAGATGCTCTTACTGGGTTCAAAAGCAAAGTGTGTAGTCATGTTTATGTGTATACTGCAACTTATTCAGTTCTGTTGAATGAATTCCAGTATCTAATCTTTTTTTTTTCTTAAATAGATTAGAGGGAGGTAATCACAAAAGAACCCAAAGCCCTCTCCTGGGTTTTCTGTTGTTTGCCTTCTCTGTAGCACTGATAGCTTCAGCAGCAGGTTAATTGGTTTGGATACTTATAGATTTGCTCTTATCTGCACTACAAGGATGCGTCCCTCGAGATATCTTTCTTATGCCTGCAGCTTCTTTCTGTGTTCACTTGTCTCTGCTTTCATGAGGAATTAAAGCCCTCTTCCAGTGACCTTATCTCACAGTGCCAATTAAGATGAGGTTCAGATGTGTAGCAGGGGAATAAGACATGGGATGCACATTGGTGTCCTGTTATTTGCCTTGCAAAAATGTGCTCTCAACTGTGTTGCTATGTTGAAGTTTGTTGGTGAGGTCACTTGTAAAGGGCTTTAAAAAACGGACCAGCATTGATTTGGTCTCTTTATACTGTATGTATAATTGTATGAGAGCTCACTGTGGAATGAGGGTCAGAAATGTAATTAACTGCCCCCCTACAGTGCAGCCTGGACTGACTGACTGACTGTTTACTAACGGATTCATTAATCTGCTGGTTAAGAAGCAGCACTGAAAAAGTATTCACTGTAGCTGCATTCATTTAGTCCCATATTGAGTCCATATATTCACAAAACAAATTTAATAATTTTTTTTTTTTTTTTTTAAACTTGAACTGAACTTTGAACTGAAAATCACCTCAAAAATATTTTAACTGAGTAAATATTTGTTGTTTAGGATTACATTGCAGCCCGGTTAATGGCGGCTGGTCACAGCGTTCTTGCTCAATACTGGACCAATTTCAAAGATTGTTGTTCCCATCAGTCACTTGATGTTTAAACCATTAAAGTTCCCTTTAATAAAAGTCAGAAACCGTAAAATGTACGCAGTTAAAAGTGGACCAGACTTTGTCTGACAATCTAATATTATGTTTCGACACTAGTGCCTTTTCAAAATGTGTACTTGTTTTCAGAAATTTCCTGAAAGTATACCAAAACTGACTTTTTCAAGACTGAATATGAGACAAAATGAACACTGTGGATATTTTTGCAGTGTGATCAGTTATCAACAGGCTTGCTTTACTGGTTATGTTGCTGTGTCGATGTCTGACCTACCCATATTCTACCTGGCTGACTGATGAGCTGTTTGACTAGCCAGCTGAGCTCACTATAAGCATCTTGTGTCCTTCAGATGGAAGAGGGTGAGGGTTCAGTCGGCCCAGAATATGACCCTGTTAAAGCCCAGCGGAGCCCAGGGGAGGACAATTGGCACCTGCTAGCTGCTTATCCTCCCCCTGCTGTTCCTGGCCCAGACCCCTGCTCCCCTAGGTAGTAGTACCATACTTCCCTCCCATTGTTGTGCTGTCACTGCCCCAGCATTATAGCTTCACCCAAAGACTAACCAACCCTCTGCACGCCCTAACCGCTGCAGTCAACAACATATGTACTTATATTCCTTCAAAACACACTGCACCTTCACTCATTCACCCACAGCTGTATGCCACAGATGCACCTACACTGCCCCTTTTAATTTCACATGGGAAAAAAAATACTATTTCTGTATCAGCCCTGTCGGTCTCACTTCCTGTATGAATGGCCCCATCCTCTCCCACACATACCCTTCCATGAATTAGCTCATCCTTCCCTACACAGGTACAACTAACCCTGTCCCTTACCCAACCATGGTTGTCCCCATCCTATTCTACTCCAGTCTCAATTCACCCTTCACTGTTGTTGATCAGATCTGGGATCAGAGTTTAGAGTGACAGAGAGAGAGAATGCTGTTGGCATGCTGACTTCGTCTTTGCTGTATATTTGTTCAACCATCTCATCCCACCATTATAATACTCCATATTGAAGTCCAAATTATATATCATTCTCTGCTTGTAAGTATTTGATATTTCATAGAATCCCCTTTGCGTTTCAAGCATGATTTTTAAGTACAATTTTTAAGTTCTTTTCTCTTTTTGTGCTATAATTTCAGACTTTCAGTATTTTTTTTCTCTATATACAATGTGCACTTTGTGAGTGTCATATAATACTGTAAACACATTTTAATTACATTTTCTTATGCAGAGTCACCAAAACGTTCTGTCAAAGATACTCTGCTGTATCTATTTGTAGGTTTGGCTTGGTTTTACATCAGTCATCATATTGCTGCGGTTTCTCTAGAACTAAAAAATAACTTTTAATAAACAGTTCCTCAGAAACATACTTTTTTCTAGTTCATATCTCTGGCAAAGAGCATTGAAGAGTAGGTTTTATTGTAAAATAACTGCCACTGAATACTGCCGTATCTCAACTCTGCCTGCCATTGCTTTTGATTTACAGCAAAAGCCCTGTAATGACTGGTTCTGCTTCACAGATTGATTTGATTGGTAGATTAATTGAAGATAAATCTTTTTTATCTATTTTAGAGCAGCTGTGATTTGGCTGTTGCCACTGCTTTTACTGTATGTGTGTTTGGAATAATGATTCTACAACTTTTCCTCTTTGCTTAACTGTTAATCTTTTTTCAAAAGGAGAAAAAGCAATATGTTCTGATAGAGGAGGAGCAAAAGCACACATTTATTATCCGGGGACACCTGACCTTGCCAGGATAAATCACATTGTCCTGTCTGTGTGTTTTGCTTTTGCCAGCCAAGAACCAGAAGTTTGGTTTCATGCCAACAGTGTCTCCAATTTCTGCTGCAGAGATGCAACAACAGCAACATCACAATCCAAAGCACTATGGAATACATAGGTCACACATTCAGCTACAAAATAGGCACATTATGGGCTATTCACAGGAGAACACATCAAATGATAAAATATGGAAGTTCAAAAATTGGACATTTTTACTTTACTTGCTCATGTAGACCATAACAAGCTTCTTAGTGTTGACTTAGCTTCCCATATGCCGAAAAAAATGAAGTTTTCAGAACTTTGAAAATAACAGAAAAGTTTCTGTTCTTCTGAATTAAGTTTTTAATCTTTACGTCTAATTAATCTCCACCAAAAAGATTAATTTTATTATCTCAAAATTTACAAATTTAAGATGATTTATGGGCTTAATCTAATCTATTATGTTGTCCCATTAGGCTGTAGAAAAGGACCTTACAGGATCTAAACTACATGAGTGTAACCTTGCACTCTGTTTCATCTTTGTCTTTTTCTCTCCTCTCTCTCTCTCTCTCTCTCTCTCTCTCTCTCTCTCTCTCTCTCTCTCTCTCTCTCTCTCTCTCTCTCTCTCTCTCTCGGGTGCTGACTCAGATTAACAGAGCCACCTGACCCTGCAGGTTTCTAGGCAACAACTTCATTCAGCTTTGTCTACCAATGCATCTCTGGCTAATTGAAAAGTCTGATTAGTCATAAAAATATGTTTGTTAGTTTTATTATTGTTAGTGAGAGGTTTGTGTACAACCACCCTTACATACATTTTGACCTTGTTTCCTGTTTTCTCAAAGATGTTTACAGGTTTTATGTATTTTTTGCAACATTTCAGTCCCTTCTCAAGCATGTATTGACTGTTTTCCCTGTACACCATTCTTCCTGTGACAGCATGCAATATGTTATCCTCCAGTCATCCATCATCCTGTCTGAATTGACAGTGAAACTGTGCTGTCTTGGTATTCATTTTTTTCTCTTTTCTCCTCTTTCTCCACTTGCTTCTCCCTCTTTTGCTTTTGTCCTGTGTTCTCTGTCTTTTTTTCTTACCCTCGCTATGCGACTATCCAACTTTTTACATCACCCTTTCCTTCTGCTCTTCCTGTGCTCTCACACCCTCTTTCTCCTCCAGTCTCTATCAGCCCCCCAGGCGCAGACCCTCAGCTGTGTGGAGTCCCTGTGCTGCTACCAACATGGGCAGAGCGGCTGTTCCCGCCTGGCCAGCCTCCTGGAGCAAATGACTGGGCAGTGCCAGGCCAGCACCAACCATTGCCACGCATCCAGCCGCAGCAACAGGTGGGGAGGACAACAACAAGAAACAATGCTTTGGATCCTGATAAACCCACACCACCTCTTGTTAAAGATTTGGGCTGCAGTCCTTGATTGTTATAGCCCATAATGTGGCCACAACTCTACTGTAAGTCTTTTTTTTTTTTGTAAAGATCCGATGCAGGTTGAGCATACTGTTGTGGAGGAGCTGGGTTTCAGGCGGTCAAAGAAACTGATTTTAAGGTGCGCCTTAGCATATCTTGTGGACAACAACCGAACGAGGACTTAGAGGAGGAAGATGTGTTGATCAAGCCATCATGGACTGCACTATTCTGAGTTTCTTATTTCCGTCAAAGTCTTGAGTCTGAACATTTTGATCAAGCTGACAAAACGATGTGCTTAATTGCATATCCACAGTAGTGTACTATCTAACTAAATAAATCATTAACACCTTGTAACCAAAATCATAGAGACCAATGACTGAATAGATTGTGATGACCATGCCTTCTTCATAGCATGCACTGCAATGGCAGTCTAGCCAGGGAGAATTTGGTATTTTTATTAAGGCCCTTACAACAGAGACCTGCTGCGATATACAGGCACCCAACAGGGCTCAATGCTACACTATGTAACTTGTCTTGTCTATCTAGCCCCTACATTGGGGTGGGTCTGTCTATTATCCCATGTGTCTATGTCCTAATCATCTATGCTATGATCTGTTTTTCTGTCTGTCTTGTCTGTCTCTTCTGTTTCTGTTCAATATTCTCTTAAAATCAAAGGTTGGAGTCCAAATTAGCCCAATTAGCCAGTTTTCAAGGAGAACTGCCTAATCTGTAATGCACTTTAATAGATGACACCATTGTCTATATGTCAATTATTAAGTTGACTTGTTAGCTTTAGGTTGACTCCTAGATTTTCCTGTAGGCCCTCTTGTTCATTTGAGTGCTTCACCACTTGAGGTGAGGCTAGCTGGTCGAACTGTATATGAGCCGAGTCACCAAATTTGGATGAACACGTCTCTAGTATTAACCTACAATTGAAGAGATGTGAAAGTACTTTATAAGTGATAGGTTGTGGCAACTTAGCTTTCAAGCTGCATTTGGCAATTTTGCACGATGTCAGTTTACTGCACAAAGTGAGCTCTCAGTAAGTAAGTAAAGCGCTCTTTTCCACTGCAGCTCAGCTTTGTGATAAAGGATGATAAAACAACAACTTGTTTTTTGTTAAAAATATTACTATTTTTGCCTAGGGCAGCTTTAGTGCAGACAAGTAAGCTGAGTTCACTGTTTGCTGGGCTGCCCAATCTGCAGTTTCAGAGATATTGTGTCTTTTCTGCTGAATCCCAGAGACTCACTGGGGTCATTGATTAATTGACCTGATCAGCCCTTTCTGCTGAGTAATCAATACTACCCAACACAGCTTGGGACTCTTAGTATTGATTACATCAGTAATGAAGATGTAGCATTCTTGTTCTTTGTGTGTGAGACTTGCAGTGAAACTTGCACAGAGGCATGTTTGTTCGTGTGTGTGTTTGTAAAGGTAATGACGACATGCATGTCAAACAAAGAATGCACTGTCCCTCCCTTCAGCCCCTTTGGACAGCAACCTGCAGACTCTCTGTGGTTGAGTAGATGAATGTGTCATCCTGGTCAGTCAGGCCTGGGAGATGTAGTACTGCTGTACTACATCTCCCAGGCCTGACTGACCAGGATGACACATTCATCTCATGAGAAATCTCATACTAGAGACATAGAATTGTGACTGGTTAACAACATCACTTTGTAACAATCATCATATAATAATCATCTGATGATTTGTAACTTTAATTCAGCCAGTCAGGAGCATAGTATGGGTCCTACATTTTAATACTCATACCTTTTTAATATTCCTTAGATAGAGGTGGTTGGGATGTGATCCATTAAATTGTATGTAGTATATCAATTGCTGTCAGGATCACTTCACTGAAAGAAAATAATCTTTGTCCAATTGCTCGGGGGTCAAATTTCCACTTAACGCATTATTACATTTAGATGAATTTCTTCCTGTGGGAGTGGTTGATGTGTTTACTGACTTTTGCACAAAGCAGCCTATTGAATTCTGCCAACTGTGCAAACTACAGCCAATTAGTACTCCCAGAAAGATAAACATAAAACATTAGTTAAAAAGCTCTGCTTAGATGACCTTCATACTGTAAATTCAGAAAGGACACAATCGACAAATAGAATTGGGCCAGAATATGAAGGTTTACTTTTTATCCCTTGTGTTCTTAGCTTACTACCAACTCTTATTGTCTTCTCTTCTCGTCTTCTTCTCACCCCTCTCCACCTCCTCACCCCTCCTTTGCTTTCCCCGTACCTTCGTCTCTTCCTCCCCTTCCTCTTCTTTTGAGGAAGTAAAGCATGAAACCACAGAATAAATGAAAGACTAGTGAGACTCAGCCTACATTTGGCCTTAATGCTAGGATACTGCCATAGGGGGAAAGGGAATGTATCCACCCAGTCCTATATATCATACTTAATGACTGCAAAGGACATATAGTATTTACAAACATATCTAATACTTAAAGTATTTATCTGTTCTATATTGGAAGCCCAACTGTAGCTGGCTGCTCACGGATGTCCTGAGTCAAAGATGTTTTTTCATAATATACTTGATACATGCCAGTGTGAATTTGTCAAATCTGACCAGCTGCACCTTCATCTGAATGTCAAACTAGTTACACTTAGATCTTTAAATGTGGAAAAAAGTCCAGATAAGAAAGACTTTTTTCTTCGATTGGCATTTCCAAGAAAGGCTACTTAAACATCAAAGATAGTTAAAAGTAAATAAATATACTTGGTAGTGTCTGATTTGAAGCGGGATTTGTTGAACCTTTGAAATTTTATTAAAAGTTGCAACATCTATTCATCTTCTATGTAAATGCAGCATTATTTTAAAAAATAATGGTTAAATAAAAAGAAAATAAAAACACCTTAGATGAGAACTCCGCGGCTGTCTAACATCCCTTGCTCCTCGTACTCTTATCCTAGAACAAGGGTACCCTAAACCAGAGAGGCTGCTGGGAAAATTAGTCTCAGTCTTTTTTGGGCTCCTTCCTGTATCTATTAGTCTTTTTCTACTGGATCCTGAAGCCTTATATGTGCTTCTGAGAAGAGGCCAACTTTAGGAACATGCTTGTTTTATCACCAGGGGTGTTCCAGGTGGGTGGAGTTTACCGTCTCCACTGGTTTGAATTGCAGTATAAAACTCCACCTGTCTTGTCCACTACAGGCTGCAAAACAAGAATGCTAAGACTCTGTCTTGTTGCATGGGGGCCGCTGTTGCCTTTGGTACTTTGTATACACTGTAAACCTGTATGTATTTGTGCCCCCTCACACACTCGTCCTTTGCACTTGTCTTCTTTTTTCCTCTCTGTCTGTCTGTGTCCTTGTCCTTCTGTGTCTGAAATCTGCATATTCTGCATGTTGTTCGACCTCCCAGATTAATTATTCATGTACTTTTAATGTCCCCTCTTGTCAAAAATCTGCCTATTTTTTTGGGGGGGGTTATGTTCCCATCAGCTTATCCCAAAAATGTTAACGTCCTCTTTGTTCTGTTGTAACCCGGCAATAATAATAATATGGTTTTAGCACTGATATGTTACAGTTTGACCCCAGCCCTGGTAGCCTGCCGAGCTGGTGATGTAGCATGTGAGAGTGCCCCCAGTCAAACCACCATTTGAGTCATCGGCCTATTTTAAAGTCCCTGGGTGGCCCTGCTTTCCTGTTTATAAGGTTTTAAAACGGTTGTCTTCATCTCAGAGAGCAGCGTTAAATTAAAGGTCATGAGAATTATTTTAAGTTTAAAAGCAGCTGACATTTAGAAATCAAAAAACACCGGATGTGGGTAGACAGGTGCTGTCTTCCTCTCGTCAAGCATTCAGCTACAAACATATTCCGACTTTACTCGTGCAGTCATGTGAAGATCAGGATAGAGGCACTGTTTGAACTCAGGATGTTGTTGAACCACAGTCTCTCTGCTCCTCCCTGCTGGTGCTTTGAGGTAGAAGCTCTGATCATTGACACTGGTTCCACTATGATGCGAGTCAGCATGCTGGCGGTTGGTTTGTTGTGACCTTTAGGAATGGAGCAAGCTGTTACTTTCCATGTTATATTTTTTTCTTGTCCAGCCCGATCACTGGCAGCTTAGTTGTAAACGGTTTTGATCGGTCTAGAAAAGGTTGAGATAGTGTGCTAGTGTTGTCTTTGTTAGACTTTTCCAAAGGAGATCCAGCTTGCCAACCTAATAAGAGAAAAGAACTGTGCCTATGTCATGTCTCTAAATAAAAATCTATCATATATCATAGATTTTATACTATATGCATACATGTTTTAATATTGTGGGATATAAAAACTTTTTTTGTTTAAAAAAGATATTTAATT
This sequence comes from Percina caprodes, assembly GCA_013375575.1. Classification (NCBI taxonomy): domain Eukaryota; kingdom Metazoa; phylum Chordata; class Actinopteri; order Perciformes; family Percidae; genus Percina; species Percina caprodes. The sequence continues at coordinate 2,455,073 of JABXJD010000048.1, read as the reverse complement.
ACACATCTAAACATAAGGATGTATATTTACCTGCAGACAATCAGATATGAGTGCTGGGTATCATGAGAGTGGATATATGATGCAAGAATGTTGCTGCTGCTTGTTTATCATGATTTATTTCTCTTTATGATGATTGTGCTGATTTTTATCCATGAGTCGAGTAGCTCAAGTCTCACCTCCTTGCTCCTCTAAGAACAAACCACTGAAAAAGAAAACAAAACCGGTTTAAACATCGGAATGACTTACAGGAGAAAGACTTTGACTTTGTGTTTTATTAAACACCAAGCAGTTACAGCAAAGAATCTTTTCATCTGTTTTGATGTGTGTGCTCGGAGACATACAGTACCTCAGGGCTAATGAGCTGTCTCTGAACAGCTTTCTCAAATCTAACCCTTGAGACTGTCTCACCACCGAAGACCTTTAGCAACATTTGCATTTAAAAGCAGTGTGAGGACATTGGTCTACTATGAGTCCACACTGCAGATGGATTCTTTTAAGTAAATAAGAGATTAAAATACATACACTAAGATTAAAATGTTTTTTTTCTTTCCCATCCTGGATTCAATTTAATCCAGATCATGGTATCAGCAGGTCCTGATAAAACATATTTAAGTCCTTAGTGTAGTAATTAGTGGTCTTATTATTATGTTCAAATGTAATACAGACAAGCATTGGAAGTATAATGTACTGTAGTCATTGTACCTGCTTAGCTAAACACAGATGGACTTTGATGCCCCTCAAAACTTAATCTCTCTGTGTACTTTTTCTCATACTTCAATTTATAATTAAAAACGGTAATTAATAGATATGCCTCTATCAAATGTATATAGGATTAGACATCTGAAGGTGTTTTGGCAAAACAACAACATCCCTAGTTATCCCATAACACTCAGAAACTCTTCAAACTACTTCATGTTAAATAACCCAAACTGTTCTAACTTTGGCAAAAAGAGTGTGTTATTGTAGGACCCCCATGGCTGATAGAAAAAATATACTTTCTTTAAATGTGATTCTCTGAAACTGGGCCTGTGATATTTTGAGTTAATGAGGCGAGACTTTAGAAACTCGTAACTAACACCATCACATCCATTACTAACACTTCACTCTACCATCCCTCACTCTTCTCTGCTTCTTCCCGTCTGGTTTTGTAGATTGTAACTGAGAACTTCTGTACAACAGTGTGTTAGCTCCTACTGTCTCCCACCACTCTCAAACACACACACACACACACACACACACACTCCGTCAGTCTCCTAACCCTCAGTCACTGCTGCCTGTTTTCAGGTCTTGGAGCGACACGGACAACTCTTATTCCAACGATCGAAGCATCCTGACGCTGTCGCCCATCGAGGCCACCCACTGTTGACTCCCAGGGCCGCTGACTCTAACACGCAGAGCTGGGGGAGAGCTTCCACTCCACATAATCACCCCAACCCCCTGCCACCATTTTAGAAACCCACTTCAGTTCAAGCTCAATGCATTCTCAGCTGGATGCAATGCTGACGCATCATGTGAAACCAAAGGATTTGGCTCGGTGCAAGCAGGCTGCTTCTCCTTCACCAATTAGTTTTCCCAGAGTGAATGCATTTCTAGTAGAAAGTTTAAGAAAGACATCAGATAAGAGCTACAACATGAAAGTAAATAAAACATGAAGTGTGGAGCAAGTCAGCATGGCATGAAGCAAACATCTGTGGAGTTACTCCTGTAGGAAGATCCAGTCAGCATTTGAGCAGCAACAAGTCACTTCTCTGCGAGTCTTGCACAAGTGTCTGAAAACATCATATTCAAATTCAGGACCTTTTTTTTTTATATACATATATATAAAATTGAAGAATACATGTCAGCTCAAAAGTGCTGTCCTCTGAGATCAGCCCGTTACATGAACTCTCATGCAACTATTTATTTTTCAATTTCAGCACAGTTGCCAAACTTACATATTTTAGGCACAGAATGAAGATCCCTGACGATCTGGACTTTCTAGCTAATGCCAGGCAGCAGCTGCTCAAATCATTGCAGCCTGAGGGCTGTAACGTAACCAAGGTGGTTGGGACATGCCATTAACCTCAACACAGGACTGAGGTGGCTTATAGACACCTGTTATTGGGATCGACCATGTAGCACCAGGACAGAAGATCCGCAAAGTCACACTTCATTAGGAGTACATCTCAGAGGTGTCACTGTTGCTTCCACAAACTTCCTCTCTGAGCTGTCGGCCCCGCTGCACCTTCTTGCATCTTCTTTTTTCAGTCAGATGGAAAGGGAAAAAGCTGACTACCTGTAGCTTTAAGAGCCTTGCTGGTTCTGTTAACATCTAGATTTGTTTCTTTAGGAACTACAGTACGCCGTAAGATGCTGTACAAAGAGACTCATCTCTAACATGGAACCAAAGACCAAAGAATTCAGACTGGAGTGTTTATTTTTGTGCCTGATTGTACAGAAGCTTATATCGTTGTTAAGAAGACTATTATTATTGTTTGTGCTGCTTTCTCGTCTGACTTTTCAGGCATATGTCTCCCAGTGGGCGTTGGTCTGAAGGAGACCGGGTGGGGTTTGTTTAAAAAGCCATACGTTGTCAAGAAGATATAACTTTTGATAGATTATTGAAGGTACTGCAGATAGAAGCTGTTTGAGCCTATTGTTGTTACTTTGTGTTTGGAAACTTGTTCCCCTTGAATGCCTTTTCTCATTCGACCCGATTAGCAGAGATCTCTGCATTAAAGACCATGATGCTCAGGGAATATTTTGAGGTAACATGGATCAGTGTTGAAGGCTGACTTAATGAGGTTATATAGGTAGATTCATCCCACTCAGTTGCCTAAAAATATTACCCCAGTATTGGGTCAGATAATTGTACCATTTTTATTTCAGCAAGAGAAAAATGGCTTAAATGGCGAGATGCTTCTCACAAATCACGGCTGATGCATGTTGACCCAGACAGCAGAATGTCTCTATTTTTAGACAGATAGATGTATCAGATATTTATAATTCAGCTTCTATAGAGATGGAAAGAAAAGCAGAGCGTTTGCACAAGTCACATATCAAAATCACATTTTGTGTCTCAATTCAGTGCTCATTTGTCACCATTGTAATCATCTGCATCATGTTTTTGCTGTTACGTTGTTCTATCGTGTGTGTGTGTGTGTGTGTGTGTGTGTGTGTGTGTGTGTGTGTGTGTGTGTGTGTGTGTGTGTGTGTGTGTGTGTGTGTGTGTGTGTGTGTGTGTGTGTGTGTGTGTGTGTGTGTGTGTGTGTGTGTGTGTGTGTGTGTGTGTGTGTGTGTGTGTGTGTGTGTGTGTGTGTGTGTGTGTGTGTGTGTGTGGGGCAGCCATGTTGTAAGATCTTTGTACGATCACTGTGGCCCGCAGGTCAAATGTTTTTGGTTTGAACCCTTTTCTTCCCCAAAAAAAAAGGTGAAATAAGGAAAAGTGTGAAGGTTTTTATTTGTAGGAGAATTCATTTTGACTCCAGAAGTGTAGAAACGTTTCAAGACAACCGTTTTAAACTTCTCATCAACAACAACAACCACACAACAATGACCAGTACATGCCTCAGCCCACACAGGGAACATACAGAGTCATAGGAAGTTTCTGTTGCTGCGGTTACTGTTTAGAGAAATATGAGAGTCAATCATGTTTTTGTCAGTCAATTTATTGAATATTCTTGATGTTTATTTTCTATGTGGTACACGTTGTTTGATGCATACCTGGGTCTGTTATATCCTTTCTGTTTATACAGGTGCAACTGGCAATGAAAGTGTCTATTTATTATTGCGGTACTTTTTTTTGTCTTTTCTTACATATCAATATAACGTGTGGCCTGAATGCAGCAACCTCTCGCAATGTTTTACTTGAGCTGAGACATTTATTCAGGAGGTAACGTGAAAAGGTTAATATTTGTAATCTTAAAGGACATTTTCAAGTAGCAAAGGACACCTTCAAACTTCCAGTTGGATCACTCCATCCTACAACCCAGCAGTTAATGATCAGGCCACATTTACACAGGAAATGACCTTAGTCATTTGAAGTCATATCTGCTATTAAAATGTCTACCTGGACATACTTGTAATTTGGACCTGGATTTAGGAAAAATACATGTTAATGCTGTTTAAAAGGGGCATTTCACAAGCTTTACTCATCCGTTTACTTATCCAGGAGAGCAGTACTCAGCCTGTGGTAATAATGTCTCCTCTGGCTCTAAACAAAGCTTTCTGAAGTCTCAGAAGTCAAATAAATGAGTACTTTAGGCTTCCAGTAATTGGCAGAAAACCATCATTATAAATTAGGTGCATGGAGTTTGAGAGATGAGGGCATATGGAGTTAGGCTGCTATTGAGATGCATAATGGGAATTGTAGGATCCAGTGTTTCTTTAGATTGACAAATGCCTTACTTAACCTCTGGATAACCTGGCTCCTGCTACAGCAGAGGCATTGATATCCTGACTTAACCCTTGTGTTGTCTTCCCGTCAACCATGAAAAAAAGTAATTGCTTTTTCTGACATTTTTGTCACTTTTTCAATGTTGTGGCTGCTTGTTTTGAAGTTTTTTTCCAAAGTGATTTGTTATTTCTAATGTTGACATTTTCAACTTATTTCAAAGGCCCATTTTTTGTGATGACAAAACTGAAAATTGGTCAAATTTGACCCAAGGACAACATGAGGGTTAAACACTGGATCCTGCCACATTTGTAAGGCCCTCCCAGCCCTGTACATGCCAACATATTTCCAACTTGCTATCTGTTAAAGCATGAGCCGGGATAAACCTTCTGATAACATCAGTGTTTTGTTTTTTTCTTTCAAACTTTATAGTAGACGGCTTCTCCAGAGCCACAGGAGACATCATACATTTATTTCACAGTGCAATTCCACTGAAGGTCAGTATATAACAATATTAAATCCACACCCAGCCCAAAACCTTTTACGCGCCAGGGTAAGAAAACTAAACTCCTCTTTGGAATCGGCAATAAAACTCCAGCGGAGGGGGGAGAGTCCTTCCTGGCCAAAGACAAAAACACCTGCAGTATTTGTGCAGTTCTAAAGCCTCCTTTTACTCACCTACGGAATCCGAAGTGCTCAAAATTAAGACATTATGACAAAGATAATCATAACTAAATACAAACTTAATATGTAGGTGTGTCCTATTAACAGGGCTATACTGTACAAATAAGCAACAAGTAGCAATTACATGAAGAAAAACAATGCTTCCACCAAGACTTAAAAAGATAAAAACAAAAACCAATATGGTTATTTCACAATGTCTTTATGTTTATAATTTTGAACTATTTGGGTTTCTATACTTACATGTCTTATGTAATTGCATTTATATCCAGACTGTATATTCAGATTTTCATTTATTGTTTGTTTTTCAAATGGGAAATATAGTCCAGAGAGTAATATCTTTTCTGATGTTCACGCAGAAAATATACTATATATTTTTTTTAAGGTCAGATGTGACATAAGTTAAGATCAAAACATGATTTTCCAAAGCATCGCTACACTGATGTCATCTAATCTTCATTACAAGAGAGCTGCACGGTTTGGATTCAAGTCCTCTGGGATAATTGTAGAAGAAGCAGATTACTCAGCCACATAATTAAAAAAACTGTCATTTAATATTTTATCAAGGCTTGAGTACAAATGATCACGTCATCCTTGGAAGCACCATCGGAGTTTAATTAGATACCTTACTAAGAGCTGTTAAATTCTGTCTAGGGATGTGGTTTTAACCCAAGTACTGCTGCTTCAGGCAATATTGGCCATTAACTGAATGTGTAAAGATGGAAATTGGTCACTGTTTTCTGTCTTTTTCTTATATATATATATATATATATATATATTTATATATATATATATATATCCTGAACTATTTCATTACCAAATGTGTGGTTGTTACCTTAAATTACACTTAGGAACAAACACAATTTTGCAGAAAAGAAAGTTTTCCACTAAAAAACATTTAGAAATTCTGTCGGTGCAGCGATGCTCTTGGAAGACAGTTTACAGACCTCAATTAAATTAAGGTTTCTGTGATCTAATCAGCTAAAAAGAGGAATCTAAATTAAAATGTCAACCGATCAGTTTTCTGCCGCAGAACATCCTGTGACTCAGTATCAGCCGGAATGACTTGAGGCTGCAGATCAATGCTGAACGGTTTATTGAAATCATTTTTATTCTCTCCTTTTCTCAGTAACTCATGCTGCACCAGACTATTAATAAACCACCATCATAACTCTTTAGTTGACTGATTTATGTTGTCTGTCTGGCCTTCCTCCTCCTCTTGTCTGTAAATCTGTCTTAAGTTGATGTTTATGAAGATGCTGTTCTATTTACAAAATAAATACATTTTTAAGAAAAGTCTGTGAAGTGCAACATCATTCATCATAAAATAAAATGTTCATAGTGTATTATGTCATAGTATTGTATGTCAAAGATTATGAAAAAGTCTTAATATAGTATGTCATAATAAAGTCATAGTATGAAATGTTAAAAGTCATAATGTAGTATGTCATTAAAAATCAAAGCAGAGTACATCAAAAAAGTTATACAAAAAGTCATGGAATAATATGTTATAACAATGTCAAAGTATGTAATAAAAGTCCTAATATTGTATTATATTGACTTTTTTTTAGGACAAAAGTCATAGTACAGGCTACTTTGTCAAAAAAGTGATAACAGAGCCATAATAATGTATGTCAAAAACATAGTTTAATATGTTACAAAAAAGTCATGTCATTTTAAAGTCAAAATATTGTATGTCATAAAAAGTCATTGTATACTTTATCAAAAGAAAGTCAATATAGTACAGTATGTCATGAAAAAGTCATGGTATACTTTTTCGAAAAAACTAGTATAGTACGTCAAAAAATCATAGTATAATATGTAATACAAAAGTCGTAGTATGCCGTACTTTTCAAAAGAAGTCATAGTATAATATGTAATACAAAAGTCATAGTATAGGATGTCATGAAAAAGTCGTACTATATAGTATGTCATATAAAGTCATAGTATATGTAAAAAAAATCATAGTATTAAAAAGTCATAAAAACGTGATAGTATAGTATGTAATAAAAGTCATAGTATATTATCTAGAAAAAAAGTCAGAAACAAAACATAGTATGTGTGTAAAATACATAAAAATGTGTATTTTGTCAGAAAAAGTCATGGTATAGTATGTTGAAAAAAGTTATGAAAAAGTCATAGCATAGTATGTCATTTAAAAATCAAAAAATATGTCATAGTATAGTGTGTCGAAAAAAGTTATAACTAGTAGGTTGAAAAAAAGTTGAAAAAGTCATAGTATGGATGTTGAAAGTCGACAAAAAGTCCTAATGTATGTCATAAAAAGTCATAGTATAAGATGTTTAAAAAAGATCATAGTAGACCTCTAGTACGTCATGAAAAAGTCATATAGTAGTATGTCAGAAAAAGTTATTAAAAGGTCATAGTATAGTGTCATTAAAATATCAAAAAAATATGTCATAGTATAGTGTCAAAAAAAGTCATAGTATAGTATGTTGAAAAAAAGTTCCAAAAAGTCATAATATAGTATGTCATTTAAAAATCAAAAATATGTCATAGTATAGTGTCAAAAAGTCATAGTATAGTATGTCATTAAAATATCAAAAAATATGTCATAGTATAGTATGTTGAAAAAAAGTTCCAAAAAGTCATAATATAGTATGTCATTTAAAAATAAAAATATGTCATAGTATAGTGTCAAAAAAGTCATAGTATAGTATGTCATTAAAATATCAAAAAATATGTCATAGTATAGTGTGTTGAAAAAAGTTCCAAAAAGTCATAGTATAGTATGTCATTTAAAAATCAAAAAATATGTCATAGTATAGTGTCAAAAAAAAGTCATAGTATAGTATGTCATTAAAATATCAAAAAAATATGTCATAGTATAGTGTGTCGAAAAAAGTTATAACTAGTAGGTTGAAAAAAAGTATGGATGTCAAAAGTCGACAAAAAGTCCTAATATATGTCATAAAAAGTCATAGTATAAGATTTTTAAAAAAGATCATAGTAGACCTATAGTACGTCATGAAAAAAGTCATTGTATAGCATGTTGTAAAAAGTTCCAAAAAGTCATTGTATAGTATGTCAAAAAAAGTTCAAAAAAAGTCTAGTATGTCAGAAGAAAAGTCATAAAAAGTCATACTATAGCATGTCACAAAAAGTTATTAAAAGGTGATAGTATAGTATGTCATTAAAATATCCAAAAAATATGTCATAGTATAGTGTGTCAAAAAAAGTCATAGTATAGTATGTTGAAAAAAAGTTCCAAAAAGTCATAGTATAGTATGTCATTTAAAAATCAAAAAATATGTCACAGTATAGTGTGTCAAAAAAAGTCATAGTAGGTTGAAAAAAAGTTGAAAAAAGTTATAGTATGGATGTCAAAAGTCGACAAAAAGTCCTAATATATGTCATAAAAAGTCATAGTATAAGATGTTTAAAAAAGATCATAGTAGACCTATAGTACGTCATGAAAAAAGTCATATAGTAGTATGTCAGAAAAAGTCATTGTATAGCATGTTGTAAAAAGTTCCAAAAAGTCATAGTATAGTATGTCAAAAAAAGTTCCAAAAAGTCATAATATAGTATGTCATTTAAAAATCAAAAAATATGTCATAGTATAGTGTCAAAAAAGTCATAGTATAGTATGTCATTAAAATATCAAAAAAATATGTCATAGTATAGTATGTTGAAAAAAAGTTCCAAAAAGTCATAATATGTCATGTCACAAAAAGTTATTAAAAGGTCATAGTATAGTATGTCATTAAAATATCCAAAAAATATGTCATAGTATAGTGTGTCAAAAAAAGTCATAGTATAGTATGTTGAAAAAAAGTTCCAAAAAGTCATAGTATAGTATGTCATTTAAAAATCAAAAAATATGTCACAGTATAGTGTCAAAAAAAGTCATAGTATAGTATGTCATTTAAAATATCAAAAAATATGTCATAGTATAGTGTCAAAAAAAGTCATAGTATAGTATGTCATTTAAAATATCAAAAAATATGTCATAGTATTGTGTGTCGAAAAAAGTTATAGTATGGATGTCGAAAGTTGACAAAAAGTCCTAATATATGTCATAAAAAGTCATAGTATAAGATGTTTAAAAAAGATCATAGTAGACCTATATTACGTCATGAAAAAAGTCATATAGTAGTATGTCAGAAAAAGTCATTGTATAGCATGTTGTAAAAAGTTCCAAAAAGTCATAGTATAGTATGTCAAAAAAAGTTCTAAAAAGTCTAGTATGTCGGAAGAAAAGTCATAAAAAGTCATACTATAGCATGTCACAAAGTTATTAAAAGGTCATAGTATAGTATGTCATTAAAATATCCAAAAAATATGTCATAGTATAGTATGTTGAGAAAAAGTTCCAAAAAGTCATAATATAGTATGTCATTTAAAAATCAAAAAATATGTCATAGTATAGTGTCAAAAAAGTCATAGTATAGTATGTCATTAAAATATCAAAAAAATATGTCATAGTATAGTGTGTCAAAAAAAGTCATAGTATAGTATGTCATTAAAATATCAAAAAAATATGTCATAGTATTGTGTGTCGAAAAAAGTCATATAGTAGTATGTCAGAAAAAGTCATTGTATAGCATGTTGTAAAAGTTCAAAAAGTCATAATATAGTATGTCATTTAAAAATCAAAAAATATGTCATAGTATAGTGTCAAAAAAGTCATAGTATAGTATGTCATTAAAATATCAAAAAAATATGTCATAGTATTGTGTGTCGAAAAAAGTCATATAGTAGTATGTCAGAAAAAGTCATTGTATAGCATGTTGTAAAAAGTTCAAAAAAGTCATAGTATAGTATGTTAAAAAAAATTCTAAAAAGTCTAGTATGTTGGAAGAAGTCATAAAAAAGTCATACTATAGCATGTCACAAAACGTTATTAAAAGGTCATAGTATAGTATGTCATTAAAATATAAAAAAAATGTCATAGTATAGTATGTTGAAAAAAGTTCTAAAAAGTCATAATATAGTATGTTTAAAAAAAGTTGTCATAACTAAAGTCATAGTGTAGTATGTCAAAAGAAAAGTCATAAAATGTTATTAAAAAGTCAAAGCATAAGTTATTAAAATATAAAGAAAAAAATATACGTAGTCGAAAAGAGTTCCAAAACCTTAAAGTGTAGTATGTAAAAAAGTCATACTATGGATGTCGACAGCCAAAGTGTAGTGTTTAAAATATTTTAAAAAGTATAGGTCATTAAAAATAAAAACAGCATAGTTTGTCATAAAAGTCATAGTATAGTACGTTATAAAATATTAAAAAGGCACTGTGTAGCATGTCATAAAATATAAATATTATAGTAGGACGTTAAAGTTATAAAGTGATATTAGTATGTCATACAAAGTCATGAAAATACCATAGTATGTTATAAAAGAATTTTATAGTCATAGTAAAGTATATCAAAATATAAATACAGTATGACATAAAAAGGTCATTAAAACATCATGTATATGTCGTATGTCATTAAAATATTAAGTCATTATTTTTAAGAGATCATAGTATAGTATGTCATTAAAATATAAAAAAACTCATAGTATGTCATAAAAATATTTAAATTCATAATATTGTAGGTTATAAAAAGTGGAAAAAAGTAAAAGCATAGTATGTGGAAAAAGTGGGCGGAAGTCATAAAAAGTAATGAAAACTTCATAAAAAAATCAATAGTATGTCTTAAAAGTTCTAAATATAGTTTGTCAGACAAAATGTTATAAAGCATGTCACAGTATTGCACGGGAAATTAAAAGTGTTACACAAATCAACCCACCTTCACACACTTCGAGTACATCAAGAAGGACATGGCGCTTTGCATTCTTTTGAAACATTTTTATTACAATATCTGACCAGTCCAATATATCAAACGTGTTTTTAATCATCTGTCACACATCTACAAAATTAACACAAGTGTATGTTTTAATCTACAAGGCCTCATACCACACCAGTAAGTGAAAAGAGAGTAATCAGCAGTAACAGGTCAAGTTCACTTGAACTCACGGCGGATTTACACAAAACAACCATCTGTTCGTTTAAAACCCTCTGTGACCCTCTGTCATCCTTTAGGGGTTATTTTTAAAATCAGAGTCAAGTCGGGTCACAAAAGTTGAGAATCATTTGATAATTCTGGAGTGTTTTTCTGCTTCCTAAACCTAAAACCTAAACCTCAGAGTCAGGTTACTCCTTTACATCAAACAACAGAGGCTTACAGCAACCCTCTGGGTTTTTTTATTATATAAGAGCAGAGCAAAACACACTTTCAAGGGTAAATGAAGAGTCTGAAGTCGGTCTGGAAGGACAGATTGTTGTGGATGAATTCATAATGATTAAGAAAAACAGTATTGCTTTAACCTTAGTGACAATGTATTTTTGAATACTGGCAGGATATTTACAGGTGGTAGGATGGTTTTCTAAAATTGAGATACATAGATCATTTTTTCCCCCAGACAAGCCTGTCAGTTGATGTGTTCACACTCAGTAAAATCCTTTAAGGTCATGTGTTTTAAATGTGAAGTTTTCCCCCCTCAATCATCAGGAACTATTCCTATAGCCCACTATGCAATAATTCTGCAAATATTTTGTCTGATTTAACATCTTATTATCTTCTGCCTCAGATTTTCTTAAAAGCAACTATTTAGTTTTTCCCTGTGTAACGGTTTAGTAGTAGTACTACTACTACTACTACTACTACTACAACACACTCAGCTGTCAACCTCATCAATACAGAAGGTGCATTAAACTGTGCTGAACAAGAGAATATACCTAGCCCAACTCTTTTACTAAGACTACGCCACTGACAAACACATAGGGAGGAGAATTGCAAGCACAAGTTGCCAGAGCTTTAATGATTCAAACAAATAAACACACAAGAAAGAAAAGGAAGGAACAGACAAAAATCAACAGAAAGGTAATATTTTGATGTGTAAAAGGCAATAGTACATTAGAGATTGTTGTGGTGTTTACCCGCTGGCTGTCACACAAGTCAAACCCAGAAACAATTTTAGGTCACTAATTGTTTCTGACCTTTGTTATGAATGGTGGGTCCCCAGGGTGAAAGTATTTTTCTAATTTATTCCAGACTGAACCAGACTTGCTCCCAACAGATGATTCAGGTCCTGATTCACATCTTCAGAAATACTAATGGACACCAACTCTGTTTCCCTCAAGCTGCCACAGTAACTAGTTCCGGCTCTCTCCTACCTGTCGGTGTGTGTATTCATGGGTGTGTGTTTCAGTCTGTTTACTGGCTGCTCCCTTCCCCCGCCCCCTCATCCTCCTCCTCTTCCATTTCCACCAGAGGAGCGTGACGATTGGCCTGAGAGCCCTCGCTGAAGAAAACTCTCTTGATCACACCTGACTTTGGCGCCCGAATCGTATGCTGCCGAGTAAAAAACAAAACAACTTTATTACAAAGGCAGCAGCGTGTGTGCGTGTGTGTGTGTGTGTGTGCAGATAAAAGTGAGAACATGTGAGTCCCTCACCTCCATCTTCATGGCGATCATGACCATCAGCGGGTCCCCCACAGCCACCTTGTCTCCAGCCTTCACCATCACCTGAACACAGTACAACAGATAGTACAGGTAAAAGCCAGTAAATTAGAATATTTTGAAAAACTTGATTTATTTCAGTAATTGCATTCAAAAGGTGTAACTTGTACATTATATTTATTCATTGCACACAGACTGATGCATTCAAATGTTTATTTCATTTAATTTTGATGATTTGAAGTGGCAACAAATGAAAATCCAAAATTCCGTGTGTCACAAAATTAGAATATTACTTAAGGCTAATACAAAAAAGGGAGTTTTTAGAAATGTTGGCCAACTGAAAAGTATGAAAATGAAAATATGAGCATGTACAATACTCAATACTTGGTTGGAGCTCCTTTGCCTCAATTACTGCATTAATGCGGCGTGGCATGGAGTCGATGAGTTTCTGGCACTGCTCAGGTGTTATGAGAGCCCAGGTTGCTCTGATAGTGGCCTTCAACTCTTCTGCGTTTTGGGTCTGGCATTCTGCATCTTCCTTTTCACAATACCCCACAGATTTTCTATGGGGCTAAGGTCAGGGGAGTTGGCTGGCCAATTTAGAACAGAAATACCATGGTCCGTAAACCAGGCACGGGTAGATTTTGCGTTGTGTGCAGGCGCCAAGTCCTGTTGGAACCTTTAAATCTCCATCTCCATAGAGCAGGTCAGCAGCAGGAAGCACGAAGTGCTCTAAAACTTGCTGGTAGACGGCTGCGTTGACCCTGGATCTCAGGAAACAGAGTGGACCGACACCAGCAGATGACATGGCACCCCAAACCATCACTGATGGTGGAAACTTTACACTAGACTTCAGGCAACGTGGATCCTGTGCCTCTCCTGTCTTCCTCCAGACTCTGGGACCTCGATTTCCAAAGGAAATGCAAAATTTGCTTTCGTCAGAAAACATGACTTTGGACTCACCAGGTGAGACGCGCGCTGTTTCTTGGTCAACAGTGGCTTGACACGAGGTATGCGGCAGTTGAAACCCATGTCTTTCAAGCGTCTCTTGGTGGTGGATCTTGAAGCACTGACTCCAGCAGCTGTCCACTCCTTGTGAATCTCCCCACATTTTTGAATGGGTTTTTTTCACAATCTTGACTAGGCGCGGTGATCCCTATCGCTTGTACACTTTTTCTGACCACAGTTTTTCCTTCCCTTTGCCTCTCTATTAATGTGTTTGGGCACAGAGCTCTGAGAACAGCCAGCCTCTTCAGCAATAACCTTTTGTGTCTTTCCCTCCTTGTGCAATGTGTCGATGGTCGCCTTTTGGACAGCTGTCAAATCTGAAGTCTTCCCCATGTTTGTGTAGGCTTCAGAACTGGACTGAGAGACCATTTAAAGCCCTTTGCAGGTGTTTTGAGTTAATCAGCTGATTACTTTGTGGCACCAGGTGTCTTCAAAATTTAACCCTTACACAATATTCTAATTTTGTGACACACGGAATTTTGGATTTTCATTTGTTGCCACTTCAAATCATCAAAATTAAATGAAATAAACATTTGAATGCATCAGTCTGTGTGCAATGAATAAATATAATGTACAAGTTACACCTTTTGAATGCAATTACTGAAATAAATCAAGTTTTTCAAAATATTCTAATTTACTGGCTTTTACCTGTATTTGTCTGCATAGAGGACACTCAGTCTTCATTCATCTCAACAATAAAGAACAGACTGATGAGGTCACTCAAGGATTATGTCTTTATTACGTATTGTCTAGACTGCTGGAATTCTCTTTTAAATTTATGGCTCGGTCATCTTTAAATTCTTTCCAAATGGTTATAAATATGGCCGTCAGTCTGCTCTCACTTCTTCTTCAGTCTCATTTCACTGGCTGCCAGAAACTTTTAGGTAAACAATAATACACTCAGAGGTGTCCCCATGAATAATAATAATAATAATAATAATAATAATAATAATAATAATAATAATAATAGACAAGGTGGAGGCATAGAAAGATAAATATTTGTTTGTCAGTCAATTATTTTCTATATCAGCGGGAGTGTATTACAGAGCTAACAATAACAAAAAGATGATGATGATGTTAAAATCATCATTTGTTCTATGAAGTGTGTTTGTTATGGAGTAGTACTAGTACTAGTTACTAGTGACTAAACTGGAGACATGGTGTGAAGTATTTGCGATAGTTATCGATATAGATTTATAGATTTAGAGCAGTGGTCAAAAATCTGACATCACCTTGGAAACTAAACCAATGAAAATTCGACTTGAGATAGTTTCAGGAAATACATTTCTTTACTTTCTTTTCTTTTCTATACTGGTTACACATCAGGACACCTGAGAGTGTACTATCCCTTACTTTGTAAAGACTACAATTAGCTGTCCCTCTGGCTAAATACAAAATGGAACCAGCCTGCAGTTTCAAAACATAAATGATCTCGCTTTGTCAGAATGGCAGTGTACGTTTTTAATCTCAACAGAATTTTTTTTTAATTCTACCTTCTGTAGAGCATTTTGTAAACTTGTTTTGATGTAATAATGTTAAGTTACAGTGATCTATTAAAAGGTGCCCTGCCACACGTTACTTTGTAGTTATGTTTTTATAGAAAAGCATGCCTTGGTTACTTTGTTTCAAGCCTAGTAGTACAGAAAGCCTGCAGAAAGCTCGATTTGTGCCACTTCTCATTCAAATTCAACGAGCTAAGCTGCTTGACTCCGATTGGCTAACAGCTAGCCAATGAGAGCCTGGCTATCAGCATCTTTTACCCAGCGCAACTGGGCGAGCTCATGAATTGTAATAAACTCAGGCAACATGACGTCAGACTGACCAGCTTTTGTAATTGGTCTGATTTCTCCGTTTATTTCTTTTCAGTGGCTAGAGCAGACAGAGGAGGTAGCAGTTCATTTACACATTTACAACATTAACACATATGATCGTAACATATTTCAAAAGAAACAGTTTTGTGTGGCAGGGCACTTTTAATAATAACTAAAAGGCTTGTACAAAAACATTTAGATTTACAATTCATAAAAAAAAAAAAAAAAACATTTGTCATGCAAAATACCTTTGCATGACAAAAATTACCAAACGCACCTTCTCTATGGTTCCAGTCATGGGGGCCACCGCTCCACCTTGAGCCCCAGAGCCGCTCACACCAGCCAGATACTTGGGCACTGGAACAGACACTTCGGAGCTTCCCTCCTGCAGAAAAGTTGTAAAAATGTCAAGAGACAGAAGTGACATTTAACTGCCAGCTGAGGTAAGAGGATTTGAGGAATCTTTGATTTCCCTGATGTCAGTCAGACATGGAGGGTTTGTCCCCAGTCACCGGTTTTCTGAGATGACAGATGCTTAACACATGAAATAGAGACAGTTCCAATCAAATTGACTGGGGAAAACACAGATATACAGCTTCCGCAATAAATTAACCAGACAAGCTAACTAATAAATAATGTACATCTTATGTAGATTTAAAATGGTCAAGGCTCCCAAAGACAAATGCAGACTTATATTTGTCTCAGCGAATATGTGTGAGAGAGTTACTGCACTAATTTACGACATAAGGAATGAAGAACTTTGCATTTGAGTTTAGAACACATTTTCACACTTCCCATCCAGTTAAAAAGATAAATACTTTGTATTATCATGGTTTTTATACCATAGGTAGAGAAATAATGCATGCAACAGTCACCCAAGCTTGTGTTTCTATTTTCAACAGTAGCGGTAGGAACGTACCGTGGAGAACAGATGCACTGTGTTGTCCAGGATAACCAGTTTGGGACGAGACTTCATGCCATTGACAGAACAGTGAAGGAATGACGCTCCATCTTCCATTTCCACCTCCCCAGTCACATGGTACACCTCCTCACCAATCTGAAAGGAGAAATCCATCCATTATGAATGTGAAGGAGGCAGATCTACCACTACAGATTTTATTTTTTTTTTATTTTCTATTTTTGAATCATGAACACAGTGATTAAGGACATGAGATACAGGACATACTCCAGCTTACCTGCATTGTGTAGCTTCCATCTTTGTTATACACAACGACCATATCAACTTCTAAAGACAACAAACACACAAGGAAGGAAGCAAATAAGATGAGACACTGAAGTAACTCAACACAAAAGCTTTAGTTGAACTCATCCTGGTGGATTTATTTTTGGCCTTGCAGTGACACTTAGAATAGAAACATTGAATAATGAATATAAGATCATTAAAAAAATGTCACAGAAAAGATCAACTCTAAACTTAATTATTTAAGCGGCCATTAAACAGTTATGAGTCAACCCTAACAGTACTGATCTGCTTATTAAAATTGACACACTATACAATTTTTAAAACTAATCTTTCACATAATTTAAAGTCATCCCTGTCAGTCTATACCTCCAAAAGCATCAAAACGTCTAATTGGAAGTTTGCTTGTTGTTTTAATGGCTAATTTAATATCAGGCCAAGGGACAACAGTGGCTAACACTGGCACATTTACAGTGATGTTGATTAATGTGCATTGTCCAGGAAAATAAATAAATAAAATTAAATAAACAAATGAATACACAAAGTTTTTGTTTTACAGGCCTAATGATGTTGTTTCAACAAATGTGATGAAGACATATACTACATACTAAAGTATTCCATGTAATACATGAACAAAGGTATGTGGTATTATCTATTTATTGTATGTTGTTGGCCCCATACCTAACGGAGTTTTCCATTGCACTGGAATGCACTGCTCCTGATGCACATTACAATAACAGTAAACTACGTCTAATTTAAGGTAAATTAAGAACTTTTTAAAGCAGAACAGGATGTTCAAATGACTTTGATGTCTAACTGAAAAGCTAACTTTAAAAATCTGAACTGTCAAAGACTGACACCACAAATTGCTAATGCATTTAGTAGAGAAGAAGTTCCACTAAGAATTATTAAGAATACACGTTTCTCTTGAATCCCACCACTGTTCTGGTTCTAGATTTGTCATTTTTCCCTCGTTTACCTACCCTCTACCTTCCTCACTTCCTATACTGTACACTAGGGGGCAGTAAAAGCTCAACATTTGTCTGTTACTCACTTTTGTCTCCCAGCTGTAACGTCATGTTTCTATTAAACTGAATGTTGCTTCTCCAGCCGCTGCTCGAGCCGAATGGGGAGAATGGGTCTGAAAACACACAGAGAGACACAAAGATACACACACACTACTCAGTATATTTAAAATCTAAATAATTTGTCCTGACAAGGAACATGTTATCCCCTCACCAGTGGAGGTCTGTGTGAATTCCTGTGTGTGTTTCCTCTCCTGCAGCACCAGGCCCAGGGCCGCCTGGCAGATCGTTTCCCCAGAGGGAGTCCTCGGAGTGGGGAAGAGGTCAGCGTAGTGCTGAGGGATGAAGCTGGTGGTCACGTTTCCAGCCTCAAACTCTGGGTGACCCGAAAGACTCAGCAAAAAGTCAATGTTAGTATTCAGTCCCACGATCTGAGGACAGAAAGGATGCAAAGAAAGATAAGAAACAGAGCCATGAATTATTTATAGGCATTTGTGCATGTGTACATGTTGTATATGTATAACTTGAATCAAATGCTGCATGTTTTAGGTTTAGTAAATACTGCATTTATCTTACAAGTATAATTTCACTGTTTGTGTCTTACGTTGTACTGTCGTAAGCAGTAGCGCAGCTTCTTTAAGGCAGCAGATCGGTCTTCTCCCCACACCACAAGCTTGGCGATCATTGGGTCATAATGTGCCGACACCTCGTCCCCTGAAAACAAACACACATAGGCAGACACTGTGGCAGTTGGAAAGTCCCCTGTATTTTTGCATTATGGTAATTAATTGTATTTGTCCAATCCTTATCATTATAAAACTAATAATAATATAATACATTTTGTTTGCCCTTCCTGTCTCTCATAAATACTCACACATAAGTCAACATATCCTCATTATCTATATTCTTGTAATTTACTGTATGCTTTTGTTGTTTATGTAGCCAAACTAATGCTTTTTTTATTTTTTTTATTTTTATTCAGTCCTTACTTTAATGTGTTCAATTTGTAAATTTTAGGACTCTTGTAATTGTTCATTATATATTTTCTCTTCTTCTCTTCCTTAGGTGAGATTCCTTCTATAAGCCCCTAGAGGTTTTCTTAATCTCACATGCACAATTTCTTTTTTTAATATTATCTTCTTGTGTTACTGATTTTAGTGTGCAAAATAAACAAATTCAAATAAAAATGTTATACCGGTATTGTCACATTAGATTGGATAATCATCGATCCATATCATTAATAATCATTAATTTCTAAAAAATAAAATAAAAACCAGTCAGCACTACACAACCAATCATTTTTGTGGTCTCACACTGCATTTCCCAGAGATCTCTTGGTTCTTGTTCTTTGTTCTCCCTTTAATCAGCCATAACAGCTATTTTGATACAATAAGCAATAACATAGACACTTAATTCTGTTGTGTTACAAAAAGAACAAGAATCTATCCATGTACATACAACCAGAGAAGTAGATCAAAACTCCATACCTTCCCTGACTCCAGTCTCTATGCGTGTGTGTTGGTCTGCTGAAGGGGTGGAGAGATGCAGCAGAGGCCCCGCCCCTGGAAGGAAGTCATTGTTTGGGTCCTCGGCGTAGATACGAGCCTCAAAAGAGTGTCCTCTTAAAATGATGTCATCCTGGAGGAGAGGCAGGCGCTCCCCTGCTGCCACCTGAAGGAGAATTACACAGAGTTATCACTGAGACTGAAACTGGATGTCAGCATTTCTTCTCTCCTTTTTTAATTCTCTCTCCCTCCTCTCTCACTCTGAGCTGCCACTCCACCAGGTCCGTTCCAGTGATCATCTCAGAGACAGGATGCTCCACCTGCAGCCTGGTGTTCATCTCCATGAAGTAAAAGTTATGCTGGGCGTCCATTATAAACTCCACCGTACCTACACAGGAGGACAAACAATATAACGTCCATACACTGTGTGCTGAGGTGTGTGCAGGTGAGTGTTCGGGTGATTATCTTACCTGCTCCTACATAGTTGACAGCCTTGGCTGCTTTAACTGCTGCCTCTCCGAGTTTCCTCCGAACCTCGGGACTAATACCAGGCTGATGAATTACAAAAAGAAACAGATTGAAAATCCAAATAGAAATGGATTGAAAACACAAAAAAAAACATTTCAACAGCTAACCAAACCATATTTAAGTGATCATCTCCCTAATATCCAGTTTCACACTATAGAGCCACGTGAGAGGTTTACACTGTAATGGTAATTGGTATGACACAAGTGCTGTAAACTCTTCCAACACAGGTGGACTGAAGATTATGTGTGGAAAGTTTTTCTTTTTGTCACTGTCATAGTTAAGGAAAAACACTGATATGTCTCCTCTTCCACGAAAAAGAGAATAGTAGTGAAAACTAAAAGCTAAACTAAGAGCTTTTATTGAATGTATATGTACAAACAGATTTCCAGTTCCTTGTTTGATGTCGTTCATGATGGGAATAGTTTGATAATCAGAGTTGCTAATATTTTAAAGAAGTTATTTTACAAAACATTTTCAATGACCTACAAACTAATACTTTTCTCTTTGACAATAACAGAAACCGTTCATGCCAACAATAACTTATTATTTCAGAATAGTGGCACAACATATCCTGAACTTAAACCTCCAGTTAGATGTGGCAAATCCAAATTTATCTTTGCAAAAGATTTAAATGTCAGAATTTAAATTTACTTTAATTTAGATGTTGTAGATTCAGTCTAATTTGTGCAAATTTATAGACACTTTTACAGTTCCTTAGTCAGTCAGTATTAATTTAACTCACCCCCGGTGCTTCCTCTATGATCTTCTGATGTCTTCTTTGGACGCTGCAGTCTCTCTCAAACAGATAGACAGCGTTACCGTGCATGTCCCCGAACACCTGCACCTCCACATGTCTACAAGAGACAGACAGACAGAGAAATAAAATTAATCTTTAAATAAACATAACATGGTGATTCAGCTGGATGGTTAGCAGTATCTTCTGAGTGAATGAATTATTATTATTACCTGGGATCCTCTACAAACTTCTCAACTAGCATGACATCATCATTGAAGGATTTTCTTGCTTCTCGTCTCGCTGACTCCAACTGCTCCAAGAAGTCTGTGTCTGACCGTGCAATACGCATCCCCTAAAACACACACAAACACTATACTTAAAAATCATTTAACCCATGTTTCCTGAAGTTACTATGTCAAAGTTATTTAGGCTTTTTCACGGCCTCTAACCTTCCCTCCTCCTCCACGGACTGCCTTAATCATCACAGGGTAACCGATCTGGGCAGCCTCTGCTTGCAGCCTCTCATTTGATTGGTCTTCTCCATGGTAACCACCAATGATTGGCACCCCGGCAGCTGACATGATGTGTTTTGATGTGCTGAAAAAAAGAAGACAAAGCAATTAAAGTGAAAAACTGTTTCAGGGTTTCCCACAGGAAATCTGTTAGATAAGGTGGTAGGGAGGGGTGTGACTGTCAATGTCAACATTGAACTAATGAAGAACTAACTTGTGCAAAGGAATGTAATTGAATGGCTTTTTTTGCTTAAAAAAAGGTGCTGTAGAAATAAAGTTGCATTGCCTTACAACCTCAGCCTGTCAGTCAGTCACCAGGGTATAAAACCATTGTTATGCCTGATCGTCTCAGAGTAAAGTCAACAGCATCGCAACTGCTTTCGCCTCTCTATTAATATCATATTGCAGCTAACGCTGTCTGCGTGAAGTTTTTAAAAACTGTAACCACATTTGAAACCACTTTATCGGCATTGCCGTGATTCACTGTGACTTCAACAAAACTGCAGAGCTGACGTAGTTTGCACGCACTGTGTGTGTGTGTGTGTGTGTGTGTGTGTGTGTGTGTGTGTGTGTGTGTGTGTGTGTGTCGGAGCTCCGCTCTTTGTCAATATGCAGAGTAACATGGTGGATATCGTAAATACTTTTTTGTTGCTATTTGTTATTTTTTAGGACGACTTAGTTAAGGCAGCAGGCAGGTGTTGCTTAGGCAGCCGCCTTAGCTGCAAAGTGCTGCGGGGAACCCTGTGTTTACATATCTTGCAATTAGGGCTTGGCAATATGGAGAAAATCAGATATTGCGATATTCTTGTCCTAATACCTCAATAACAATATTGCGCCGATATTATAGGGTTGACAATTGTTGCTTTAACAAAATATCTTCACAATGAGATTTAAGATAAATAATCTTCAGGAATGTACATATAATCACTAAATGGTAGAAGAGAAGAGCTAGAACAGTGTGGTAACACAGGAAATGACATCACTTTACTGTAAAGCAGCCTGTAAAACCAGGAAAAGACAACACTTAAGCCATTTACAATATTACAATTTCCAAAATCTAAGACAATATCTAGTCTCATAACCCTATATCAATATAATATTGATATACTGCCTAACCCTACTTGCTATTATTGATTTGTTTATGTTTCTATTCATCTGTTCCGTGCTGCGTCCCATAGACCAATTCCTCCACAGAGATCAATAATGTTTCAACTTAGTCCTTTTAGGTACCAAAAAAACATAACTTATTATATTAAATGTTAATTAGAGACAACTAGAGAGAGGTTATAAATGTATATTGTTCTGTGTTTTACCTTTTAATACCCATGTCTCGAATGGCAGAGGAAGGTGGACCAATGAAGATGATGCCTTCTTGTTTACATGCCTCTGCAAACTCTGTGTTTTCTGACAGAAAGCCATAACCAGGGTGGACCGCCTAAACACACAAACATGTTTTCTAAAACACCACATTTAACAACAATGTCAAATCATCTTGTTGGTTTAATGTCCAAAAAGAATAGTTTAACATGAAGGACAGTTAAAGTGGTTGACAAGACATAAACATCGTAATATTCAATTCAACATCACTTCTGTTCCCAAAATTGTTTATAACCAGTAGAGGATTACTCACATGTGATCCAGATGTCTTGGCCACTTCCAAAACTTTCTCCATGGAGAGGTAACTCTGCTGGGAGGGTGGAGGACCAATGTGGTAGGCTTCATCTGCCTACAAAGAACAAAACAAAGCAAAAACAGACAGTTTCCAACTGAATATACTTTTAATTAATGCAAGTTTGTAAACTATAAATGGCCAATGTAAGAAAAAACTACATTAGCAACACGCTGCCTTCATTGTGTTTGTTAAAGCAGCTGCAGAAAGTCTTGAAGCAAATGACTACAAATACTAAAAAAACAAAACAGCTCTTTGCAAGCTATCCAGCATCTCACCATGGCCACATGCATGGAGTGTCTGTCTGCATCACTGTATACAGCTACAGAGCGGACGCCCATCTTCTTGGCTGTGCGCATCACACGACACGCAATCTCTCCTCGATTGGCAATCAGCACCTTCTCTATCCTTCCCACACCTGGAGAAGACAGCAAAGACTTTATTCATCCCAAAACAATGAAACTTTCTTAAAATGTACTGCGCAACACTATTTGAATCAAAAGCACAAAATGTTTTAAAGGGCGTGCAACTGTCCAATATCTGTTGGGAATGGGGTTGTACTTGAATGCAACACAAACATAGAGTACCAATAAAAACAACCACAGCACAGACAATGGTTTGGGATTCACAGTGCATGTTATAAAAGACAAAAAATACATTAGTCAGATAATTAATCAACTTTTTTTTTTTTTTATCTATTACTCAAGTAATTTATCATTACAAATACCAATTGTTCTCTGTTTCCAGGTTTTTAAATGTGAGGATGTTTTTTTTGTTTTATATATTGAAATGTGAATATCCTTGGGTTTTGGACTATTGGTTGGATAAAACAAGCAATATGGATTTTGGGCTCCAGGAATCTTGCACTTGACATTTTTCTCTATTTTCCAAAATGTATAGATTTAACTAGGGGTTCTCAAAGTGGGGTGTGATGACTCCCAAGGGTCCTTGAGGGGGTTTCAGGGGTCCCCAGCAAAAAGGGGAATACACTTTAATTTTGGGCATGGGTTTCATACACTTTACGTAATAAAACATCTAAAATGAAAAATCATATCAAACGGTGGACCCTGCATTGGACAAAATGTTATCAAATGGGGGTCCATGGTCTAATTTGTGCCAGTTTAGGGGTCCTTGACGTGTTTATGTTTAAAGAATATGTTGGCCGTGTACCTGCTGATAGTGTGAGTGTTGGTGTGTGCATGGAAGTGGAATGTACAAATGTTATTTATATAGTTTTATTGTTTTATTTTTAACTTATTTATTGGTTGTGATTCGTCTTTACTTGGTGCAATGGAATTTCGTTGTATTCTTTTACAATGACAATAAAAGGAATCTGAATCTGAATCAAGAACAATGTCCTTCACTTACCTCCTGAAACGAGCCTCACCCCTCTTTTGGTCCATGACAGTTTTCTGAGGAGAGGAGAGGACAACAACTTCAGTCCCATTCAAATCTACGTGGCTGTGAAGGGCAGTTGCTAAAAGCACGAAATGCTAATTTATTAAAAAGCACTCATGGTAAAGTAACTATAAATCACAACCCAGCCTAAATAACTAAGGCAATGTGATATACAGTAAAGGCTGGTCGCACAGGTATTAACATGTAAACATATGCATGTTTTACCAGCAACATATTAGCATGCTAGCTGACAGTGCTACCTTTATTTAACCTTGCTCAGGTCTTCTCCGATTGACTAGTTAGCATAACGGGAACCAATTCATTAATACGTTGATGTTGAGGGGTGAAACAACTTGATAGTATCCTGTCCAGCAATCATGAGCAGTAGCAGATAATTAACAATGTGTCGTGTGTGGCAATGATAGCTGCAGTGCATCTGTCAAGTTAGCTCAGATCAGATGTGAAGAAGCGTCGCAAACTTTAGTTGAAAGCTAACGTTAAAAAGAGGCAGGGGCAGCCTGTTTTCTGACAAAATCACAACAGCCGTGTAACGCTTTAATGTACTCACTGTGTAAATATCCTCAGACCCTGCAGAGTTGAGAAACTCAAAATAACCGCAGCCATAGCTACCAGCTGCTGAGGCTAGCTGCTAACTAGCTAGCTCACTGATGACCAACTGAGGGGTGGCGAAGTGGTACTTTATTCAACAGCTCTCATACACCGTTTTGTTCTATTTTAACTGAAGCAAACCACTCAATTTTAACCAAAGAGAAATATTTTGGACGTTAAAAGGTTTACACTCGCCCAAACAAACACTGTCATATGCTTGCAAAAATCTGTACTTTTGTTATTATTATTTTTGAACTTTGCAAGGACTCGTAGTCTCGAGCAGCCAATGAGAAAGAGGGATGTGGAGGTGGGGGTGACGCTGCAGTTACCACCATGCACCAGCAGAGGGAAACGGTTATTTATTCTTACAGTCACATATGTAGTACATAGTACAATAAAACTCATTACATTTATAAAACAATACAAATTCATTGTACAGCCATAAAGAAATTATGAAACAGAATTTAGTTGAAAAAGTAAGCATTCAACAAGTATACTGTATTACATTTTCTGTTGAAAACTAAACATTTTAATCAAAGAATGTCCAAAACGGATATTTAAATGTTTATTAGGTTGCAAAACCTGACCTAATTAACTGGGATGTTTATTCTGCAGTATATATACCATTAAGGTTCAAGAGTTATATTATGATTAATCAATAGTCTGGTTCATTTATATTGCTAATGTAATAAAGCGCTCTATGACAACTTTCAGCCAACTTCATAAGAGTAGGCCTATTCAATAAGCAGCAGTGAACAAAAGTCACTGAAAGCAGAATTAAAGTGAAATGAAATGCAAAATATAATTAAAATACAAGAGAATGGAAGATATAAAATAATATATTTAAAAACAAACAAAGAAAGAATAGTCAAATAAATAAATGTAACAACATTGTTTGCATTCATAGTTATACTATTAGACATATCAGACCTCTTCGTTATTATTAAAACAATTCCAGGAGCAAAAAAATGAAAAAGATTTCCAAGTTAAGGAGAGCAATTTTAGGAAGTTTTTGTAACAGTAAGTTACAAGTGGGCCTAAGTTATTAAAATTCTATCTGACGGAGTATATCTTCACCCAGTTTTCAGAGCCTGTCATATCCTTCTCTGTGGCGGCGGTCTCTGATGAACAGGAAAGTCAGCACAGCGATCAGAATGAGACCCACCACTGTGGCCCCGACTATAATGGGAATAGCTCGCTTGCTAAAGTCGGCCCAACATTCCACCCCTAAAACATATAGAAGGAGAACAACATGCAAGAAGAAGAAGAAGAAAAAGAAGAAGAAGGAGGAGAACGATTTAAGAAAAATTACAGACACACCAATCACTTCGATCTAATTCTATTGAACCACTCAGGTATCCTGCAATGCAGAGATAGGTGCACTGCTTTTAGAACAAGGTCTTCCATCATTTATAGATATGCACAGCAGTAAACCATTATCTTTAGTTTAAGGACACTTTTCTTCTTCTCAACCCTAAAATATCCTCCTCAAAAATGGAGAGCTCACAGTATATATATATATATATATATATATATATATATATATATATATATATATATATATATATCCATTTTTTCCATGGAAACATCTCTCCATTTAGTGCATGTTTAGGTACTGAGCATGTGTGTGTAATTTAGGCCTGTGTGTAATAACAACAGAGTGTAAATTGTAGTTTCCCCTTGTGGGACTAATAAAGGATATCTTAATCTTAATATCCTGGCAGGCCTATGACCTCGATCAATCAATCAGAAGGGTCACCAACCATATTTATATTTATTGTATATCACACAACTCCCTGCTTCTGGCCCAGTCTAAGAGAAATAAAGACAATTAAAGATGCAAGAAAGCATGGATTGCAACAATTGTTTCATAGATTCCTGTTTTAGAAAGGGAGTTTTAGCACAGCTAAATAATTGCCCTGTTGGACTGGTACTTCCAAAACTATACTATTTTTTTGTAGATGTTTTAAGTGTTTTAAAAGCAAAAACACAACGTGATCCAACTAGAAAAGACCTAGTCCAAACCTTGCAAAACGGTAAGTATTTTACTTGGTATAAACACCTGAGAGCAAGCAGAGACAAGTGCATGATGTTGTATTATGTCACTGTAAAAGCATTGATTTACTTTTAACTCTGCATTGTGAGTTTGGTCTAAAGCAGGTCTCTTCACCCCTAAGGGGTCCTCAGAGTCAATGCAAATTATTGTTAATTTTTGAAATGTTAATTTTATGTTTTTTTTTCAAAACTTAAAAAATCTTAACATGAAACCAACATAATATTAGCAAATATAAATCCCTACTGCTTACTGGCCTATAGGTAAGTCATCCACAGATACAGTTAATCCTAAGGCGTCACTATGCAACATGCATGTTTGAAATTAAAATGTGATTTATAAAATCTTGTCATCAATTATTAGGCAATTATTTTAAAAAGCTTAGTAATCTATGCAAAAAATATGTATAAAGGCTTTAGGCTGCACATTATTGTAGGCCCAGTTTAATATGCAACTTAATTTTATACAACATATGTAGTAGGGGTCCCTGCTCCATCTCTCCATTTCAGTTAAAGGGATCCTTGGCTTGAAAACATTGAAGACCCCTGGTCTCTCAGGTTTTAGGAGCTACTAAATAAGATTATTATCGACAATAGCCTTATCATGGTAAATCTTTGACCCGCTATCGCTGTGTGGTTTGGTGAACAAACTTCTTGTTTACCTCTGCAAAAAAAAATCTTACATTCTTAAGGACAGACAAATGTATGGGGTTGTTTCATCAATTATATGAAGGACAATGATTTGTCACTCTGCACTCGTCCCTCTGCACAACCCAGATTTTCCTCTTCTTCTGTTTTCTAGATTTTATGTTAATGTAGTATCTTCCGTGGACCCATGATTACCTGCCTTCTTTGGGGAGGCCCCCTGACCACCATGTTTCATCTTGTTGGTACTGTTGTATGGAGCAAGTGTGTTTAGGGTGAAAATATGTTCTGATGGAGCATGTTTGTACACTTCTGTACCTTTTTGCACACTTCTCTATTGTTATTTGTTCTTGTATGTCTTTTTTTAAATGAAAATCCAATAAAGATATTGTTAAAAAAAAAAGACAAGATTATTATTATTATTAGTTCTAGATCAGTAGAGCAGTACAAAACCATGTATGCTCATTTAAATTTGTTGGGTGGACTTTATTTACCCCTGCATTATCAAATCATTAATTAAATGCTTAGTCACCTTTTCCGTACTGTCCTTGGGTCAGATTGAAGGCCTGCATCTGCAGAGGAACCAGCTTGATCCTCAGCTCCGATGACATCAAAAGCAGATTCTCAGATTTGCACTTGAAGCTCTGTCCAGTAGCTGCTGCAAACAGCTTGTCATTGACCACCAAACCTGAGTAAGTCTTATCTGGGAGGGAGAGGATGTAATTTTCAGTGTTTGAAGGTTTTTGTTGTTCCAAATCTGAAATACCAGCTGTATATCTGTCTTCTCTCTTTTTCTCTGTCTATGTGGTCTTACTGGCACATCCTTGGCAGACAGGCAGAGGAGACACATGAACAGTCAGTTTGTTGACGTAGAAAATATTCTCTTCCTGGAGACCAAAATACAAAGATTAAAGTCAAATGTAGGAATTCTGAGCATATGGGTTACACACGTTTTTCCAAGTAAACAAACAGTTGTATTTCTTTGTAGTGTGATCTAGCAGTGAAGCTGCAAGACACTGATGCTCTGTGCAAACTGATTTTGATGGAAATGCTCAAGAAATACTCAAGTTCAGTATTTGAGTAAAAGTACTTGGTCACATTCCATCACTGCCTGCATGTCTTTGGACTGTGGGAGAAAATGGATAATGTGAAGTTGTTGTACCTTTTTTAAGGTGAACTGCAGACTGGCGGCATTGTCTGGCAGCGTGAGAGAGAGAACAGCAGCTTCTTTGCCACAGTAACCACCGGCTGTAACTCTGGAGGGGTCCAGGTTGAAATACCAAGTCTTCTGAACGCACATAGGAGAGAAATATTTCGTTATATTACGCGATAGTGTCACAAGTCAATTTCTCCTCTCAATGTATATTTTAACCATTGTCAAAATGTGACAGTATTGCACATACCAAGGCATATTCCAAATAAGTGTACTTATTGTAGCAATAAAATCTTTTCTTATTCTGAGTTCTGATTCTTGCAACTCATATTGGATACGTATGAGAGTACAGCCAGAGTACACACACATTTTCATTTCTTAAAATTATGTTTTTTTTTTTTACAGTTTGAACAGTTAAACCAACTTTTAACACCTCACAAAGACATGCTGACTCAAAAACACACTTTCTGCAATATTAGAAAATTACACAAACGCACGGCGAAGCAAACACACAGCACACTATTCTAAAATGAACATGACACACACATACACAATTCTAACCTTCTTTTCAATGACAATGTACTCTGCTCCCATGGTGGCTTTGAGACAAGGTTTCCCAACAAGGTTTTTCAACATGTAGGTCCCTGTGCACAAAACACGCACACACATGCATGCATGCACGCACACAAACCAGACAAATAGCGTAAATTTTCTATTGTATCTCCCAGTTTTATGGTACTGAGATGTTTCACATGTCAAATTGTGTGTATTTCTTTTTGAACCTTTAGTGTTGATTAAAGAAGTTTTTTCCTCTTTTCCTCTTTATTCTGATGTGATTGAATACAATCTAGGTTTTTCTATGTACTGATAAGCTATAGTTAAATTCTCACAGTGATTATGACTTTGAGTTATAACTTCATGTTGCAAGTGCAAGAAAACCTGCTCCACAGCCATTGCATCTCAGAGTTTTTACAGGTTTCATCATTATGTGCTTATCACACCTGCTTCAGCTTCCAACAGCAGCGCATAGCCTTTAAGTTATAAAGCACATTAATGAGTTTTCAGATGCAACACCTTAAACAAAAAGTAGGTATTTTCTTTAAAAAAAAATGGTTACAGAAACTGATGCTTTTGTTAAATATTTTTGAAATAAATCTGGTGTTGTATTGGTGTGTACCTATTGGAGGAACGGCCTCAGAAGGGTGCATCACCGGCCGGTAGATCTGCACCTCAGAGGAGAACTCAGTGGCAGGCGGGACGGAGTGGTCATTTCTCTGGAGGTGGACATCTGGTGAAAGAAGAGACATGTCACTCTCAACGTCTGTTAATTGCATGAATGTTTTATTGTTTTATAAATAAAAATGTGGCTTTCAGGTCAGTAAGATAGGGGTACTCATCCACTTTAGTAATCCAGTCAGCAGATGTTGCCAAAAAAGTCAAGACATAAGAAACAAAAATCCAATCTAACATTTTTGTTAGATTTGTCCACTTTGTCAAATCTAACAAAAATGTTAGATTACAATGTTAGTTACAGCTTTGTCCACTTTGCAACAAGCCACTGGGTTTTTGAAATACGTAATTATGTAGTAAAAGGCCAAGAAATTGAAGAATTGAATTAGTGGATGCAATGGCTCTTATCATTGTCACCCCATTTGTTTGCTTAAATTACATTTTGAGAAAAAAAGAAAAGACTGAGAGACAACTGAAGAAAAGAGTGAGAGACTACTGATGACCAGCAAAGCAACGTTCACTGTGTGGGACAGGAAACCACAACAGCCTAATTTCTGACACAGATCAGACATTACTCTTTATATGTTCAAGGAAATACCGCTCTTTGAAGAGAAAAGTTGAAGTAGCAGTATGAAGATCACCACATAATTCTGAAATAAATAAACAGAAATTTCCCAATTGCAGGTTCTCTCCCATCATTATTAATCTCCATGAACGTGTGCACACAAATATAAAATGGGGTACTTGATTAAAAATTAGATGGTGCTGCATGGCATCATTTCAGTTTATTTGTATTTTGAGTGAAGCTTGTTTTTTTTTCATTAAAAGATGAATAGTGAAGGTCTCCTTCACTATTCATCTTTAAATGTCTCATACAAACACTGAATTGAGTTACAGAGGAAAAGACAAAGAACAGTCTGTCAAGAGTTTAGTCCACTATATGAGGGTGAATTGAGATCTGAAAATTATCAAACTTACCTGGAATAACAGCGGTGAGGAAGAAAATAAACCACCCACATGCGTGATCCCTTAGCATCATAGTGAGTACAGAAAAGTAAAAAGAAAAGAAGAAGTAGCTAGTAATAGATTATGTGTGCAGTGTGATGGCTGGTGGTTTGTCTTGTAAATGTGAAACTGATGAACGGCTTAACACCTAAATGAGGCGTGCAGAGGAAGGGAAATTTCACAGGAGGGCGGGTCCAGACACCACCAGCTCTCTCAGCTCTGAACTGACACCTCAAATGGTAACTTCTGTCAGTCAATGGGTGATCACTGTCCACATCATGCATCACTATAGTGGACTTTCCGGACAACAGATGAACCCGTTTCCATGGATGCTCAGTGGTGGATGGTAACTAAGTACATTTACTCAAATTTGATACTTGAGTAAACTTGTTGATGTACTTGCACTTGAGAATTTCCATTTTCTGAAACTTTATCCTCTTAATTCAATACACTTCACAGTGAAATACTGTTTATATACTGTTTACTTCACTTCATGTATCTGACAGCTTTAGTTGCTTTGCAGATTAAAATGTATTATTTTGTCAGTGTTGTATTGCTATTAATGTATACTTTATTAATCCCACAAGGGAAAATTTCAATTTACACCCCGTTGTTATTACACACACTACACACAGGCCTGAATTACACACACATGCTCAGTACCTATACATGTACTAATGGAGAGATGTCAGAGTGAGGGGGCTGTTGGGAGTTTGGTGCCTTGCTCAAGAGCACCTTGGCAGTGCTCAGGAGGTGAACTGGCACCTCTCCAGCTACCAGTCCACCACCATACTTTGGTCCGAAGAGGACTTGTTCCAGCGACCCTCCGGTTCCCAACCCTACTCCCTACAAACTGAGCTACTGCCACCCCCCTAATTATATTATTTAAGTAAAAGATGTGAGTTCTACATCTTAACTAACTAACTAGCCTGACTGCTGACTTCACTGTAGTTTATATTTAATGGATGAATAGGAGAGCGATAATCAAACTTCTCATCTAGCTCTCAGCAAGAAAGTAAATAGGAACTTTTGAACTATTCTTCAAAACATAGCACCTAATGGCCCAGTATGGCTTGGTGCATGTGTGGCCACAAGAGGGTAGAATTATGCTCTTTAAATCTGCTCTTGTCTGGAATTTAACACAATCACAAAAATGTATTTTTCTTTACAGTCTCAAATCCCAAGACTTGCTTTGTATCTATCACTACAGCACTCTATGATGGTGTAACAAAGCCAATAATTAGGCAAGGACATATGGAAGATTTTGGCATGTTGTCATCAGTTGACATTGGAGTTGGCCTTGTTGTACTTGGTAAACATGGTGTAATACTGTATGGTAACTGCACCCAGAAAAAGCTAAATCAATGTCTGTATGGTACATCTACATGGAGTGTAACATCTAAGCACATTACACCTCCTTTCACAGAGGAGCAGTGGGGAAATCAGAGTGGTATAGGCTAAAGGTCGACAAGGGCAAAGTACCAGTTAAAACACACAAAACACATAACGAGCGAGCACGCACGCACACGCAAACGCACACACACACACACACACACACACACACCTCCATACCTCCAAACAAAGGGGATTTATTTAGCTACCATTCAATCCAATTTTATTTCTAGTATCAATTCATAACAAGCTATCTTGAGACACTTTACAGATTAGGTCTAGAGTATTAGTCAGAGTAGGTCTAGACCACACTCTATATTGTACAAGGACCCAACAGTTCTAGTAGTTCCCTCCAGAGCAAACAACAGTGCAACAGTGGCGAGTGAAAAACTCCCTTAACCGTACTACCATACACTGTAGTTTGTGGGGTTTAATTTGTTTGTGTGTGTGTGTGTGTGTGTGTGTGTGTGTGTGTGTTGAGGTAGGAGACTTTGTGCTTTCAAAGTCACTAATGAAGGAAGTTAGTACATTTACTTACATGCTCCCTCTCTCTCTCTGATACTGACTGTTGTATTGACCACAGGTAGGCAAACAAAAGAGCAAACATTTACTCTTTTTTTTACCGACTGAGCATTTTGAGCATTACAGTAGTGTGTGTGTGTGTGTGTGTGTGTGTGTGTGTGTGTGTGTGTGTGTGTGTGTGTGTGTGTGTGTCCACTGTGCCCTCCTGGCCCCTGTGTATGTGTATATCAGTGTGTCATCATCTTTCTTAGGATTCCCACCCACAGTTTCAGGAGAATTTCCCTCAGATGTCCATCCCTGTGTGGAGAGGAGTCAATTTATTTTCTCTTTAAGCCTTGCAAGATTAGCAGTAGGCCTCCAACCACAGAAACTGTAAGTACTCTATCACTAAGAATATTTAAGTTAGTCTGGAAAGCTTGAAAATTATATTAAATGCTCAGCCATGAATAAGATTTGAGATCGATCCACCTAACACCGCCAGGACCTGAAAACTTTCACTGTTAACTGTGAAAAGTGAAAGTGTTGAGGAACTGGTATGATATTTACCATGTATTTCCCCTTATAGCAGAACAGAGCCAAACTTCCATCAGGACTAGACAATGAGGAGCAGAGTGGGGCTGTATGTGCTGGGCCTGCTGTGCCTCCACGGTTCAGTCTTTGGTCAGGTAAGAGAACAGCATCAGAAATCACAACTTCTTATTGGTTTTCTGGCTTTAAAACCCAGATTACACTGTGAGAAGAGATGAACTATTTGGCTGCTAAGATTTACTGCAGTGGTGGAGGAAGTTTCCAGGTCTTTTACTTAGGTAAAAGTAGTAATATTGCACTAGAAAACTTGCATCTAAGTGAAAGGTCAGCATTCCAAACTTTACTTATGCAAAATAACATAATTATCAGCAAAATGCAGTTAAAGTATCAAAAGTAAAAGTACTCATAATGCAATATGGCCATTGTCAGGTCAATATATTATATAAATTATAAAATTAAATATCAATATTTAGGCATCATTATAAGCAGCTTTTTAATGCTGTAGATTCAGGTTAACCTTTTAACTCATTTACAAATATGCATCATATATTGTAAGATGATCATGTTAATTGCAAATAAAATAAAACAACAAGTAACCAGTAACTGTAGTTGTCAGTTGAATGCAGCTGAGTAAAAACCTCAACATCTTACTCTGAAATGTAGTGGAGAGTATAAAGTAGCATGAACTGAGATTATTCAAGTCAATTTCACATTTCTCAAAATTGTACTTAAGAACAGACCTTGTGTAAATGTACTTGGTTAACTTTCCACCACTGGATTGTAAGCATGATTTACCTAACCTGTTTCTAGAGATTTGGATTGTTATGTTTGCAGTTTGCAGTGTGCTTTATTTTGTCTTTTGACCCTTTAAAATGAAGCAAAGCCAACTTGCGTGTAAACAGAAGAAGTGTGGACCTTTCTGTATACAGGCAAGTTGACATTGCTTTATTTCAATAAAGAAAAAAAGTAGTAAAGTAAAATTACTCAAGTAAAAGTAGTAATACAACACTAAGAAAATACTTTATTGTGTTATTTCAGTAAAATTATTGTCAGCACAAATTTACTGATGTTACAAAAAGGCTAAATTAGTCATTTTGCAAAAGAAATGCCCCTTTAGAAGCTGCTGTGTTTTATTTATGTTATTGGATTTATATTCCAAATGCACTGAGATGGGAAAAGCATTTTAATGCTGAAGTGAAATGTAACTACCTTATATACTTCTTAAAGTACCAGAGGGTAGAAATATTCAGTAAAGTAAAAATAGCACAAAAGCTTACTTGAGTAAATGTACTTTTTCACTTCTTACCATTGCTTGTCACAGGTTGTTTTATTCTCAGCGGCTGGCAGAAGAGTATCTTTTCCTTCTAAGATGGTTTCATTAAACAACAAAAAACTTAATTTTGTCTACCAGAAAAGTAATTTCCTCTATTTCTCCTTTTCCGGGAGGTATTGGACGTCCAGCCCGGCATCCTGATCTTCTGTGACGACCCATCTGTGAAGACAGCCGTCAACAGTGCAGTGAACAAGTTCAACAAGAGGCTGAGCACTGGACACAAGTTGGCGCTCTTCCAGATACTTACAGCCAGCAAGGTACAGTGATTGGCTTTCTGCACATTCACATAACCTGCTTCATCTCAGGATATATTTTGAGTAGTCAAGAACCCTTAAAAGGTCATAAAGAACAAATACTGCAAGATGATATTGCTGTAAAATATCTAAGTGCAGAGAGTTTTTAAGTACTGTGGGTTTCTTTCAGGAATTATTCCTTTTACCTCTTGAACATTAGCTGTTTTAGCTACTCCTCTACACCCACTGTCTTTAATTTAAAAGGGGGAAATAATATGAAGTATAGTACAGTATATACATACGTTTGTATAAATAAACAGGAACACAGTGGTTCTTCTCACTGACAATGCACTGTCTGTATGAAGAGGAACTGCAAACTGCACACAAGTAAGGATTTAATGGGAAAAATGTGTGTGTGTGTGTGTGTGTGTGTGTGTGTGTGTGTGTGTGTGTGTGTGTGTGTGTGTGTGTGTGTGTGTGTGTGTGTATCTTTACAGTCAAAGAATGGCTCAGACTCGGTGTACTCACTGCAGTTCACCAGCAGGAGGAGTGACTGTCCAGCTGGGAGCAGCAAACCCTGGACAGACTGCAACTATCTGCCTAATGGACGCAAGGTAATAAAGTTGAGATGAAACACAGATGTTCATGTTCTCCTTAGCAGTGATGCACAATCTTTCCAAGATACCCCCTATTTATCTCTGTGGAGAAAAAAATGATGGGTACAGTAATCATTTCCAATGCAAATACTTAAAGCGCCCATATTATGCTCATTTTCAGGTTCATAATTGTATTTCGAGGTTGTAACAGAATAGATTTACATGGTTTCATTTTCAAAAATCACCATATTTTTTTGTACTGCACATTGCTGCAGATCCTGTTTTCATCCTGTGTGTTTAGGTCTCTGTTTTAGCTACAGAGTGAGACATCTCACTTCTACGCTATCTTTGTTGGGAGCCGCACATGCGCAGTAGCTAGGTAATGATAATATCAGTTAGCTAGTGTTTTCCTACGTTTGACAGCACAAGGCAGGAAGACACTTGTGGAATACCTGCAGAACAGGGACATGCAAGTAGTTTTTTTGTAGATTATGGTGAACTGGTGTGTGTTGTAGCAGTGTTTTGTCATTGAGAACGAGCTAGCATGCATGCTACGGTTAGCCGTGGAGATTTTGAATAGCTCACCCGGTGACTGAAGGCAGAGGAAATTCAGAAACCTGTATCTCACAGCATGGATAGTCTTTTTTGTTTGCATACATGTGGAAGCACCAGAAACACCTAAATCCCAGAAAAAGTGACTTTCTTTCCTCCTAATATGGGCACTTTAAACAAAGTTGCAGACTTCATGTGTACTCAAAGAGATTGTATTGCTTAAAGATTGTAACAATAGTTAATGTAAAGGTCAGTATTACACAATATTTTATAACACAAATTATAACCCTAACATTATATTCTATTAATCCTCCAGGAGCCATTTTCATGCAATGCCACAGTCTACATGACAGACCATGAGGCAGACACTAAACAGGTGGATTGCCTGCTCGGTAAGTGAAAATAAACCCAACATCTTATAATTAGTATATTTAATATTAATTAGTATAATAATAGTTTTTATAACACAAGTACAACCAGCAGAATTTGTTTCAAATTTTGTTAAAAAATACTAAA
Organism: Percina caprodes; assembly: GCA_013375575.1. Taxonomy (NCBI): domain Eukaryota; kingdom Metazoa; phylum Chordata; class Actinopteri; order Perciformes; family Percidae; genus Percina; species Percina caprodes. Next base: position 2,418,794 of record JABXJD010000048.1, on the reverse strand, counting down.
TAGTTCAAGATTTTGGGAAATACGCTTATTTTGCTTTCTTGCCGAGAGTTAGATGAGAAGATTGATAGCTCTCTCGTGTCTGTCTGTTGAAAATGAAGCAGCAGAAAGTTAGCTTAGCTTAGCATAAAGACTGAAAACCGGGGGGAAACAGCTAGCCTGGCTCTGCTGAAAGAAATCTTTAAAGATCACAAATTAACATGTAAATCTTGTTAAAAACTAAGGTGTATAAACATTGTGGTTTAAGAGCAGGTTATATGTTGAAGGCTAACTCTACTATTTATTGAGCTGGAGTCGTGCCCAGTGGTTGCCTGGCAACTGTTCCAAGCCCAACCCATCAGTAACCTCCAGTTAAACCACAACTTGATATTTTTACACTTCAGCTTTTTATCATTTCAAACATAAGATATATAACATGTTAATTAGTAAGGTTGTTGCCTTAGGTCAGGGCCAGTATAGCTGTTTTCTCTTTTTTCAAGTATTTACTCTATGCTATGTAGAATAAGATAAGCTAAACTAAGCTTGTACAAGATACGACAATTGGTTGATGCCTTCACTGATAGCTTCATATTTGCCATAGAGATGCCAGAGAATCTTTTCATCTAACCATCAGCAAGAAAGTGAAATAGTAGGCTATATTAACCAAAACATCAAACTATTCCTGATAAATTTGACCAAAACTCCTAAAATAGAATTTAATGGGAAGAGGGTTTCAATCTCTCAATGAGCGAGATTATTTTAAATAACTTTTTTTAACTTGGGACCTCTTTTCAGATGCTATGCACAGACCCAGTGGATCATTAACACTGATTAATCCTCACTTTTAAGAGGCCTCAACCAGGGGCAATTGGCCCTTCAATCATCATCCATATAATGAGAAACCAGTAATTTCCAACTTTTTCACCTCTTCCAAGCATAGTATGATCATGTATAGAGAGTTTTGTTCCAGAAAGAATCTCTGGTGTACTAATAAAGTTCTCCATTACTCTGGTCATCAGAGGAGCACATTTCTCATTTAGAAAACAGTGAGTCATTGAGAAAAATGAACACGGGTGGGCGCAGGGCATAGGGGAGCTGATTGTGTAATATCTCAACACTGTGCAGATATGGAGAGCGCAATATTAACTAGTCACACCATAAAAGGCAGTGACAGTCTAGACTTTAATCTGTTTGCCTAACCAACCTGCTGTCAGACTATAGTAAATAGATTAGATGTTTTTTTTCTATCCAGCTTCCAATGTCCAGCTTCAATGTTTTGCAACATTTAAGGCTTATCTTGGAAAAATACTTTGTGTATTAAAGTAGTTTTTCGCATCGGCTTCCATGGGGCCAGGTTTTAAAGAAATAAAAGTTGTGTGGTTTGAAACCGGTGCTTTTAAAATATGTTAAGTAAACAGCACTTTCTACTTTAACAATAAAGCTGGTCTTTCCCTAAATTACCCCCCCACCCCCTCGTATGAAGAGTCATCTATAAAGTCCTAATATTAACATACAGTAAAATCAATTATCAAATTTGTGCTGGTGATTCTTATTTTTAATTTTTCTGTGACACTTGGCGGTCGAGTTGCATTGTGGGTAATGTATGCACCAGGTTTTAACAAAGAAGAGGAACACAAAGAATAAAAAATACAATATCTGATGCATTGATTTTGATCCTCTCTATTGTAAGTCTGACAATATTATAGAAGTGCAAAGCTGGTATGGTCTAGCTACACCGCCTAGCTATTCTGGGATAGGGGAAAAATCCCTTCCGGGCTTGTTTGTATTTCTTTAAACCAATCACAACCATCATGGGCAACACTAAGCCCCGACAGCGGCGATAGTGAGAGGAGAGGAACATCCAGAGCGTGAGAAACGCGCCGGATGTCAGGCTTTATGCCAGCATTGTACATCTGTTGAGCCAGACTACCTAGCCATTAAAAGTTATTGGACTTTAGTTGAAAAATAATACCAGCAGCTACTCTAAAATGTAATTCTTCCAGCTGAAAATCATTAATTTTGGCCGTTCTTGACTTGTTATTTTACAGAAAGGTTATATCCTGCCTTTATCTTTAGCATTATGGATTATTGTAACACTGTTTGCTTCTTCCCAAAAAAAATCTATAAACCTTAGTTCATTTAGAACTCTGCTGTTCTCTTTTTTTCATACCTGTCAACATTGATTTTTAATTTTTTGTTCTTGCAATAAATAAATGCATAATTGAGAAAGAGAGCTTGTGGGAATTCAATACTTTCTTTTGCCTTATATCATTTTCCATGTCTATCACAAGGGAATATTTTTACACACAGAGAGCTGTGAATTGACTTGGGTCACATTATATTGCAAATAAATCTTCCATCATCCACAGTCAGCTCATCTTTTGTTAACAAAGCAACTTTTTAAAGATCATCAGATCACCTGTCTATTACACCATTAAACACCATTTTCATGAATTCAATTGATTGTGCTGATTTTAACTTAACTTCTTCTCCTGTTAACCTAAAATCTTGAACGTTATTTGTATCTTTTCATTATGTGTTATTTATTTCTCAATGGAAAGCACTTTATACATCTATGCAAATCAGTAACAAACGCGTAGTAGTAGTGGTGGGAAATAAGGGTGTTTCCTTAAATGCATAGTTAATATTGCCTCTAACAGCCATTGATTTAGTATTGTTACTGCACTGATTAAGGCTAATATAAAATATTATGAGGTAGCCCAGCATATATGAGGTGACCATGCAATGAATGTCCCGAGCCGCAACCATCTGCAGTCTCTTCATTCTTTCTTTTCTTCCACAATCTTTCTCCTCTCCAGACGATCTCATTATTCCAGTGAGAGCTCCCTGTGTGGGCTGTCCTCAGGACATCGACATAGACTCAGAGGACCTTAAAGTTCCTCTTAACATCGCCATCTCCAAGTATAACTCCTTGTCTGACTCTACTCACCTGTTCGCCCTGCACAGTCTCGGCCACGCCACCAGACAGGTAGGGACTGGGTGATATGAGAAGTGGGAGGAATGCCAGCTGTTTCTTTTCTACCTACTGTCTGTATGTATCCCTGTAGGTGGTTGCAGGCTTCAGATTCAAGCTGAGGTTTGATATGAAGAAGACCACCTGCCCCAAGGAAGAACACAAAGACCTCAACGATCTGTGTGTCCCTGATGAAGAGAATGTGGTAAACATGAAAACAAAACACATTTTACTGTTGGCATAATGTAATCCGGGCTTATATGACCTGGTGTGTCTCTCTGTGTGTTTATGTGTGCAGGAGTTTGCAAACTGTAACTCTACAGTTGATGTAGCACCATGGAGATTTGAGGTCCCACAGGCACAGATACAATGTGAACCAGGGGCAATGCCTGTTTCGGTAAGACCCACTTTTCACAAAATGGTCAATAATGAGAGCATTTAGCCCCTTTAAAAATCCAATATGGACCAAGACGGCTGCTAATATTGCCCTATACTCTGATAACAGGTCCTTGTCACCTTAAATGTACTTATTACTCAAATGCCTTTATTGTACGTGTGAAGCACTTGGTAGCCCAAGTTTTTATATATTTTATATATAATAAGTTAGCTTGTTTATGTGAGTGTGTGTTTGGTTTTGGAAAAGGTAAAAATACATTATACCCTCCAAACTCTTTGGATACTGAGCCACATGCACACAGCTTTGGCAGTTTGAGAAATCCTCGACCGACCAGCTGTTCTTGGTTATTGTTGCTTACTTAGGATTGGACAATAGTTGTTTGATGTAGAAGTTTAGTGGAAGGGAAATTTAGCCGCAATGGTTGATTTAATTTTGGACACTTATCTGGCAGAATAACTCAACAGCAAGAAGACAAACCCACAGTCCTAATATACTGACAATTTCAATTTACAGTGAGCAACATTCGCATCTCCAACATAAAGACAACATGCTGAAAGGTCAATTCCGAGTAATAATACAACTAGTACAAGAAGTATGAACGTATTAACAGATAAAATAGTATTTACCAAAAAAAGATAGTGCTTTGAGTTTTGGAAATTGAAATTATACACAAAGTAAAGCTTCTAATAATAAAAATGTGTTGTTTCAGAATGTAATGTAAGAACAATTCTACATAGAAACGCCACTTTGGTTTAGATATTTTTGCCTGCTTGAAATTGACTGAGCGCTTATGTATTTGGTAGTAAGAGTGACAATACCATAAAGCTAATATTTTCACAGTGTGAAATGGGTTATGAGCACATTGGGACTTTTGTCCCCATTTTACGGGTTAGGGCTAAAATTGAAAATTCTTCAGTTAGCAAATGTGTCTTATTGCATTCTTTTCTTCAGGTGTTCAGGCGCCGTCCTCCTGGCTGGTCTCCACTCAGGAACATTCTATATGATGTTCGGTCATCTCCAGCTCCATCTCTATCTCCAACCACACCACCCCCCACTATGGCTTCAGGCAAAGAAGAATCATCTGAGGAGACACCACAGTCTCCGAACCTTCCATCTCCCCTGGCGTGGCTGCAGAACCTGTGATTGACAGCCCCTTCTACTGCCCGTCCAAGCCCTGGAAACCCTTCAATCAGGAGCCTGCAGCTCCTACGAAGTCTGCCACAAACGAGGCCACCACTCCGCCCTCAGCAGACTCGACCTTCAGTGATTCAGACCTGGCGGCATAAATTTGTCCTCAATGGAACCACATTTATATTCAAAATAATCTCACTTGTCACACTCTTCCAACAGATTTTGTTTCGTCCTCTATTATATTGGGTGGCATTGCAGGGATTTTTGAGGAACATCTCTATGGGCTTTATGCAGATTTAAAAAGCAAAAAGGTTAATTTAATAAATATAACCAGTCAAGGGGACAAAGGTGGAAGCAACCTGTTTTTGGGCCCTGTAACTCCTTGGAAAGCATTGGAAAAAAGGACTGAAATGATGACAGAGCTCTAGACTGTTATTTTAACATATCATTTTAACTGCTGGTTAAGCAAGGAAAACCGGTGTCACTTTCTTTGATGAAAACAAAGTACTGAGTGATTGAGTGCCCTCAATGGTGAGTCATTATAAAGATGTGAGAAAATGGAAAAAGTACATTGGAAATCTGTTATTCTCAAATGGAAAAAAAATCTACAATAAAATAAAATTAAACCTTCTGTGCACTGGTTTTATGTGTGAATAAAAATCCAGCTCATTAATATTGATTTTCGTTTCCTGTACTCATTTCCACCGGGACAAACAATATTCAGCAATCAGTTTTATCACAAGATACAAAGTTCAAATGCACAATTCAACTGTGCGTTTCCCCTGACACAGTGTCTCATGACCCCCATTAACACAGTAATAGCACTTTCATTGAGCTAAACTGTTCTTTAAAAAGGAATAAACAAATCAGATTCAGTCATTCAGAGTCCCTGAATTCCTTTTTTCCGGAATACGATGATAATTAAACGACTTTAACTATTGATTTAGTTTAAATTAATAGTTTGATTAAAGTTGTTACGGTTAAAATGTAGGACCAAACTTAACAAAATGCTGCATGACATTATTCAATAAAGTAAGATTTTGGGAAGAGGCCTGCTATACCGTCGGTTTGCAAGAGTGGAAAGTGCGAGAGCAAACACCGCTGGGTAAATGTTTAACACATTTATTTGTACTTCTTCACAGAACACTCAGATGACCAGTCAGTCAATCAGGGTACAAATCTTTACTCAGTGACCAGGGAGCCAAAATGAAATACAATATACATTTATAAATTAAAGAAAATGCAGGTTATTGTTAAGATGATAAAACTGTTCCTATGTGGAGCAAACTTAAGGCATTCATTCATAAATATATGTAAAGTAAAAAAACAAAACAATGTAGCATGAAAAAGCTTATTGAGCTTTACCCAATGCCATGCAGGTAGGCTGTGAAAAACAACACATTGGCTCGTTGTACATTCATACATAGTATAGGTTAAGGTTCTGACAGCATGGTATGTTGAAAAAATATATTAGCAACACCCTATAATGTAGTTTAGAACACTGCATACAAAAAAAGAACATGAATCCACCGAAAATGTTTGACGTGAGAATTTAGGACACTTCAGAAGCCTAAAAAATTATCACAAATGATCAATAATCTTAATGATTAGTCATATTTTCTCTTTGAATGAAGGTCCTGGGTTTAGAGCATAGTAGACTAAACCCTTAGTTGTTCGTTCAATAGCAATTACCCATGACACATTTTTACGCTTATTGTGGCTGTAGTAAAGATGGGAGCAAAGCAGTATGATGTTGACGAAGTATAAGAGCGGAAAACTCGGCAATTTGGTTAGAGTGGTGAACGGGTCAAACAAACACAGGACTTTAACCCAGAACTACATCATGTTCTATGTCACATGCGTAACTGGAAGTAAAGTAACGCAACCAACTGATTTCAACCCCAAACACAATGTTTATCTAAACTTAGAAGTAGTTAGTAGTAGTTTTTGGTGCCTGAACCTAACCAAATTGCAACCATTTTACAATGTTAATGACATGTTTGAAACCGCGACCGCGATCAGAAAACACTCCTATGGGTCCGATTTCCTGCTACTGCCAGGGGCGTTATCTTATGAAACGCTCACGTGGGTAGTATAAGATAGAAGGAGGACTTGTTGGAGTTCAAATAAAAATAGTCTGCAACTGCGGATTTGACAGTGTTTTTAACTTCTCTTCAGAAACAAACACAGACCTATTCACTAAATATACATGGGGACAATAAGGCCTGTCCATCAGGAGGACAAACAGGAACATTAACACCCAATAACAACTTCTCAGTAAGCCATAAAAAAATAAAAATAGGCTTCACAAAAGTAGTATTTACTGCATCAATACTGCATTGAATGGCATTATGTATTCTGGGTGTGTTATGTCCACTGTTCGTGTTGGAATCAAAGCTGAGATTACATGATTGTATTAGCAATGGCAATATAATAATAATAATAATATATGGGCAATAACAGATGAGAAGGTAAATGAAAACAGACTTTCAATCCTCTCGGTTAAACCTCTCAGACCATCAGTATTTCTCATAGGACTGTGGCATAAATAACAATTACTACAGGTATCAAACAAAAAGACTATACACAATTCTTCAACCATAGGTGCTTCTGTACAGTACAATATGTACACACACACACACACACACACACACACAGTACTAGATAGACACTGCACTTTCCCCCCATCTCAACTTTAAACCAACAAAATATAGCTATGGTTCTGATTTGTGACGTTTCAAGTAAAACATTTACAACTTAGGTATGAAAAAAGGTTCCCGGGAGGAGGGGGATTTTCATTGGGGCCTGCCAATGAAGCTCTGCAACCGGTACAGAAATACCATTAAGCTACACAAACACACTCACACAATCAATTTGGAAGATACATGGAGAGGATATTAAAGAGAACACTACAGGTTTGTCACACATGAAGCCCGCCATAGAGGTTTGACTGTAACTGTACATACATACTGCTTAATGCTTCTTTAAAAAGGTAAAGTATCATACATATACTGGTTATGCTGCTTGAAAACATAAAAAGATGAGTGCACATAAGGTCCATGTTAGTAATGAGATACATTCTAGCCATTAATGCTGCAAGGCTATATGACATCACAGATGTGCGCTAGAACAGACCACCACTTTAGCTTTTAAATACAATTAACAGTTGAGCTGACAAAGTGCTGACATTCTTTTCCGCAGGCAGATTAAGTTTCATATTGTAGCTAAGTAAAATGGTAATCTAGTTATGAGCACATCCAAATGTTTTTCTAAGTACATTACGAGGGTGTCGGGGGCTCTTGAGGCTGCGCTGAGCCATCTTTAATTAATACATTCTCTCCTCAACAAAGCACACCGTACGAGAAGTTTCAAATCATCAAATCCGTTGAGTTTTCTGCCACTCAAAAAACACCTTTTCGCAAAATAATTTTTGAGAAAGTTACCTGTCTCAAAATTCAAGGCGACTATGGTCTCATTTAAAGACACAAAACAAAAATGCATTATCAAGCTGTAATCCTGCACCTGTGTTAATTGTTAATTTAAATGGTTGATTTAAAGTATTTTATATTTGTTTTTCTCTTTCTGTAACATACATGTAATACATTTTTGATGACTCATCTGAAACTCGTGTGTCGTGTGTGGCGTGTTAAAAGGTGCTCTAAGCGATGTTGGGTGACAATACTTCAAGTTGACTTTCAAAGTATTTTCAAAAACGAGGCTAGTTCCCCTCTCCCTCCCTTCCGTGCTTTGGCGCACTAACCCCCCAACCCCAATCCCAACACTCAAATCCTTCTTGTTGGTTATTGGCTGGAACACTTATGTTTGGTGGTGCAGGTTGGCACAATTTGTTTTTGTTGGCGTTTGTGGAGCCTGGGCTGTCTACAGAGACTGTGTTTTTTTACAGTGTGTTCTGGGGACAGGCAGCTAGCAGATAGAGAGAAGATGTTTGCTGTATGTGACAAAAAATGTTGTAGCCTAAAAAAACACGTGATATTGCTTAGAGCACCTTTAATCCAATGAAATGTGAGACGTGAGATTATCTATAAAACCGCACTTGATTCTCTGTCTCCTGAACCAACAGCAGAGGGAAGTGTGGTTGGAGAGTATTACTCTATTCTCAAAACCATCTTATTTTGAACAATCAATCAAATTTGAAAGATTTGTTCAAATTTCTCTTGCGACTAAATCTCGCCCACTTTCACTGTTTCACTTGCTTCACCAAAGACGCTTTAACTTCCATTTCACTGTGACTTTTAAACGTTGAAAAAGCTGCATGCTCAAATGTTTCTTTTGGGGAAAATCTGTAAATGAATGGTAACAGTGAGCTTGGCTCAAATACTGCCAGAGTTACAGGCGCAGTGTAAGGTGTTGCATCCACCAGATGTGTGATAAAGACAAGTTAAAATTCACTTTATCCATGAGTCAGCAAATGCATTCTAATGCTCTAATGATATGCTAAAGACCAACAACCTCACATTGTTATAAATAAATAAATTTAAAAAAAAAGGTCAAATCTAGCTTTTCATGTTAAAAGTGCTGTCAAGGTAAAACAACTTATTTAGGCCATTTGTGTGGCTGAGCAGTGTGCAGTGTTGTGGAGTGTTGTGTTGTGCTGTGACGCCAAGGCATTTTATCAACAGGAAGACGTGACATTCCCCTGGGCTTCTGCTTGCCAACAAAGAGGCTTAAAATGGATTCCATTATTCATGAAATGTGAGATTGGCACTTTCATTATTACCAATTTGCATCCCCAAACAAGTCCATTTTTACAAATTCCAAGGGGTTGCAAACTAGCCACAATAACACAAATTGGGTGCTCCTGACAATTTCAAATGAGATATTTAACTTTGAGTGACGGAGGCAAAAAAAAGGCATCAGCAGTCTTAATTCACAAATATGAGCAAAACCTTTGGGAAAAAAGGGGAAAGCTGTTGCACTCATGGTAGTCAGATGGAGAAAGCAAAACGGTGAACACAAATACAAAAAACTCTAAATGTATTTACACAAACAATTGTGTTTCTGGAGAGCTGAGTTTTGCCTGTGTCGAAACTGAAAGAAACTAGATACATAAATAAATTCAAAAAGTCATAATAAATCTGTATATTATTCCAGTATTTCTAAGTGCTTTTTTTGATGGAGAGGCATCATCACCCTGAAGTTTATGCAAAAGTCTAAAGCTGCACCACCAACAAATGTTCCCATGGGTGGAGTGCTTTATAATAGAGGCCGTTGGAGACTGTAGAGCTGTGCAAAACAACCCAGAGACTCCTTTGCAGTTTTTGAGCTTTTCAAATGAACTCACAAAGGGTTAAAAGGTGGGAAAGCTGACACCAAATCCGCTAAGGAGGGCAACTCCACGACATATATGTTGGAAGTCTATGCAGTGGTAGTCATCATAGAAGCCCCCATACTCCAGTAATCCTGTACTGGGCAACAAATTTCAGTACCACTTATTACGTAAGATATTCAGACATTCCTTGTGCCAGCTATCTTCTCAGCAAGTGATAACATTATTTTTTAAAGGTTCCAAAGCAGCTCCTTCCTGGGGTGGAGCCACAGTTCAGAAGTAATAAAGCAGAAGAGCAGCAAGCTGAACTTACTTTGTGGCTACTTTTAAAGATTGGCAGGTACGTTTTCTTTACGTTGTTTTTCCAACAAGAGCAACAAGGTAAGAGGTACAATTATCTTTCATTACCCAGTTTGTTTCCATTGGGGAAATTCACAGATGAAGCATAAAAGCCAAGGAGACGAGCATCGGCCAGGTAGGGCACATCTTCACTAGGACGTAAGGACAACGCTCTCTTGTCAATAACAGAACAAGTAGAGGGTAGAGTTAGGAAATCAAGACTACGGAAAAGGGCAGGTGATTATGGCAAGAAAATGCAAAAAAACAAAACAGGAACCCTGTTTAGATAAATCAAAATGGCACTGGTGTTTAAAAAAACTAAAATAAAAATTAAGCTGCAAACTGCCATCATCAGTCGGCTGTAAATCCATGATGGGACTGGTGTTTTTTTGTTTGTGTGCAGGAGATCAGTTTAGTGCATGCTGTCTAATGGTGTGGAATATCCAGTCCATCTTGGTGGTCCATCCTCCATGGTGAGCATCGTTCATCTGTTTCATAAAGTAGTCCAACGCCTCCTGCACAAAGCAGAAAACAAAATAGATACATGAGTACATGCAACAATCCAAGAGAGGTTTTAGAAGGCCAAATGTAAGATGTGAGACAATTTAAAGACCCCAAAAAAAAGAATAAAATGGATAGGAGCACGGACAAACGTTTTATTACCTGTTCGCTTTTCTCCAGGGCCAGCGTCTTCCTAATGTAGGCAATGTCATCAAATGACTGCAATTCAGGCATGCCAGAGCCCAGCATCATGGAGAACAGGTTGATGAAGAGGTTAGCATGCTGCCGGATGGCCAGGTAGGCTTTATAACACATCTCCTGGAACCTGGAGAGAGATGGAAAAGGGAATGTGACAAAGACAAACCAAAAGTGAAATTTTTTATATAGTTTGTTTAGTGGCTGCAGTGCAGGGAAATCACAGCAGCATCAACAAGAGAAAGAAGCTCAGAAGAATGAAGCTCAGTGTTGAGCAATGACACCCACCCAAAGCCAGGTGAGCATGTGTTTGATTTCTGAAGAAGATTTAAGGGCCGTGACCGTTTCTGCAAAAGGTGACAGCAAGCCATTTCACAAATGATTGTCGCTCACAAACAACCTAGTCCTACAGGGCTCATGCATGGGTTGCAGGTATTGGCTTTGTTTTGATTACAACCGTGTGTCAAAATTACAAAATTAAAGCGAGAGAAATTGCATGTAAAACAGGCCTCAGACTGGCTTGCTAGACAGGACAGATGCTTGCAAATCGCTATGTTTCTTACTTACCCAACTGAGAGAAGTGAAGTAACAAAAATGCACTGTGCTGCTTTGAAGTAAAAATTTGAATTCAAACCTCCATTTTTATATATTCAAATATTGTTGTGGCAGTACCTCACAATAGGACAAGAACTACGTTTTAGGGATCAAATAGCCAACAGACTGACTGATATTTGTTGCAGGTAGCAGATAAAATAGAAGATGAGAGAAAAGAAGAGGTAAGATGCTGCATTACCTTTCAAACTCTTTGGTCTTTGCACACTCCTGGGATCCCTTGCTGATCACGATGAGGAAGTCTTGTGTCAGTACAAAGGGCACTCGCTCTCTCTTGTAGCCAAATTTCTTCTTCTTATGATCCAGGAAATGGCCAAAATCTATATGAAACAACTGGAAGGGGGGCAGAACAAAGAAGAAAGCAGTTTGAGTTTAGTAACTCTAACAAGTAAGCCTCCTCTAAAGTAAAATCTATATACTGTATACACACACAGGAAAACACAAGGCATCGACACCAAAAGTTATTTTACAAAAATGAGTCTAGCTGTTTAGACTGCTGAGTTTTGGATTAAACTTGTTCATTTTATCAAATATGTACTGGAAAATAACATATACATAAAACATCAATTTAAATTAAGAAGATAATCTACATGAAGCAGACTAGACGGAGAACTTTCAAAGTTATGTAATCAGATATTATTTAAATCTCACTGAGATCCCACTAGAATTGAAACATTGTGCTGGTTAGTCATTATGTGTAAACTCTGCATGTATGTGGTTAATTGTCAATCACATCTCAAATTGTTTATGTATAGCATGTGTGATAATCATAACCTGTACACCCTTGACCATAATTGTGTGCCATGTATGATCTGTAGGCCTATACAAGTTACCTGTCCATCATCTTTGACCATAATGTTGCTGTTGTGTCTGTCTCCTATCCCAAGGATAAATGTAGCTACACAGTAGCCAGCACAAGACCTTGTAAACAGATCCACAGCCATGTCATACCTGAACACACACACACACACACACACACACACACACACACACACACACACACACTTTAAAAATGAGAAAATGTTTAAAAGCAAATGGGCTTTAACTCTACATGATAGCAGATTTCCCCTGAGACATTACTTTTAGGCTCCCATAGATATTGTACTTTGATCGTAAACACTGTTTAATGATGCGAAGATGCTGTAAAAATAAATAATATCAGAAGAGAATAACTCACATCTCGCCCTTGTTTTTGTCCCTAAGCCACTGATGCAGAGTGTTTGAGTTGAACTGCAGGGCTCCTTTCAAGCCTCCTTTACACTGAATCTGCATGATGGTATGGGAGCTGCGAACCACCTCAATGAGACCCACACAGTCTCCTAAAGACAAACAGCCGTAAGGAAGCATCCTGAAGACACACAAAACAGATTATCTTAGCCCCATCAGCACTGAGGCAGGAAAAAGTTTGCAAATTAAGAAATTGAAGCAAAGAGATACAGACAAAAAGAGAATATCTAGATTGGGATAATATGAGAGAGAGTAGTACCGTAGGTCCAGTCCCTGATTCTGCCAAATATTCTCCATGATTTTAATAATTTGCAATGTCAGCATATCCTGCCGCAAGTCTACAACACAAACCCACACAATAAAGGCAGTTACCATTATTAACATCCTGATCCTGACAGATTATACACATCCACAACATGATTATAGTAGACAACCATTACCAATAAGCTCTGCAGCCAGTAAACAGCACTTTACAACTTGTGACAACATTTAGGATTGGGACTTGAAATACGTTGCATATGTTTTTTAGCACAAACCAGGAAGAGGAACCTGGTCTTCCTAAGCAAACCGAGCTAAGTTTTTAAAGTTTCACTCAATGGCATTTGGTGGTTATCCTGACGCATCAGATGGTGCAGCAATATTGCACTTGCAAAATAGAGAGTGGTGGAGATAGCAGAAGGGCAGGGACAGCCTGTGTGTGAGATACGCCGGATTTCAGATTTTATCCCCACAATGTACGTACATCCGTTGAACCAGATCACTTGTGAAAATATGACAAGATGGAATTTTGTGTTGTGTGATGTGATACAGGTTTATGGCAAATGTAGTCATGTTTTGAGAGTCATAGGCACTAACAGTACCATATCCATAAGAAAGAAGGTTCTCATAATCCTTAGCATTTAGGCTTGATATTTGGCAGATAGTGCAAGCAAGTATAAGAATTTATTTGGCAATGACACATTTATGTTAAATGCTATGACATTTGTTTATGTGTGCATGTGTTACCATCTCCATTTTTAAAGATGATCTCATTGTTCTGAAAGAGCAGCTCCGACATGATGTCAGGATTCTCCCAGTTGAGCCACAGCGGCCTCTTTGCTGATGACATGATCCTGCATTCATCTAACCTGTGCACAAATTAATTCAAGATATTAAATCTCACAGAGACACACACACACACACACACACACACACACACACACGTCGAACCTAAGGTTTCCCAATTGATGTGCAGGGTTGAGAGGAGAGGTATAGTTCTGCAGAGCATCCATGTAGTCCGGTCTCTTCATCTGGTCCACAAGAAACCGCATCTGGACCTCCACAAGACACACACACACATACATTTACATATACATGTGTGCACATACAACCACAGATACCCACACATCCACAGAGAAATTTTCTAAAAATTATTTATTTATGTGGTACAAGTGTTTATATCTGTATGGGCTCTCCTTACCTTCTGCGTCTCATCCTTCTTCTCCTGTTTTAGGATGTCAGTGAGGTTAATCAGCTTCTCCATGGCCTCTACCTGCCTGCTTAGGTGTTTGAGGTACATGCCACATGCCCGGCAGTAAGCCTCTAACAGAAGCCCAAACCTCTGGCTCACTGTTTTATTGTGCATTTCTGACCTGTGAGGAAGCCACAAAGAGAAGACAGAGACATAGTGTGTGAGGTGGGGGGGCAAGATGAGTTTCTAGCTTTTAAAAAGTCACAAAGAAATGAAGGTACATAAACATGGAGAAATAGCAATCTGAAAGGTGACTCACTTAAGATGCCAGAAGAAGAAATGACCTATCCTTTGATTGGTCAGGGCCTTTTTGAGGAGGAAACGGGCCAGGGGATTGTCAAGATACTGCTCATATTTTAATACCTAGAACAGTAGGAAAGAAAGGAAGGGAAGATTGGAGGGAAAGAGCATAAGAGGAGGTTCAGATTAGTCATTTTGTAAACAAACATAATACAAAATACTTATAAATAAATACAAACTAAGGCAGACCAGAAAGTTTTCAACACAAAGAATAGCTGCTTTCCCACAGATAGAACTCTGGCTGCCAAAGACACGCAGGCCAGAGAAAAGTATTTCACAGTTCACTTGAGTCATAGTGCTCTTTATTCCTCAATGTCTTTTTACCCCATTCATTCTTCAAACAGTTCCTTGATTTCAATAGCCCAGACTCTTGGCTAGACCTACCTGTACAAGCTGGATAAGGTATTGGGACAGTTTGTCATCAGTAAGGTATTTGTCAAGGCAGCGTACAGCAAAGTGCCTGACCATGGGATCTGGATAGTTACAGTCCAAAAGCTCCATGGCCTGCTCAGGACGCGTTGACGGCCAATCCTTTAAGAGACAATACATCTGGGAAATATACAAACCAAGAAATATGAATTAATACTCATTATACACTATTCACAGCACGTGCGTAAGAGTACTGAAGTATTTTTACAGAAGCTTCAAAACAAAAAAGGAGTAATTTTCTAACAAATTGTTAGTGATCAAACGTGGAATAAATGGAATAAATCTTTACTACAACATGCTTTGCATTTGACTTACAAACCAAGTCCTTACTATTTTCATTTATCAGGCACAGTTCAAGTATGAATGAGTTTTATATAACTAGCAGGTATGAAATGGCATTGCAGTACCTGTGCTACTTCATCTCTGGAGTTCCATTTGACAGCAAGGAGGATCTTGGGAAGGATCTCAGGGATGTTCATGCAGTAGTGCCTGGTAGAGAAAGAGAAACCGGATAACTACTGTGTGTTGACTCATAGTTTCAGTCTGAATCTGTGGTTTTTACATATCTATATCCTGCATACAAGGTTAAAACAAAACGTGTTTCCAGTATTTAGCATGGAGATTTTGGTTACAGGTAATTCCAGAAGAGTATTTTTGTTTCTTAAACAAAATAAATGTTTAAGAGTAACAATTAAAAAGAAAAGAAAAACATTTTCAGCCATTAACCTACAAGAATAAGCCTGTATTAAATCTGGTTTTACAAACAGCTACATACAAGTCAGACCTGTGAAATCCATGCCATTCTATGGTTCTATATAAAGTAAAACTTTAAATGCTATATAGTAGAGTAGTCTAGTGTTATAGCTGCTGGTTGGGAGGTTACCTGTGTCTCCACAGGAAGTCTTTCTCCTGCTCAGTGATTTCTGAAAGAGGGTCTCTGTTACTCAGCTGTCTCATCTGCTCAGTGTCATTCTCTGTCAGGGCGTGATCTCTGGCCGTCCGGTTGCTCTGAAACCCAACAGAAAGAAAATAACCCAATAAACACCGTATGATGACATTACTAACACTGCCATAATTAACTTGTGGCTACAGAATGCTCCACTTCTGAAACGTTCCCAGTGGACATTGAAACTGTGATGGAGCCAGTCGGAACCAGATGCTGTGTAAATTCGACTTAAGGGTAATGCTATTAACAACACTGAGAATGTCCTTAGAAAATCCTGAATTTGAGCTTCTTTCTTTTGACCATTACTTTGCCAAGAGCACAACATTTGTAGAAAAGTTCTATTTGCCTATTCATACTCCTTATACTCCTAATATTGTCTGATTTCTAAATGTATAAATCTAGTGTAATTTTTTATCAATTAAGCGTGAGATAAGATTAAATTATTTTCTTTTCAGAAGCAAGCCAGATGATATCATCATCATCACACCATGTATTGAGCTGGGCACTCCTAACATTTGACACACACACACACACATCATGAATAACTTACCACATCCTCTCACATGGCAAAGTAATACAACCAAGTCATGGTTCCCTGCCATACTTAATCTAGAAATTTGACGAGATGACTTAACAAAGTCTAAGCCAACAATAAGTTTTTATAGTTCATTGTTGGGCTGAAAATTAACCACTTTTATCAGATCTACAGTATTATTGACCTAAATTAATACAAATGATATCATATCAAGTTTCAATAAAAAACTGAAAAGGGCTATAACATTTATTGACATCTAACCAAACAGTTGCCAACTAATTGGTACAGCTCTGTAAAACACAGAGCAACTGTTGTATGTCAGTGCTGTCAATAATGTTTAATAACAATTCTTTCACTAGGTAACACTGCTCATCTTAGACACTCACATTTAATACAAGTTTCAATACCACACAATTATAATTACATTTGGTGTCTTACACAGCACACATATCTGTTTACATTACAAACACACTGCCCTCACCACTAATTTAGCAGATTGTGTCACGTCTTTTAACAAAAACACAACCATACTTGACATTAGGGCCTCATTAATCAATGTCCCGCTACAACGAGGTCTAATTACTGGCGAAATTCAAACACCTTCATTAATAACTTACCTGATGTTCTCTATCTCAGTACATGCTATAAATATTATGTTTTTTTTAAGTTTGTATTTCAGTTGTTACTTGCTAAATTATTTATGCTTTTCAATGAGAATATGAAGGTAAAGATGTATCTTCACCTGTTTCTTAATGCTGCAACTACTAGATTTTGTTTTTATTGTGAATTCACATTTGCATGTCTGTCATCATCAGTACAATAGCGTTTAATTAATTTGGTTGTCAAAAAGTGCACACCCCTCCAACTCCTGTGTGCTCCTCCTGGGCCCCAGACCCCTTTTGCTTATGCAACTGCAAACCTGCAAGATCCATATTGGTCTTAGAGATGTCACTTCAACAGACATGTCTTTACCTATGTTTAAGTTTCAAAACATAAAACAAACTGCTGTGTTGTTCCACCTTTCCAGTCCACTGGTTAATGGCCAGTAAGCAGGTTATTACCTGTCCAGAGAGGTTGTAGTTAAACCCCAATTCCCTCGAGATGGTCCAGTTTGCATGCTCCTCTATTGCATTCATATCTGGGTATTTGACAGAACTACTAAAGTGGTCAAACTCCAGCTCCAGACATGGGGTTTCCTAGACAACAGAGATGACAATATCATCACATTGTGTAAATGAACTCACAAAACAACTCAATTCAATACGGAAATCTGTAACTTTCTTATGCCACATTTCTGGTACAGTCCCCATATGAAACAATGCATGTACAGTGCAAAATAATTATGTAACATTGTACTTTTTTTAAGGCAAGATGCTGAATTTGAATACCTTATTTGGGTTGGATCCAGTAACTCCTATGGGGTTGAGGAGGTCTTCAAGGCCGTGAGGGACAGGCCAGAGGTTCAGAGCCATCTTGTTGGCCACCAGAGTGTGTGTGTAGTCAAACAAGTTGATATTACCCCAAGCTAATGGACAGTGCTCCTATAGTAAAGGGAGAGAGAAGTAGTATTTATATGTAATAAGTTCCAATGTGAGAAGCTTACAGGGAAAACAGACACAAACACAGATGGTGAATCATTTTGAATCAAAGAGGCTTTAACACCAACATATTCTGGCACTTGCCGTGTGAAAGGACATAATTAAATTAAGTTTTCCTCATGCTAAGGACACATTAAAGACACTTACTCAGAAAAAAAGTATTTCTCAAAAACATGATTGAATGCACTTACTTATATCAATAAAATCAGTTAGAAAAGATGAATACTGGTGAATGATGTTGATTTACCAACAATGTATTGGTTTGCAGCAAAGATTTTAGAGGGCCTTACAAGGTTTAAGTGGGTTACATTGATGTTGTTAAATTTTTTAAGGTTTAAGATGCAGCACAGTTAGAGTAATGACTAGAATGTCATGCCTACGCTAATTCATCCTGAAAGCCATGAAATGTGGCAAGCTGTCTTCTGGTACTGTACTGTATATGACAGCACAGTCTGGTAGGATATTCAATTAATTTCTCTATGAGCGCTTGACTAGGAGATAATTGATTATGGTACATGGACGGTAAAAATGTCTTGGCAAGATGTACCACTGTTTTATCTTTAGATATAAAAAAATCAAAAATTCTTTAAACTGCAGTACTCCTACCACAGCTACCATCTAAGTATTCACAAAGGCTGAGGAAATGTTTAAGATAAACTTCAGAGCGAGTCTACACTAAGGGGCAGCGATGAAACCAGGTGACAACGACAAACATGCTGAGGCAGATAGAGTTACCTGCAGACAGCCAGTCAAAATGCACCTATTTATAGTAAGTGCTGGAACAAAAGGTTGCTGTAGAAAAGTGTTTATCTTTCATTTAGGTAGGGCTTGAAAGAGCATCCTCTAACCTGACCTCAGTCTAGCACTGTGCAGTGCATGATAGGGCTCACCCCAGGTGTCCGTTACAATATCCATGTCTGGCATTCATTGACACACACACACACACACACACACACACACACACACACACACACACACACACACACACACACACACACACACACACACACACACACACACACACACACACACACACACACACACACACACACACACACACACACACACACACACACACACACACACACACACACACACAGCTTTTCCACCAGAGAGAAAAAAAAACAACTATTTGTGTAGGTGTCTATTACGAGTGTCAGACCCAATGCAGATCACAGACAGTCATTCTTTTTATTGTAAATTTGATGCAAGTATCAAGAATTACTACATTACTTTAATGCTACACAAATTATATCAAGAAAGCATTAGCCTTTTTAGGTTTTAAATTAAATGTAATAATCTGTTAATTTATCAGCCCTAATTTGGTTTTGCATTATCAAAATATTAAATTTTTTCTGTTGTCATAGTCTGTAATTTAAATACTTTGATATTGGTTTGAGAGAGAAGAGTTAGCCCCGTTCAGAACATGCCATCAACGTGCACAAACGAAGCATTTTCTAACATGAATGGAAAAGTCCTTTCTGCCGATTGTGTTTCTGTTGTGTTGATGTTTTTTGCCACCACGGTGCCCATGGCCGATTAGTAATTAAACAGAGCCAAAGACGATACCACAGCTCCCATTCTCCATGGACACATATACTGAAACAGACTACCGCATAGTAGGGTAGGTTTATCCAATACCAGCACATGCTACACACATTCAAAATGTCCCTCTAGGATGGGTTAGCATGCAAGTGCTAAATAAAAGATTTAGACACATGGAAGTCATCTGCCTTCTGCTTATCTGTTAAAAGCATACTACTATTAGTATTTGAATGATCAGGTATTATTCTCCTTTGGCTAACATGAGCTCATATTTAGTTTGCCCAGTTATAGAGGTTTTTGTGTATTACAAATCAAAAAATGCAAATTTCACCGTGTACACAAATATGTAATTGCCTTCAACTGTTGTACTGTTGCTTTTTCCACTCAATCAAACTGTAGATTTTACTTTTCCATAATTATTCCTAACTGTTAAAAAATGAAACAATTGTATCCAAATAGCCTAGTAAGACACTTCCTGATTTTGTATGTCCACTTTCCTGTAAAATTAAGTTGCATTGCAGAGTAATTTCCTTCTTGCTTTCCATCCTACCTCCTTGGCTCCCTTCCTGCCCTTGACAGAGCAGATGGAGAGGCAGAGTCTGGCGGCACGGGGTATGTCTGGTATGTACATATCATAGGTGAGCCACTCATTCCACCTGTAAACAAAGAATGATAGAGATACAGAGATGATTTATGAATCTGTGGTCAGCTAAAAGATTCAGAAACAATCTAAAAAAATAGGCCTAAAGGGCAGGCAACAGACCCTAAGAACAGGACCTAAAATGAGCTGTACCACTCAGTTCTCTGAGGTGCACCAAAGTGTTTCCAATAATAGAAAACTGAAATGCTGGGAGACCTTACACTGCTATTACACAAGGCTGAGTTGAGCTAATACTTTCAGCAACAAAATGTAGACAGGGACACATAGAAAAAGATACAAAGATATAAAGTGACTAAATTATTGTAAAAAATATGTTTAAACAGTCCTACAAAGTACAGCGGTATTCCTTGGACCGTGGACCAGACTTTGGTTGACCAGTAATGTAATACAGCAGTTTAGTGTTACTAGGCAGCACTAAACGTTACCCCTCCTGCCTTCGACTACTTACAGTAAATTAGAGGTTTAAATTGTCTAATGTACTATGTCACTAAAATAAAGAGAAAGTGATTTAAAGTAGTAATTATTTCAATTATTGGGTATCATCATTAATATATCGCATTTTATTTCATATAATGTTTCCTGGTTTTATCTTCCACTGTAAAACATCTCTCACATTGTTTATTTAAGCACTTTTGTAACTATATCAAGAAATTCTCTTCACAAATAAATGCTATAGTTGAAGAGTCCCGCATTTAAGGGCTGCTGTAGTAAATTAAAAGGTATTGTAATAAAGGGTTGGCAATTACCTGGGGTTAGAGCAGGGTACTCTCTGTGTGTTGACATTGTCACACATCTGTTCACCTCCATGGTAAATGCCTGTTCTCACATATATCTATAATTATACAAGAGAAATGCAAGAAAAAAAAAAACATTAATAAAAAAGATGAGATAGATCTTCACTATAATATTTCTAAGAGATGCGCCTGTTGGACAACGTATCTCATTAATAGCATGTAACAGCTGTCATGTTAAATGATCATTTCAATTAAGTGGCATGCAGCCTGGCAGTTTTGTAAACACATTACATTTACAGTACATGATTTAAATGATTCATGACAGCACACCAACACAAGCTAGAACTACTTTCCTTTCCTAAAGGTCTCTGTTCACAAGAAACTTGGACAATGAGTGTTTGTTTCCACAGGATATGAGGGATTTGGAAGAGGGGGTACTTTGCAAAACAAAGTTTGAAAACTTTGAAATAACAGCCCACTGATTTTGACCAAAAACATATCTTCATTTACTAATCAGCAAAAAATACAATAAACACCATTCACAATTTTTTGTGTAACTAAAAATTAATTTGTCTCACTTTGACCAATTATTGTCTTCTCCTACCATCCATGTAAGAGTAGAGTATTAGAGTCAAGGATGTGTTGTTTGATTTGACTGATCAACACAGACACTGGCATATTCCTGTAAGCACTATGTGTCCCCACCTTGTCTATGTCCCGTATGTTGACGTTAACATAGGTGGCACACAGGATTCGTATTCGGAGGGTTCCGTTGATGGTCCACAGTGACTTGGCAGCTGCCTCGCCATTCATATAGGATGTTGCCGTAGAGATACGTCGAGAGTATGATGGCATGACAAAGTTATCTGTAGGCAACTGAGTGTATAGGCTGTCCTTAGCCATTAACATCAGGTTAGGCAGCCTGCCCAGCATGATGCAACTACGGATATACTAGAGGGAGAGAGACAGAGAGAGGGAATGACGCAGTTAGGACTGTTAGAACGAAAGTACACAGAGCTGCTAAAGTTACAGTGTGCGTAAGTGTAACCAGTGATATCAATTGGTTTGTGCATCTTCTACTTTGATCTGTAGGGACAGGGCCAAATAAGCTATTTGCTCCCGCCTGCTTGTTTTTTTTTTGTTTAATTCCGATTGTTTGTATTTATTTTGTGGGTTTCATTTTTTTGTTTCGTCTTGCAACAATGTTGATTGTTCGAGATAAATAACTAAATTAATTAAATGAAATCTGGCCCACATCGAGTTTTTCCAGACGCTGAGCCTGGGCTCACATCACGTACATGCAAGAGGAAATGGTTTCACTGTTCTAATGAAAGGCAATGTTGTTTTGAGAAATTCACAATGGTTACAAGAAATAAAGGATCTGAAATAGATTAGGCTTTGGTTATATCCTGATACAGATTTACTAAAAAGTCTGGGATCAGCCCTGAGCTGATCCATCTTAAAACACAGTTTGATGGGTTTCTGTGCAGACCGCCCCCAACTACAGTATGACTGATATTTTTTCTCTTTGAGCCAATAAACTAAGTCATTTAAACTCTTCAGTCATGCAAGGCAGAAATGTTGGCACTTGTGCTTTCTTAAACACGTTTGGTATTAATCACTGAAATAATAAATAAAATATTTACTTCCTGTATAAATTATTTTTCTTGTTTTTAATGTCATTTAAGGTCTAAATTATCACAAATTGAACGTTTTATACAATAAAATATATTTTTTCCCCATATGTCTCTTACCTTATACTGGCTGATGGGGTACTTTTCCAGCAGGTACTCATCACAGCCACATACTTTGAGGATGTATTTACCCTGATATTCCTGAACACACATCTTTAGCTGCTCTGGGGAAAGCAGCATGCTGCGTGTCTTCTTACGAATGGCCTCAGCAATCACCTTTAGGACAAGATACATGCAGACAGCCTACATTAGACACCCTTTGATTTCCCTTACATTGAATTTAAAAATGAAAGTGGCTCATGGCTGATTCATTGTCTATTTATTTTAGATCATATTCACTTCACCTGTTCAGGCACACAGTCGTGGTTGATTTTCAATGTATACTTTTGTTTGTCGTTGTTTGGAGAAACAATTACCCATATCACGACAATAATCTGACCTACAAAAAGAAACCGAAAAAAAAGAAAGCTGAGAAAAAGAGTCAATAAATAAAATGTTACTCATGCAGCAACCCAGAAACAATAACCACCTTCAATTATTTTGAGGTCTGAGGGTATTGTATTGAGCTTAACAGTAGTAGCACCTCAATCAATTCATTGAATGCCCTGCTCATTACTGTGGTTCCTAACCATTGTTGAGGCTGGTTAGTAGCAATTATGTATTGATAGGAGGCTAAAATATTAACTTCTTGCTCCCTGTTGTCTTTGCGTGCCTTCTTTGTGTTTTATTTTCTCAAAATAATCATAATAGTTTTCAATTTCTCATTTGAAACCAGTCAAATTGTGCACTGAGAAAAAAAAGGCTAAAGCTGTTGCATACCTTTGTCTAGTTTGCTATAGATGTGTTTGGGAAGTTCCTGTGTGGATTCTACATTCGGTGGGTAAACGTACAGAGCTCTACTGTGGGGCCCACTGGCGTCTCTTAGCTCCACAGAGTCTTTGCAAACATTTAGGATGTTTCTCCTGAAGTCCTGAACCTCAGGGTCCTTCACAAGATCAAACTCACACACAGGCATACCAATGGCAAACCCTGAAAGAACAGAAAGTAGTCAGTGATTTTCAGTCTTTTAAAGGTCATTTTGGGCTAGATTGGTCTGTTAAGAGATACAGTACAATACTGTGTTTTGCCTCTATCTACTGTAGCTTCCTAAAACATACAAAACAATACAACAAATATTCAGTATATCAGTTCTGCTCATCACATTAAGCTTAAAATTACCCTAAGAACATAGCTCAGATAGGCTTTTTCATTCCCAACTTAACCTGTAATTAAAACCTCCAAAAGTCCTACTTAGCTTTGCTTCAGATAAATAGATTTACAGAACCTTTATTGCATATTTTGTCTTTCCCATTTAATGAAAAACATTGTTTAGATTAACTATAAAGTATCTAGCAAATTAAACAATTATTTTCTTAAAATCTACCAAATATGTTGCTAAGTAGCTAAATAAGCCAAACAAAGCAAAGTAGTTTTTTTTAAACTGAAAACCTATTTTAAATTAGTAATGTTCCAAACTATATTTTTTATTTACTTTTATTTTAAAAGTAATTAAAAAAAAGAACCACGGCTCCAACCGGACCAGTGTTATCATAGGAGAGGTCTCCTACCAATCTCTCTGTTCAGGATCTTTTCCTCTCTGTTGCCAACTGGTTCAATGACCTTAAGGAAGGGCTGGAAGAGCCGGAGGTCACACAGTCTACGGGTCTCGTCATAGAACTCCTCCCGCTCTGCTTCCTGCAGGCAGGGGGAAAAAACAGACTGTGTTGAAACAGTTCCATTTTCTTTATTTATGAAAACCAATGGTGAATTAAGATCGGACGGCTTCCCTGCAGGTGAATGTTTTGGAAAAGTGCAATGGTGTGTTTTTAAGCACAGAAAAGCATTTTCTAAGGCTACGATGTGCTCAGGTTTGTAGAGAAGACAGCAAGATGTGAACAACTTTTGTGATGCAACAACCTTTCCAGGGACCAATTTCTTTTTACTACCACGTTCTGGGGTTGTTCCATCAAACTTCCAACTAATTAGTTTAGATGGACACCTCCGCCTACCAGAGAATCAAATAGAGACAGAGTTCTTACCTGTGTAACACTGACAAAGATGTAGGACGTCTCCTCCTGTAGGAGGTGATGGAGGGGATATTTCCTGGCCTCCTTGAACAGCTCGTGTTTGATGGTGATGAGCGTGGCCTCACGGAGACACTCCAGAGTCAGAATCATCCCATTGGGCAGCAAGCAGTCAACCAGGATCCTGCAGACACACTCAGCATTATTATAATATTTTGATGAACTTAATTATTTACTTTATTTTAATTTACTATGTCCTCTTAGGGCATTTCACACTCATAAGAGTTTCCAATAAGGAATATATAAACAAAATAACATTCTAACAACAATAACTGAATACTAAGTAATGTAATAAATGTATAGGCATGTGAACTTTGAAGACTTTTACATTTGCAGTAACATGAAATTAACAGGCTAATACTTGTCGAGGCATGTGTACAGGACACAATAAAAATACAACATGCACTTGTATCCACAATATAATCCAGTGTGCATACCTGGGAGGCATCAAGTGGATGCCCCATAGCTCCCCTGAAGACGGCCTAGGAGGCATGTTCCTCTGTCCCCCAGCTCGGTCACAGAGTTAAGCTGCAGAGCACAACCTGAAAGATAACAACACTTTTTTGCAAGTTCTGACCCTCATAGAGTAAAGCATAGGCTAAAAGCACTGCTCAACTAAAGCCCAGTGGTGATACTTAATGTATATAAAAAAAATAAAAAATACTGTTTATAGGTGCAGTTTATTTGATAAATAATGTTTACTTGATGATTCTGTTTGTAAAGCAACTTAGTCAGAAGTACAGCTGACCAAATAACACACATTGTTCAAAAGGTTCATGTGCTACACTTTCAACTTGAAAGCACCCCACAGTAATGCCAACTAAGCAACTGTTAATGTACCTAGTGACCAAAAAAAAAAACTCCATCAAACTATTCTTATAATATGAATTTAGTGACACAATTAGACAGCCACAGCTTTGCCAATTTAACAACTGTTTTCTAGATTTGTCAACTTAATTTAACAAAACAACAAAAACATGAGCTGCTCCCAGTTGAAGACCGTGGCCAGTACTGCTCAGTGAATCTGCAGTCCTGCCTACTCGCTGTGGCTCAGCTGTGCTCACTGAGTCAAAGAACAAGCGTGTTCAGTCAGCCACACAGTGCCAAGACTAAAACAAGTGCAGTGACTGACTGCAGAGCATCCATGGCATATGTAAAACTGGCATGGTTTACTGCTTTATGTAACTCAAGTGTATCTTACCAACAGACTGCACTTACAAAAGAGACCTTAACCTGAAGAGAGAAGGGTCTTCAGGTAACCAAAACAGATCTTTAACAACAAAGCATAAAAGTTTAATTTATGGAGGACAACCTTTGTAGTAATGGGAGATCACCCTAGCTAAGGTCTCTCATTCAAAGAAGACAACTAATGCAGCTTTTAAAGCAGATAATACTATGAACTATTTTCCCATCTTCAGCAAGAGATAGATATTGATACTAAAATATTTTTTGTAGGAGTCTTTGCACAAATGACCGGTTCAGTGTAAAATGTGATGTGCCTACCTTATGGCAATTACGTTTTTTGAAACATGTATCTTTCATTCTGACATTAGTTTGACATTTATATTGAGCAAACATAAAATATTTATGAAATGTCACAAAGTACTGTATTGGCTTAAAACTTAACTTTAAACTCCTGTGGTTATACAAGTATTTTAGACAGACTGCTAATGTCCAACACTCACAAACACAAAAACAACACAGTGACTCAACTGTAACAGATTGTGACATAGTGATGGGAAATTATGTGTTTGGGCTCTTAAAAAATTACAACATGCCTTAATTTAACCTTCAGCCAATTCATGAACATAAACAACTCTCAGAAAAGCAGGATGAGAAGAAAACAGTGATATCATCATCATCATTCATCCAGCCAATATACAATATACAATATACTTTCATTAGGGTGAAAAGTGATTCCATTCCATTAGCTGCCTAGACTATATTAGCTTTTAATCTTAAATACAACAACATACTTTGAGAATAAAAAAATAAAAAATAGCCAGCACTAATGATCTAGAACACCCACAGACCTGCACTTCTACTGTATAGGACTGCACAAAGGAAAACAAACTATACCAAAGATATACACTGCATATTGTTGTGTTCAAACAATATTGTTTCTCATCTTTTAAACAAGGGGAGGTGCATATTTTCTGAGAAAAAAGCATTAGCAAATAGCAAAAGGATATAATTATCAAGGAGATAGGAGCCTTTACTTTTCATTTCACACAGCTATAGCACACAAATAAGTCATTGGTAAGGTCATGTATCGCCAAAGAACACTTATCTGTCAAAGGAATACTCAAAAACCCACTTGTTATTGTGTTACATTTTACAACACCAATATTACTTTGATATTCCCCACCTCTATCTAACAAGAGTCAACACACCCAACATTGCCTCTGGGTCCCAGATCAGATGCAGTAGTAAAGGCACCTGGCAAGACGCCCTCCTGCACCAGACGTTAGAAATGTTTTGCTGGGTTTTGACTAACTGGGAGGACACCATAGGGCATATCCACGACATGCCAGTAAATCTCATTGCTGACTTTGGAGCACATTAGCCTCTGAATCACCACCCACAGCTCCCATTTTCCAGTGATTCAAATAGGTCTAGTGTTGTGATCACTAACAGCTGTTTCCCTGGTTGGAAAAGCAACCAAGCCAATCATTTGTTTGTAGGCATGATTAAGATCACCTTCCTGTGCAAGAGCCAGAAGAATGGTCACAAAAATAGCCACAAGCATAGATGAGAAGGACACAGCTATGGCAACTGTCTGAAAAGTTTACATACAGAAATAAAAACTCTTAATTCTGCATATTTCCTTGATCTACTTAAAAAACGGCAACAAAATGAAATTGTAATTTTGTCTGATTATCAGGTGGTGGAGTTTGCTCAGGAAAAGGGTGCCTGTACGGCTCTGCTTACGCTGTTGTAAATACAAAACTGACCAGGTTAAGCATCCAGGGCAAGAATGGATGTACAAGGAGCAACAGAGTTGGGAGAGTCACATGATCGGCTCGACAGAGATGACAGCTAGATGAGGATTAAAACAACTGCCTAATGAACATGGACTCTCTTGTCTTAATCTCTTAATGTGACCTAGTTTTATTGCATTGTTATCTGATATGATTACAGAGACTGTGTTTTTGAATGACATATCTGTCCTGTTTAATATTGCCTACACTCCGTAGGTTAATTAGGCCACTACTAAGTTAGAGTCTCCTTTCCAATGTGCTTGCTATTTTGTGCTTTTTGGTTCCTGTTTTTGTTGAAGAGAAATGCCTTTGTTCTGAAGTCTATTTAGGGCGCTTTCACACCTGTAGTTTGTTTGCTTGCTTTGGTCCAAATCAATTGGTGAGTTAGTAAACTTGGAGCAATTTGGTTGGTTTGGTTTCACACCTGGAAAAATCCAAGCATATCAAATTGCGTCATTACAAATCAGGTAAGAACGTCCAGCCCTCTTATTGGTCGGATATGTCTGGGGACGGGAGCAAGAAAGTAAATACAGGAAGAAGGTTGTGTGTTCTGGTCAAGTGGTCAAACCAGCTCATTTCATTAAAATGATCAGTTATTGTTTCGCAAGAGCTGTTACTACATCTGCTCTGGTCACCGAGACTACACTCTGCTCTGCCGGCGTCTGTCTCCAATTTTAGTGGCAGCTGGTTTGACAACTGAGATACAAGTAACAGGCAGCAAGCTTGACCGCAGTCTATTTCTTTGATATAGACACTGTAAGCTGCTACAGTTTGCTGCTCTGCTGCATCGCAGATTGCTAAACACCCCTGAATACAGGAGACATCAGCTCAGACTTGCAGAGTATGTATAGTTGGTGCGGTTCAAGTACGGATCACGTTCTCACCACAAACGAACCGCTCCAGAGTTCAACTGAAACCGTACCAAGACCACCTCTTCAAGCAGGTCTCAGTACACTTGTCTGGTCCACTTTTGGTGCGCACCAGAGTATGACTGCCGCGTTCTCATCAGCCCAAACGAACCACACCAGCAGGGCAAACAAACTCTAGTTTGATTTAACCGGATTAATGGCTGTAGGTGTGAAAATGCCCTTAGTGTGGAACCAGTTGCTGTTGCAACCAGAAAACTGTGGGCTACGGTTTCTCTTTTGGTGCCCCGTGTCCAATCTTGACCACAGACCTACCTTGAGTGTTAGCCTTCTGTATATCTTCTGTTTAATATCTACGACAACATAAATTATCATAGTTATGCAGACAACACACAAATTTACATAACCTTGTCGCCTGGGAACTACAGTCCAATACAAATACTGGCTAGGTGCAGTGAACAAACTAACGACTGGATGCGCCAGAACTTTCTTAAATGAAATGAAGAAACAACTGAGGGGATTATTTTTGGAGCAAAAGAGGAACAATTAAAAGTCAGCGATCAGCTTCAAACAATGTTAAAAACAACAGACAAAGCCAGAAATGTTGGTGTAACTATGAACTCAGATCTGAATTTAACACAGCCACATTAAGACAATTACAAAGTCAGCATATTATATCACCTTAAGAATATATCAAGGGTTAAAGGACTTCAATCAATCAGAGAGTTGCAGCTGATTCAAAATGCCGCTGCTCAAGTTGTCACTAACACCAAGAAGGTGAATAACATAAATCCAGTTCTTATGTCTCTATACTGGCTTCCTCTGCCTCAAATAATTTATTTCAAAATACTTCTGCTTTTTTATAAATCACTAAACGGTTTAGGGCCAAAATACATCTCGGATCGGCTTGTAAATAATGAACCACTAAGACCCCTCAGATCATCTGGGACAGATCTGCTTTCTGTCCCCAGAATCTGAACCAAAAAGGGGGAAGCAGCATTCAGGTTAATAATAATAATAATAATAATAATAATAATCATCTTTACTTGTAGAGCACTTTTCAAAAACAAGTTACAAAGTGCTTTAACAAGTGTAAAGAGACAATTAATACAAAAAGATAAAAGCATGAAAAACATTTAAAGACTAAAATACAGATAAATGTAAAATTCCTAAAATGCAATAAAATAAAAGTGATAAAATAAAGAATAAGATCGGGAAAGGCTCTCCTATAAAAGTATGTTTTAAGAAGGGACTTAAAAGAGTTCACTGACTCAGCTGACCTGATTTCCTCGGGCAGGCTGTTCCAGAGCCTCGGGGCCCTGACAGCAAACGCTCTGTCCCCTTCCCCCTCAGTCGAGACTCTGGAACAGATAGCAGACCTCTGCCCGAGGATCTCAAGGTGCGTGCTGGTGTATATGGGACTAAAAGGTCAGAAATATAACACGGCGAGAGGCCATGAAGAGCTTTAAAAGTGATCAATAGAATTTTAAATTTTAATGCTCCACATATCTGGAACAAACTTGCAGATAACTTTAGGTCCTTAAAAACTCTCAGATCTTTTAAAAAGAATTCCGGTCGATTCCAACACGTAGCTCTGTTGTCTGTAAATTTGGAGTGCTGTCAGTAGAGAGAAAAATGAAACCAATCAGTGCTGCCTACACCGAGTTATCCTCCTGTAAGAGTTAGCACCCAACAGGTTTAAACAGGGCAAGTTTTAAACACGTTTAAAACAGAGCTACGTGTTGGAATCGACCGGAATGCTCCTTTAAATCAACGCTGAAGACCTATCTTTTTGACATTGCCTTTTTTAATTTATTGTACTGCACTGTCAATTATATTACTGTAATGTATCTGTTTTTAATTTTGTATACATTTCTAACTGCTTTTGAACGTTTTATGTAAAGCACTTTGAATTGCACTGTTGCTGAGATGTGCTATATTAATATATTGCCATGCAACTGCGTCACCACCCTAGACCGTCTGTCTCAACATGCTGTTAGATGGCACTTTAAAACATAACTGAAAAATGAAACTTACATCACTCAGTTTATAGCAGAATTCCAGATATTTGCAGACAATGTTGGCTTTGTAGAAGACCCAAACGCGATAAAAGGTTTTAATAGGAGCAATCCCATACTATTCTGCTTACTTGTTACCTTTTTCTGACTTACAAAACACATTCAATCTACCACATTTCTCTTTTTTCTTTTACTTTCAATCAAGAACAGCACTCAAGGCATACGGTGTCCCCTGGCAGAGGTCTCTGCCCATCCATCCTATCAGGAAGTTATTTACTATGCAGTCAAGAACCTGTGGTACGGTATCAAGGCTTTATCAGAACTTCTTAGTAATATCTGGCCGTTTTGGCTTTCGTTTTGAGAGGATCTGAGTACGTGATTGCCCAGGCCTGAGTATCGATCTTGACTAGCATGATGTATGGTCTCTAACATTCCAGTAGTGTCACGCAATCCAGACCATCAGCCAAATCACTACAATTTCATTCATAGGAGATATCTCACCCTGTGAAAATGCATCACATGAAAATACTCAACAGCACTTTATGCACTTTCTTCCCACCAGAAGATCAAGGTACATATCTTCACATGATCTGGGATTGCACTCCTCTTGGTCAGTTCTGGAACAATATTGCATCCAAAATATCCGATTAATGAAACGGTACCTGTTACTGTCAATGTTTTGTGTCTGAATTATCTGTCAGCCCTTCAGCTCTCTAAAACTCAAAAACGTTTGTTTTGCTGGACTTACAGTGGCCAAGAGAATGATTGCAACAGGTCGGAAACCACCTCATGACTTGTTTATTCGTACATGATCCCTTTCTTTTTTGGATGTCATATATATGGAGCTCTTCACGGCTCGCATAAATGGAGCGCCAGGAAAGACTTTGGACACTCGGCTCAGCATAGCTGAATCCTTGAAATCCATGCTGTAGACTTGCGATTCAGCCTTCTTGCTTCTATCTGTGTGTGTATTTGGTCCCTTTTGTCTTATGCCGGTCTCCCTGTCAATGCCTCTTGTTTGTTTGCCTGTTTCTCTTTGTGAGCTGCAGACATCGTTCTGGCCGTTTTTGTTTTTGATGTTTCTCCCTCCTTCCCGTATTTCCTCTCTTTGTTTTGGTGTGAAACATTTGATCGCAAGAAGGATTGTGGAAAGGGTGCACTGTGTCTTCTTCGGTATGTGTAGTGTACTTTTCTGTATATTGTCATCTAGATCAATGTTTTGCAAGTTTGCTTATCTGTTTGTTTAAATAAAAAAAGTGATCTTAAAAAAAAGGAGCAACAAAGTTAAAAATAAATAAATAAAGTGAAATTGAAACATTGATATTCCAACTGACAGTAAAAATTGTCAACCCAGTTAAAGTTTAGAGTTATGAACTTTTGACTGACACAAATATGCATGACACTGATAGTTAACCAGAAAGAAAAACAGCAAACTTTATTTACAAAGAAGAGTAGCATTGAATATGTACAAAAACAAGCTAACGCGGAAATCCCTGAATTAAAACAAACCACCCATTGAGCATTTATGTGATCTGATACACTGATCAGGATGCAGCTAAGCACTTTAGGACAAAAGAGGAAGCTTCCTCACAACACAGGATGTGTGGAATGGGGAAACATTGGCCTAGACACAAGCTTGCTTTGAATACTGAAACACAACTAAAAAAGAAGTTGTGTGAGCTAACAGTGGCAGGTTGGCAAGATCAAAAATAGGTTTATATGGAAGCCCATTTCTGCCAATGTGATGAAAAGAAAAGATCCTGTAAGTCATTATAATGAAAGACTTTCTCATTATGACTTAGTATCGCAAAATAATGACTTAGTATCTTGAAATAATGATAGTATCTCTTCTCATCATTTTGAGATATTAACTCAATATTTTGAAATAGTGTCTCATCATTGTGAGATACTAAGTAATTTGGGGATGCTAAGTTGTTATTATAAGATAGGTTTTTTATGAGATACATTATTTTGAAAGGTTTCTCATTATTTTGACTTACAGGATCTTTTTTCCATCACAGTGGCAGAAATGTTTCCACAGTTTGGCCAGTTGCACCATATTACACTACAAAGTGAGTTAAGGAAAACACTCGACTTACATTTTTTATTTTGGCCATTACATTAACGTTAGATTTGCAGTTTCAGAAAGACATATAACATTTGATATAAAATCCCTTTGCTAGACTGTCAACAGAGAGGAATTAGTGAAGCATACCTAAGAGACACGCCCTCCTATTTTGATGATGGGATAGTTCCACCTTTCATGTTTCGATCCATCTTCACGCTGTCACAGATGAAAACAAACAAAATGAAAAACAACATCACACACATTCTGCATCTATAGCAGATTCACACTGGCTAGCAGCAGGTTAGCTAACGTTGGGTGTTGGGGAATGACAGCTGCACGACACTGTTAGCTCTCGATATAGCATAATGATACGAATATAACGTTAGTGACGTTAGATATAACAATACAATTAGTTTACAACCACTCTATCAATGTCGGCTTAACGTTACCACAATATCTTTCGACTAAGTTAATGCCCACCAGTTTGGAAATGGTTAGCTAGCTAGCTCTCTTGTTCACTAGCTAACGGCTAACGTTGAGCTTAGCGAGCTATAGTCCCCTGGTAGGTAACGTTAAATATATTCCCAACATTAAACACAAGCCATTTGTATATTCAAAAGGTCCGAATGAGGCTAATTTGGAATGATATCTTACCCTGTTGAGTTAGCGTCAACGTAGTGAAGTGTTTGAAGATGCTGGTCTGACCCTGGCTAGCCTTCCATCTATCCAACAGTCCCCAAAGCAGGATGTTATCTGTCGCCTGTCAGCCTCTTTGCCAGCAAACCGTTACTACACACCGACTATAAATCCTCTCGTGTTGCGGGAAGTACGGCGTACAGTTCAAGAATGTATGTCCAAAATGTCCAGTCAGTAGAGCTCAAGCTGAGGATGGTATGAGCAGCTGAACTGCTGGTCGACTGGACAAGTTGTCTTGCTCCCCGGCACTGCAGCCACGCTGTCTTCCAGGGGCCCTCCTCCCTTCCTCTCTCACACATTCACAGAATGAAACTGGCTGTGAGTTATCCGTGCTTCTCAAAATGATGGGATACTAGCCTATCTCAAAATAATGACATATCTCAAAACATTGACGTATCTCAAAATCAAGTATCTTCAAATAATGTTTCTCAAAATTGAAAGAAACTTTCTTAAATAATGTTTCCAACCACAATATCATATTTGTCTTATTCAAATGTTATTTCAGGATGACTGGGGAAGCCATTTCCGCCAGTAAGTCATTATAATGAGAAACTTTCTCAAAATAATGAGATAGTATCTTAAAATAATTACTTGGTATCTCAAAATAATGAGATAGCCTAATGTCTAAAAAATAATGAAATAGGATCTCAAAATAGTATGTTTCAAACAATGATTTTTTGTGAAAATGTTAATACAGGATCTCTGTGGAAGCCCATTTACGCCAATAACATAAAAAGAAAAAGATTCTGTAACTAAGTCATTCTTTTGAGAAATTACTGTAGTAATTTCTAAGTATCTTAGAATTATGATTTGGTTTCCTACATAATAATGACAATCTTCCTCAAAAACCATGAGACGTAAACAAAAAGGGCTAATAAGACAGCAAAAACTGTCTTTCCAACAAGTGTTTGTAGGCGTGACATCATGCTTTTGCACAGCAGCCCATAATTTGATGAGATAAGGATATAATATAAGACATTATTGATCCCCAGGGAAGGAAATTCACACTTTTTCACAAATTCACATTATAATTTAAATGAAATAAATAAAATGAAATAAGAAATTACATCTAAACTCTGCAAATCAGACTGATGTTGTAGGCCTATAATACTATACATAATACTATACATAATAAATACAATAAACATAAAATATATGGAAATATTTAAGATATACTGTATATACAGGAAAGCAAACACACAGTATGATAATAGCAGTACATTTATATGCATTACACAGGCCTACATAGGCTAACTTTTTGTCTGTGTAGCTTTCAACCGAATTATCTCACAGTTCACAGTAAACAGTAATAAAATCCAATATTACAAAATGAGTAGCAATACAATCACATAGTTGGCTAATAGAATGAGAACAATACCAACAATTATAGAATGACTGTATCTTGATTTTATTATTATAGAAAGAAGACAAGAAGAAGAAGAAGAAGAAGAAGAAGAAGAAGAAGAAGAAGAAGAAGAAGAAGAAGAAGAAGAAGAAGAAAAGTTGTTAGGCCTATTTATTGCAAATGCCGTTTTCAATACTTTCTTATTTCCACATGTAACCTATTAGTGTTTGACTATTGTAGCATTTGCCCATAGGTTATTAACTCATAGGCTAATAACAATATTATCACAGCAGCAGCCTGGCTGTTTTCACTGGAGATTTGAGAGTCATTGCCAGTCACGGGTGATCAGGGTCTACCACATAGGTGTAACATGTAGCCTACACAATGTGTCATGACTGAAAACCATGCTTATTAGCAGCAGTGGCATCGGAAATGGACTGTACCAACAAGGAGAGGGATGCTAGAGGATCCTCGTCAGTGCCTAGTGTCTTTAAAAATGTAATTTCGTGAGGAAAACATATTTCTTGGTACTTAATCAGAAAATACAAGCGTAGTGTGTTTACATATTGGGCATTTAAAAAGTATTTTTGCTGACTGGCGATTTCTGTATTTCGCTCATCTTAGAATCCCCCCCTCCGGTGAAAGCCTCAGTGTCTGACCGTGTGCTAGGTACTCCTGCCTGGCCGCCAGGTTTTTTGGAGAGAAGAAGTTGGCGAAGGGATGTGACTGCGATGATGGCGCTGCAGCTGAAGAACGGGGATGCAGCGTACTACCAGACTGCAGATTACTGCAGAAATTACACTTCGCCGCCTGTCAGCTACGGTGACAGCAGCCATTATCTTGCCCGTTTGCCAGGTAAGGAGAGGCATACAGGATCTCCCCTCTGACTGTCAGCATTATAATGCGCTAATGTGCAGGGATGGAGACATTCTAATCAGAGACATTTGCAGATGAGGAAGGTGGATGTTGAAACCGGTTGCCCTGGTTCTGCTGTCATCATCATAATGTCATGTGGAGGGGTGCACCAGCCATAATTTTGATTATCTTATATGCATGGATGCTGCGATGCAAAATCTGAGGCTGTCAAGAGACTCTAACGGTCATACTGTAGGAGAGGTCCAGAAAGTCTCCAGGTTTGAGCTGATGTCTGACTGTAATTTGAAACAGCAAATAGCCTCAATGCAATGTCCACTTTAATCTCTTTGGTATGGCAGTGAAGTGGTTGTCAGAGCAAGTGAAGAAATAGAAACTAAATCGGTGCTGCTTCCTTCACTGCATTGCTCGAGCTCTTGATCTGCACAGATGATGGTGCAATTACACAGTAAGTGTTTCTTTCTTGCACCTGCACAGTCGCACTGTTATTATTTTTATTCTTTTTATTGACTTGAGGCCAGTGTCATGGCTACTAGATGATCCAGATGTAGCCTACAGCATGAGACTGATCCACCTGGTAACATTCCTGCCATTAAACTGTCATCTTCATTGCATAGACTGCATGGAGTCTTAGATTGAAGTTAGTAGAGTTAGGACATTATTGTAGTTGATTGGAAACAAAATGTGTTTTAGCCTGAAACAGTTAAGTGGATTGAGGAGAAAATGGCAATTTTGATAAACCATAAATCATTTACGTCATCATAAGAGTAAAAATGCCAATTATTTGCTGGATGTAGTTAATCAAAACGGAGTATTTGGTTGTCTTTCTCTGTTTAATATCATTACCAATTAAATAACACTGGATTTTCATCAGCCCAAATATCTGGTACCTCATGATGGGCTTTTGTAAGTATTTCTGATGAAGTTAAATGTCTAGTGCGCGTTGTTTTCTATAAGGAGAAATTACTAATTATTATTCAATATAGTAAAAGCAGCCTCATTCATAGGCCTGGTGACTGATGCTCAGAGTCTTTAAATGAGTATACCACTTACTTTATGTTAATTATTATGGAAGGAATTCAAACCATAAGTGCTTCTGAGATATATAAAAAAATTTAAAAAAATTGTAACAATGCTTTTACTGTAATGGTAAAGTACGTAAATTGCACAGTACAATAAGATGTATGTGGCCTTTCTGCTTTTTTGGTTATCTGGTGCCCAGTGAAGCAGATGGAATAAGTGTAGGAGGCATGTGCTTCTCATTGCTCCATAATTGATGTGACACAAGACAGTACGGCAAGAGAAACTCTAGAGAAAATAAAGACTTGGCCTATTTAGAGATTCTCAGTGGAGGTCATGATATTATCAGACTCCAGTACAGGATTTTTTTTTTTGTGTTGTGGCTCTAAAACCAATAAATCTTTAGTCAAACTCCAAAAATCTGACAAAGTGAAATTATTTAATAGTTGAATAACTTCCGAGTTGGTTTTAAAAGAAACGTCCAACTCTAGCTGATTCTTTTGAGACTGTGAGAACATTATCTCTCTACAGCTACGATGAACGTTACTGTGTTGTCAACCTACTGATCACTTGCTCCCTTCTGCTTCAGAGCAACATTACATAAGCCTGACTTTGACTTGCAAAGTTGATTGTGTCCTCTCCAAAAACTCAATTGCAAAACAACAATTGTTATTTAGTTATTTTACTTTGCAGCAGGGTCCACTACTGTGACCATGCATACTGTATATGCTGCAGCTCTGTAGACTGCACTCTGTGGACCTGGATCTGGGACAAAACTGACCTTGGCCTATCTAGCTCACATTAAAACTATAGAAAGGTAACAGATCTGTTCTGTCTTCAGGTTGGCTAAATGAAATCATGGTGCAAAGGAAATGTACATAAGGTAGCATCACTAGGAGTTGAAGACGTGGGGAGGCGAGTGTTGGGTAAACAGTTGACAGCAACATATTCAAGCTTACCTTACATTGAAACATGTTGTCTATTTTGTGGTGGCACAATGTGTAGGCTACTCAAGCAAAAGGGGTCAGCCAACCTTTTATGCTTAAAACTGCTGCTGCACTGAGGTCTCACTCAGGGTTGATGATGTGCAGTACTGTATGTGGAACTTGATTCGTGGATCTGGTTCTGGATGACGTTAATAGTGATTATTGAGGATTGAGAAGTTGTATAATTCAACATGTTGGTTTCATTCAATAAATACATATGGATATTTAAAGCACTAAATTCTCAAAACTTGTCCTATTGTAATACCCTTTGGGCCATTTTAATGGCTATACTATATCAATTTATTTTAATTTTGAATGTGTATAGTAACATTTAAACTATGTTTTTTTCTGTTTACTGTCACCATCTTTGGTGCTAAAGCTGTCATTGCTCTGATGCATTTGCAATACAATGTGCGTATGTCTAATGACTTATTCTTCTTGAAATTGGCTGTTAATGAAGCTTAACATTCTGTTAGAGCTGCTTTCCTTTGACTGTCCGGTCACAATGGCCAATTCTAATCCATTTCTTCTAATGTTTATTACAAATAAATCACCTTTGCAACTCCCTATGGATGGCAGAGAATGTTTCAGAAGAAGGAGCTCCCAAAAAAGCCAATGTAAAAGCTTTTATGAGCAGCAAATGTTTCAACAACACTTACAATGCCAATGAGTAGTGAAACTGATATTTATTTATATGCAACTTCTGCATAATATTACTTTACTACTGTAATGTATAGGCAACTACTCATCCTGCCCTGATGAATCTCCCACTGTCTCATATTGCAGTTGACAGGATTATAGTCAAGCATACCTTTCTCCTGAGGTCAGCCAGGCCAGGTGACAGACAGACAGGCAGACAGACTGGACAGACAGACTGACAGTGAACAGCAGTCGGAAACACAAACACGTTGGGATGTTATTTTGAGTCCATGAATCACTGCCATTGGGCGTCCAATTGGATTCCGGATAAAAGCTTTCAGCACAGGGAGTTTTGACACAGCTGTTGGCCTATACTGACCTGACAATATATTGTATGTAGCTACACACACACACACACACACACACAAATTGGAGCATTAGAGCGACACAAACACACATACAGAAATCAGCACATTGCCATTCCTAATATAATGCTTCCTTTCTTGTTTACCTTAGAGATACAAATACATGCACACACACACACACACACACACACACACACACACACACACACACACACACACACACACACACAGAGGATTGTCATTGTCACTGTCTCTGTTTGTGTTTGTGCACATGCATTTGTATGTAACGTCCCGTATGCATGACTGCAGGCGCTGTAGGCTAAGCCTAATCTTTCTGATGCCCACTGGAGTGTGAAGCACCTCTGTCCAAGAATGTGTTTCCATTCACCCATCTCTTTACATCTCTCTCTCTCCTGCCTCAGGGCTCTAAGAAAAAAAAGTGGCTCTGTATATTGGTCAATGGTTTA
Organism: Percina caprodes; assembly: GCA_013375575.1. Lineage (NCBI taxonomy): Eukaryota > Metazoa > Chordata > Actinopteri > Perciformes > Percidae > Percina > Percina caprodes. The sequence continues at coordinate 2,379,756 of JABXJD010000048.1, read as the reverse complement.
TTACCATGTCACTTCTCAATGTCTGTTTGATGATCTGTCAATAGACAATATCCACTTAGCAGTCTAATCCAGTGCAAATCACATATTTATCTTTGCCAACAAAGTGATATGTTATTTATGTTATGTTTGCTTCAGGCAAAAAAAAAAACATATTTACAGATTTCAGTGAAATTTTGTGTAAAGCTAAGCAATGTTTTTTTTGCTGACATATTGAACATGGCAAAATTCATCCTTGGAAGCCCAAATAATATCCAGTGTGAATTTTGATGAAACGACCCAAATCAAAATGCTGCATAATAAGACGATGAGTCTACAGCCATGCTCGCAGCTCTGTGAGGATGTACATTGGCACAGTGGGCTTTAAGCTAAATACTAACATCAGCTAACATGCTCACAATGGCAATGTTGAAATGCTGATGTTTAGCAATTATAATGTTTACTGTGTTTACCATCTCAGATTAGCCTGTTAGAATGCCATCATTGGCCAAGCAGCAGTAAACACAAAGAATATGTGAGGTTGGCGAGATAGTAATAATTTTTGAGATATTTCAATCATGAACAAAGTGTAAGTAGGTCAACCAACCAACATGGCTAAAAACTAAAAGCTTCTAAAGATGCCTTTGAGTTTCATTGAAGTACTAATGTCCATACAACACTGCCTTCCTCATCAAAGTAACTGAATTTACTTGAAAGAAATTTCCTCTGATTAATAATATCTTTCCCTGTCTATAAGTAGTGTGTATGTGACTCTGTTGTCCACAGGCCCAGAGACCATGTTGAAGCCTCCACTGAGTCTCTTCCGCCATCCCCAGCAGCCTTTCCACCACATGGAATCGCTGCACCAGCTGGGACCTCCGCCAATGGCGCCAACGCAGCCTCTCGGTCCACCACCCCTTACCCCTGCTCAGGCGATTGGACCCCCAACTATGGTTCCAACCCAGACACTAGGCCCGCCTCCAATGACTGCTACTCACACGTTAAGACATCACCCTATTACCCAACCACACAACTTAGGCCCGCCTCCAATGGCCCCATCTCAACCACTGGGGCCTCCACCAATGGCACACACCTTGGGCCCCCCACCCGTAGATCATACACAAGCAATAGTGCCTCCAACCATGGACCTCATGCAACCAATGGGGCGTCCACCTCTGAACCCTGCACAAACACTGGCGCCCCCACCTGTAGTGGCGCACGCAGCCGGTCAATTCACCCTCCCTCCTAGCCCCATGTCCTCCCCTGTTGGTCCGGGCCCAGACCCTTCACACCTGCCCAGAGGACCGGCCCTCATCCAAGCCCCGATGTCCTGCCTCATCCCTGGTCCTCTCCCTGGTCAGGCAGCCCCAGCCAGCGAGCAGCCCCAGGATGAGGGCTCTCTGCTTGGGATGGTGGAGCAGGAAGACTCTCTGGGGTTGGGGGAATTGTGTAAACCACTGTACTGTAAACTCTGCAACGTTACCCTCAACTCTGCTCAGCAGGCACAGGCTCACTACCAGGTCAGTTGAAATACCCATGTACAAAACATTTTATATTATTAAGATAAAAACATAATAACAAACCTTTCCTTATCTGTCTGTCTAGGGGAAAAACCACAGTAAAAAGTTGAGAAATTTCTATGCTGGCAGTCAACAGCCTCCAGCCATCAGGATTCCAGAAGTCCATGAGGCAGCTGGCCAGACATCCCTCAGCTCAGGATCAAACGACAGTGATGCAGCCAGGCAGGTCAGATCCAAACTCAGCACCAACCTACCTAAATGGTACAGTTTAAGTTGAGGAGGTGGATGTACTGCTGCTGATAGAAGTAGTTTCCACTGAGGAGGCAGGAAGGAACTGCAGAGTCACTTTAGAGTTTGTGCCTGTCAGTAAAATCAGAATCAGAATCAGAAATACTTTATTGATCCCCAAAGGGAAATTCTGTGTTGCAGTTGCACAAATAGTAGAATATCAAGTAGAAATATAAATAAAGACATATAAGAAGTGTGGATATGTATGGTATTTGCATATGTAAAGGAAAACTCTGCTCACCACTGAACAATCTATTCTCTTGACACATTCTGGCTGCAATAAAAAAATATGTTATTGTAATGTTACATTTTGTCAGAATCAATGCATGTATCAAATGACAATGTGAAAGGGGTTTGCTGATGAATCTACAGCGAATTTTCACCTGAATTTACATCTTCTCTCGGCTTTAGGGAAATTTATAGTAAGTTTCAGCAAGTTTAGCTGTCTGGCCCACTTTTTTATATTTTGATTCACTCTCATAGTTTTTTTAGCCGTGCTCATCACCAAACAGCAGGTGGACAAAGTTAGACTGTTTAGGCACTAAATCAGATCACAACTTTCATCAGTGTATGTTTGACAGTTGGAAATATTAAGAAGTTGCACAAGCAATTCTTGTCCTCCTCCTACCTAAAAGTGTATTTATTTTCTTTGTCACTGTTTACTACCTAACTCTTCTCATCACATACACTGCACTGCTTTGTCGTGGGTTTGCAGGCGCAGTATAAGGGGGCAACTCGGGTCATCTTGGCCACAGAGAACGACTATTGTAAGCTGTGTGATGCCTCCTTCAGTTCACTGGCAGTTGCACAGGCCCACTATCAGGGCAAGAACCACGCCAAGAAGCTACGGCTCGCTGAGGCCCAACAGAACTCCAATAACATGTAGGTTTAGAAGTATAGAAAGTCAAAGGGCTCATCCTTATTTAGCTTTTTATTGGGTTTGCACTTATCTTGCAAATCAACACAACTGAATTAAAAGCAGATCAGAAAAATATGTGTATTTACATAATAGAGTCATATTTTGGATGTAGCCCTGTTCATATGATCCAGTAAGGTATGGCGTATTTGTCTCCAGATTAAAGTTACCCAGTTTGACTTCTTCCAATTGTAAAGCAGTAGTTGGAGAAAATATACCATACTAAACTTAAACACATAGCTGGTTTTGGCTTTGCTAATTGCCAAACCAGCCAAGCTAAACTTGAAGAAACAGATTTTTGAACCAGACTAAAGCGATTTTGTTGTGCCTGTTTCAGGGAGGGCAGCATTGAGGCAGCCACAAGAAGAAACAAAAAAGATGGCAGTGAGTACAGACTGGTGAAAAACCGCCGCAGCCCACAGCTACCTGCTTCCATGCCAGGTGAAATATTTAAAATGAATAAATAAGAGGCTTCCTAAAACACATATTCATGGTTTCATGAAAAAGTCAGCTTTTTCTTGACACTATAAGCTTGTTTAAGCGACAGTAGTTAACATTAATTTCTCCAGTCTCTGGTTGACACTGTGTGTTGAAATCTAAGAAATAATGTTATAATAATGTTATAATAATATATAATAATAATAATAATAATAATAATAATAATAATGCGCTTTTTTACCCAAAGCATTTGTCATTGGATTTCATTTGTTTTGGAGCATCCACTTATAGACCTCCTCAGATGTTTTAATAAAGCTGTCAGAAAGCTGCACCATTGTATCACTGAGGGTAACATGGGTGCACACATTCATCTGACCTAGGGGTTAGCAGACAACATTTTTGGCTGGAAGCTTCTTATAACTTTACCATGTTATTTATGTGTTTATGTAAGTGTCTGCCTTCTGCGTGCTGATTGGAGTTTGTGTGTTTGAAAGCAGAGGCCGAGAAATATAATGTCAGACTTCCTGCTGACGTCAAACAACCATCTCTTTCTTGCAGTCGTTCGCTATGTTTCTATTTTTCCACAGACAAAAACAGTAGCACCTCAGCTCAAGATAAAGCAGGATAAATCATAAAGCAGAGCCAATTCCCTTCTATCTCTTTCTCTCTCTCTCATCATCTCTCTTTCTCTCTCTCTCTCTCTCCCTCTCTCTCACACACACAAACCACAACGTTCTGCTGATTTAATCAGTTTTCTTGATGGACAAATCCCAAAATAGCTGCACTCACTTCTGCAGTTGCCTTCTTGCAGTCTTTTCTCTCTCTCTCTCTCTCTCTCTCTCTCTCTCTCTCTCTCTCTCTCTCACACACCTGGCTTTGGGTGTGTCCCCAGCCTAAGATTTCATGTGAAAACCATCTAATTCCCTCAAATGATTAGTGGATTAGTGAATTGTAAGCATCAATCATTTGTGTATGTCATTTATGAAGAAACAAGACTATCCATGGTAGCAGCTCTGTGAGGCTGTACTTAGGCACAGTGGGGGTTTGAGTTAAATGCTAAAATCAGCCTGCTCACACTATTCACATGCTGATGTGAAGCAGGTACAATGTTAAGCATTTTTGCCATTTTAGCACAGCTGAGGCTGATGGGAATGTCATTAGTTTGCTGTTATTTGATCATATATTACTAAAAATTACTACTCAATATTCAAAAATGTACATGATGGAGGCACCAGAGGACACATTAAGGGAACAGCAGAGTTAAACAGGAATGTTGTCCTTAGGTAGAATCTCTAAATATTGTGATAATCTAGTAATAATAATTTCTAATAGTTGGGAAGACATTTCTCTGGACACCATGGATTTTCATTCCTAATGTCATGGCAATTAATCCAACAGTCATTGATTATTTCAGTCTGGACCAAAGTGGTGGACTGACTGACTGGCTTTTCTCTGTTTTGTATGACTGTAAACTGAGCATCTTTGAGTTTGGGACTGCTAACCAGACAAAACAAGTAATTTGTGCATTTGCCACATTTCTTTTTGTCATTAAACCATTTTTGGATTAATAAAAAAACTAAAAATGAAATGATACATTTCTGCTAAGCATTAGTCCAACATTGAGGTTTCTTTCCAGCTGTTATGATAAATAAATCTGATATGAATCTGCCACTTAATGTGTACAGGACAGTAGCTACAACTAACTTAATCTCTTCTGTCTGTCGTCTGTCCTCTATTTCTCCCTCCAGGGCCGTACTACAACCCCAGACCGAGGCAGCGCATCCCCAGGGACTTGGCCATGTGTGTGACTCCCAGCGGTCAGTTCTACTGCTCCATGTGCAATTGCGGAGCCGAGCAAGAGACGGACTTCAGGCAGCATCTGGAGAGTAAGCAGCACAAAGCAAAAGTGTCGGAGTTAAGATACCGCCACGAGATGGAGAACCTTGGCTACAGCTAAGAAACACAAAGGAGGATGGGGGAAGAGAAAAGACAGAGTGGGCCAGAATAGGTGGGAAGACAAAAAAAGAGAAGACCAAAGTGCAGCAAAGCAAATACTACCTGGTGTTTGAGGGGCATATTTAGTGAAGGGATTAGCCCAAATGGCCTCAAGACCTTGTTGCAATTCATTTGATTTACGCTTAAACACTTATATCCTTGTATTTGACATAATGCTCTACCACATGAAGCTATAATTGGATTTGATGGATTTATTTGATCTGGGTATTACATTTCAAATTCAGTCTGTATATTGAAGGAGGCCGCACCATGTATGCTGAGAACAGGAAGTTGAGAAAAATATGGATTTTTTTTTACATACAAGTAAAAATAAAGTCTCTTTTTATAGGCACTGAATCAGATCATATTTTTGACCCACCTTTTTTGTTATGCTGTTTGTGGTTCCTCTAAGGCTTTGAGTGGGTTGCATTCTGACTCAGGATACAGGTAAATGAATTGCAAGTAACTCTTGAGCCTGTTCAGGCTACAGGAAGAGGACCAGTGGGGCACAGAAGGCCAACACAACAGGAGAGGAGACACACTTAGGAAAGACGAGGACATGCAGAGGGTCCAAACATTAAGATAGAGCGCAAAATGTTGAAAATAAAGAGAAACCAGTTGGTAGAAGTAAATGGATGCATAGAGGGAAACACTGGAAAAATCATTGAGGACAACGTTTGAGACAAAATTCTTGAGTGTGAATCAGCCGTGCAGGTATTTTTGTACAGGCCCTATAGCAGGGACTTCAGGGCCACGTAGTGACCACTGAGCCACAAATTTAACATCTTTGTAACCTAACACAGGTTATAAAAAATAATTGAAAGCACTATTCACTAATTTAAAAACACAAAGCACAATAATCATCACCTGGTAGGAGCAGTGTTACATGAATCTGTTAGCCTTAGCCGACCTCTCAGCGGTCCTTTGGAGTGTATTAGGCAGAAAGCTCCACCCTGGCTAGCCTTGTTTGTGCCTTTAGTGAGAATTTGGCTCAAGAGTAAACTTTGGCTAGCCATTTTGAAAGCCAATCTACAGTATGGATTGGGGTTTTCTATATTCTGTTTCATCTCTCTTCTCGTGATGAATCCACATAAATACTTATAAATTATAAATTTAAATATTCTTAAATTACGTTATAGATGTAAATATATTATAATATACATACATGCTATTGATTATTTGGTTAATGTTAGACTAGCATATATTGCAAACACTCATAATGTATATAATAATTATCAGGAATCTCGTACAAAGTGTGCACTGACTGAATGTTTATCCATCAGCACTGCATTTTAGGCCCTCTCTACTACTTGTTCATTGGTGAAGTAACTCTGGTACCATTCGTCTAGTTAAAAGCTGCTAGCCTCATCATTGTGACTGTGCGGGAAGACCACATACCAGGAGAGGCTGTCTCTGAAGCAGCAGGGTACAAGCTCAATCTATGCCTTGACAACACAGCCAAACTGGCACTGTGATGGGAGGAAATGTACAAACACATTGGGAACTCAGTAATGCGTGCAGCCGAAAAAGCATTTAACTCCAAACGTCTAATGAGTTTGCAAATTGCAAATGAACGTGTGCTGAGCTCATGGATGTTTCTGGTTATAAGACAAATCATTTAATTCTCCCAATCGGTCTTGATTCCCAGAGGGAACGTAACCAAGTTTTACTGCTGTGTGAAATGGCTGCAGAAGACTGATGTGGATTGTGTCTGGATTTGTAGACACATCTTCTTTTTTATGTTTCGTTGTTTGTTTTCTTTGCCCCTTATAAGCCAAGTCTAGCTGTTTTTGAGTGTTAAGCCCATCCTGAAAAGATCAGTTATGTAATCGGAGTCAAATCAGATTTTTTGTTGTTTCTGTTTATTTGATTATCTGTTCCAGTTCAGTGGTGCTGAGCGGAACATTTGGTGTTATATTGACATACTTTAAGAAGACAATGACAGGGTCAAACAATCTAGATTTTTCTTGTTTGAAAAAAACTCTTTCAAATAGTTATTTAAAGATGGATGATTATTTACCATTGATAAATATAAAATAATACATGTTTTATTCATGCCTAAAGAAATTATTTTATGTAGCAGTTAAAAGGATTTTCCATCTGTATTTTTAGATCTCAACATGTATCACATGTTACAAGGATAGAGATCTGAAGTTCAAAGGAGAACAAAAACCCTTCCTGTTTCCACCTTTACTGCCGAACAGCAGTGCACACGCACACACACACACACTCCCACATAATTCAATCAGTCAAAGGCCTGATCGGGTAATCAGAAGTGTTATAGAGGAAAATGAATGCATCATCCACGGTTTAGTTAGCTTTGGGGAGAGGCAGCTGTTCACGTCTTTCATTTGTCTCTAGAGCACAAACACACACCTGATCACACTCTGGAGAAAAGCACCGTGACGACAAAGAACTGTGGGCTTTTGGGATTTAAACATGTGAGAGTAGAAAAGAGACACACAGAGCAATGAAAACAAAATGCTAGGCGGTTTTATTAGCCCACTGTGCTGTATGGTTTAATAACAAATGAACAAAGATAAGCTGATGAAAGCAGAGCTGTAACGAAAGCTGTGGGTGAGACAGCTAATCAAAGCGTTCTTCAAATTTAACTGAGTTGCAGTCTGTTAATAGCACTCCTGCTCCTCCTTCTAGAAATAACACGCTTTGTCTTACATGAAAGAATGGGCACCATAACCTTTTATTATGTTGACAAGCTCACACTCCAGTGGAGCTCCTGAACACCTTCAGCAAATGCATGAAATAATTAACAGCAAAGGAATGAAGGAAATGAGGAAATCGTAGAAAACTAACAAGTTACTGAGAGGCATTGCCTTTAAAGGTCCCATGGCATGAAAATGTCACTTTATGAGGTTTTTTAACATTATTCTGAGTTCCCCCAGCCTGCCTATGGTCCCCCAGTGACTAGAAATGGTGATAGGTGTAAACAGAGCCCTGGGTATCCTGAGAAAATGAAAGCTCAGATGGGCCGATCTGGAATCTTGCTACCTTATGACCTCATACTTACTCCCCCTAACCCGCCCAGAGAATTTGGCCCACCCATGAGAGAAGAAGTCATGGCTTTCAACTGAGCAAAGTGGCAGTTGATCAAGGCCACACCCCCAGCCTCCACATTGCGCCCCCCTTTCCTCCTCAAAAGCTACAGACTCAGAAATGGCACATCCTAAGGAAAGCTCATTGTGGGACTGGCTCTAGTGGCTGTAATTCTACACCAAGGTTGAATTGTGGGAAAAAGACTTCCGATATGGTATTAGGAGACCACTAAGGTCTATATAAAAACATCCAAAGAGCACCATGTCATGGAACCTTTAAGATAAGACTGGAATCCTGGAAACCTTTTTGTGTCTGTTTGGCTCCGGAGCACTTCAAATATCTACTTGAGATCCCTCATTACAGGTTATGGCCTTAGTGTGGACAACCAAAGCTTGACTTTTCTTCTTTCTTAAAATTGTTTCTTTGAACAAGAGAGGAAACTGCCCCGGGGGCCCCAACCCCCAGAAGCCCAAAAAGTCTAAAGTTCTGATTGCCGATTGGATTTTGTACTTTAATAATGTTGTGGAGAGTTTGCATAGCTAAAGTACATAAACTAAGGTCCCTGGCCTTATTCTCAACCTTGTGGCGGTGGATGTTGCGGTTAGGTTGCTTGCATTGTAACCATTAGTCTACCAAGCCGCTCGCCAGGTGGTATGATTCCAGCATATCATTTGGTTGGCTTGATTGGCTTCTCTGTGTCTGGGCAATTAATGAAGTTATCATAGGCTGCTGATTTGCACTGTGCATAAGAGAACTTGGAGGCAGCCGGATACAGCCATGAATCTGTACCCACAAAACAGCTTGCGAAAAGTTGTAAAAAAGAAACAAACATGATTTTGAGTGGCAGAGACTATACTTATTTCTTATCCCTTTAATTATCTTGTGTCCCCTCACACTTAAACTGTAAGATTTTAAACTGTTAAAACATTTTCTTTCCGCTTGTTTGTGACGATATTATAGCTATCACAGCAACGGTTGTAGATTGGTTTTGCTTTTTGAAACACATTAAAGATCACTGACCCTCCACTATATGAGTCAGGACACTGAAGGAGGCAACAAGAGGACTTGCACAAAGTTAAATTTAAGCATAAGTATTTATCCCAATTAACATTTCATCCTAAGCTTCATTATACATTTAAAGAGTTTTAAAGGGAACAATTCAAAAAGTGTCAATCTAATGGTATTTTCACTTGATTCAAGAACATGTAGAAATAAGGAGGCTCTAATTGAAATAACAGTAAACACCATTTGTAGTTAATGGGCTAAAACATGCCAAACCGCCGGTAAACTGCTCCTTTTATACAGGACTATTTTTGGATGGGTATTGTTACAGTGAAACACTATTCTGCATTTAAGGATCTTCACAAATGTTTTAAACAGTCAAAAGCCAACTAAATCAAAACAACACTGTGGTAAATAATGGCATCTTCATACGGCCATTTACTGTTAACAGGTTTAATATGTTGCCAATCAGCCTTTTTATTAGTTTTATTTTCACTGAAATGGATTAGATTGCATCAATGCTTCTAGAAAGACTGTTTAGTTGTTGTATAGTCTGGTAATACGCTGAAATTGTTACATATACATATGGGGTACTGTTTCTGTTTGTTTTGTTCCAACTGTATTTACTTGTTAGAGACTGTAACAGCTGGTAACTACATTACACTGAGAACTATTGGTTTCACTGTTCACTGCACACAACGCTGTTCACTGAATGCTGTGTTTCAGCACCATAACTTATGAGTTGAACTTCAATGCTTCATTTTAAATCACAGAGAAGTGTTACATATTGCACCGTATACATTGTATTCTGTTTTATTTTGTGCATGAGTAAAGTCATACTTAATACCTGTTTAAATGTTGAGAACTATTGAGAGAAAATATGTCAGTGAGGATGCTGTTTAAGAATGTTTGTTTACATGACCGGTTGGTTGGAAATGTCTGTATGCTGTACTGAATCTAAAAAAGGGCATTGGAAAGAATCATGGTTTTGCACTGAATATAAAAAGGCACTACACAGAAAAGTATGTGTTGTTTAGTTCAGGTGAAGACTTTGTTGTCATTGTTTGCCTCTCAATAATTTGTATCCTAATGTTTACAAGGTGAGAAGTTGAAGTGTATCATATTTGTATCATATTTGTAATTCTCTGTATCCATGCGCTGTTTGACTGATCAGACCAGGGCAGATGGGCAACACTGTGAGATTAATTAGAGAATATAACCTGTAAACTTTAACCCATAACCTAGAATTGGTACACATTATTAGGCCTGTATCAAAAGATGTTTATCCGTTACTTCAATGAACGAGAAAGAGTTATTATTGGCCACAACGAACACAGTTGTTCTTTGAAATTACAGTGACAAATAGTCGCTAGAGAGTTTGTAATCAATTGTCTGGAGAAAGTTCAATCCAAATTATTGGGTTATCACTTTTATGTTAATCTGAAAGGCTTCTTTAGTGTAAGTGTTGTGGGGAATAGTGGCATTAGCAATGGGACCATCCACTGTTAAAATGAGGGCATGTAAGAGTCCGGCTGCAATCAAGACCCCACAACAATTTGAACTGAAGAAGCTCTTTGGATGAAAAGTAAAGAGTTTTCAACCTCCAGATATTGTAACTCATGGATGATTGAGAAGAACCTTCACATACTACATGGTATTTGTTTTATAGCAGGATTTGCAAAGTAGCATTTGTTAAAGGCACAGTTTTAGATTTGGGAAAATAAGCCTTTTCACTTTCTTGCCAAGAGATAGATGGGAAGACTGATACCACAATTGTGTTGTGCAAGTGTGACGCTAAAGCCAGGAGGCGATTGGCTTAGCTTAGTTTAGCGTAAAGGCTGGAAACAGGGAAAAGCTACGCTGACTCTGTCTAAAGTTAATAAATCTGCCTCTAAAGCTTACTAATTAACACATATCTTGTTTGTTTGTGGTTTCACTCATGCTCTTTGTGGTTTTAGAGGGAGTTATGTAGTGCAACATTTTTGGCAACTTCACAGTGACAACAAGACTCTGGAACAGCACTGGCATGAAACTCCCCATTAAACCACAAATAGTTGACCATGGCTGTTAAATTGTGACCTGGGGAGAGCTGTGATAAGCTTCCAGTCAAAAGTTTTAAAGAAACGCTAAGTAAGTGAAACTATAGGTTTTTTGGATTTGCTTCCAAGGTCATGAATAAACTTCCTCAACCTCCTTATTCTCAAGTAACGTGGAGCTAAAGGGTTCTTAAAGTTTTCAACAAAAAAATCCAAACACATTGAAAGATGGCTGTGGGATACGGCCTAAATCTTCTGGAATAACTAATAAAGTCAACCTGGATTTATGATTTTTTTTATCACAGACCCCAAATGGCCATTTTTACATTTCTGTTTGAATTAAACAAATTAGATATCATGTGTTATTAAAGATGCGGAAATAAGCAGAATGTTTTTTTACTTTAGAGAGAGCTGGACTAGCTGTTTCCCCCTGCTTCCAGTCTTTATGCTAAGATAAGCTAATCACCTCCTGGCTCCAGCTCCCTGCTTAATGATATAGAAACATGAGTGTCAGTCTCCTCATCTAACTGTAGGCCAGAAATAGAATAACATTTTTTCCCTGCATATACTGTGTGTGCGTGTCAACTTCAGTTATATTGCTTTCTAATGTTACACAATCACAACACAAAGCCCATGTGTCCTGGTCTACAGACTGAGTCATTCTTGTGCACTGACAGAATTCAGGACCCCTCACCTCCATCTACTGTTAGGGGCCCAAAAACCTCCTTTAGCAGTGCCCCCCTGCGGGAAAGTATGTACTCCTGTACTCTCTGTGAAAACCTCAGCATACTTTCAGTGCCTCTGAACAATGTTGCCAATATACCACTGACTGACTGGATGGATGCCTGGACAACTGATTTCTGAGGCTGTGTGTGTGTGTGTGTGTGTGTGTGTGTGTGTGTTTCCTGACTGAAGAATAAATGTGCAGATGATATTAATAAACAGGCTGAATTGATGATTATTGCAGTGAATGTGTGTCTCATGAGTTCTCTTCCACGGCTCAGCTCATAATGCTCCGGGGGGGAAATAACCGCTCTGTTAGCTGATGCTGTTACAGGCTCACAAGGAAGCGACGCTCTCCATAACCTAGTTTTTAATGCACTGATAGCCAGACTTTGCTCTTTTTTCTTGATTTAACTAATGCCAAGAAAGCTGTTCTTGTGCCCCCGGTAGATTGTTTGTTTGCCTGTCAGCAGGATATCTCACAAACCTTATGAACAGATTGCCTGAAATGTGGTGTATTGGCCTCAGGTTTAAATTTGAATTTTTTTCTTTGTTCTTTCTAATTTGCAGATATTAAATCAGTGCTTAAAATTTTAATTAAATTCAATTTTATAGTGTCAAATCATAACAGAAGTTATCTCAGGATACTTTACAGATAGAGTAGGTCTATACCATATACAATACTAATATAATATCATTTACAGAGACCCAACAATTCCCACAAGGGCATGCATTTGGTGCAACAGTGGAAAGGAAAAACTTTACTTTTACCAGGCAGAAAACTTGGACAGAACCTGGCTCTTGGTGAGCGGTCATCTGACATAACGGGTTGGGGGTAAAGAGAGAGGGAGAGAGATAAAGAAATCTGACTCATAATCATTTTAGCAGTGGGTATAATGGAATGACATGATGAACATGATTTTTTTGGACACTGGGGAAGCGGGAACAAGTTGTAAACAACATTGACATATCATCTTCTCACTAGCTAACAGTTGCTTAGTTACACATCCAGCAGTTACAGTTGTACATTATCATTCATTTAGACTGGTCTGACTTAAACGCATTGGCTATGATCACACAGGAAGCAAAGAAGTTATTATGCACTATTTACACATTTTTTCTTTTAATCAATTTAAAATTCAATTTTTGTTTAGTGGCCCTTTCTGTTTTCTTGCTTTCTTGTTTCTTGTTGTAATTAATGGGCTTTGTTCTCTGATAGAATTCTTTTTTGATGGCCTTTTCTAATCATTTGTATTTTACATCTCATCACATGGACCACAAAAACAGGCTTTACAAGAACGCACACGTGCACGCACACACACACACACATGCACACGCACACACACACACACACACACACACACACACACACACACACACACACACACACACACACACACACACACACACAGGCCCTGCTAGAGGACTGAAGGCCAGTAAGGCAAACAGTTGTTTAGAAATTTACAAGGAAGTGATGAAATTTTCCCTGAAACAAACAAAAAAACACACACACACACACACACACACACACACACACACACACACACACACACACACACACACACACATTGAGATGGATAAAGAGAGAAAGAGAGACAGCAATAGATAGGGCCAGTATTTTGTTTGGCTCAATATGAAAGACAGCTGTAGATTTCCGATCATGTCTCAGACAGCCTGATATATTATGGTATATATATTATGATATATTATTTAGTATATACACCCTGACTTGGCATCCTGGGTGATTTCTTTTCATAGATTATATATATATTTTGCATCCAGAGCTGTAAACGTGCATGTTTGATAACAGTTTTCACAAATGCATTGTTTGATTAATAAATACTGAATGATAAAGCATTTTTTATGCAAAAAGTTTTTCTTGATATAACCAAAAGGAATCTCCTGTAAAGGTATTTGGGTTTGGCTGCAGCCTGGAGCGTCACATGTCGTGCCGTCCCGTCTCGTGATCGTGTCCAATGGGTCAAAAACACAAAATCGCGAATAATTTTCCAGATGGAGTCATGGATAAATTTGTGACCACGTTTTTTGTAATCAATTGAAAAACGTTAAAAACTCTTAAAGTAACAATTTTGCCATACATACAGTTTGCTCATTTCTGAATGTTGTTGGGTTGTTCCCTACATTTGATGAAACCTGATCAGCGACGCAGCCATTTCTGCCAACTAACGGCAGGATTTCCTGAGGAGGGATAACAAGGATCTGCACACACAGTAACAAGAATACAACAATAACAAGTTACACTCTATCCAAGACTCCTTTTAAATTTTATATTCTATATTGTTTTCACTCTTAACTGGGACATTGCTGCAAATACAATGTACTTATATACAATATACTTATCAGCATGGCGAGAGGGCATGAGACGGGAGAGGCTCCAAGTTGCAGCCATTAAAGGGAATCTTTTATTTTGCCTATAATCTGCATTTATTTTAGAGACGGACATATATACATTTTTAAATATTTAAAAAAAATACAAATATTTCAAGCATTTTATTCATTAGCATGATAATTGAAGCGATTTTTTTTAACTTTGAAAATTAAGAGAGAGAGCATTTTATTCCAGATAGCTTTTATTTTGAAAAGTAGAAGCTCGGGGACGTACAGCACCAGATGGAATGGCAGAAGGAATTTTTTTGTTTGCCTATATCTGCATTTATTTTATAGACCGACATATATTTTGTAAGTATTTTATTCAGAGCATGATAGTCGATGCAAGCTTATTTCATTCCAGATGCGAGTTTTTATTTTGGGGACGGCATGAGACAGGACGGCATGACATGGGACGCTCCAGGCTTCAGCCAGCTGCAGCCATACACTCTTGGGTATTTGAGAGTGTGCCCAAGCTGTTTTGACATTCCTGTTGTTTAGCACCCTCTCCTGGTCATGACACAGTATGACACACAGTGTGAGTTTGTGAATGACCGTGAAACAATTAGTTTAGTATGTTTAGGGCTTTTTTGTATGAATTGCTTTGTTGGCCCATCTGTATCAAAATACCATTTATCTTATAATGTTTTAGTGTACAGTTGCCAGTACATTTACTCAATTACTGTCTTCAATTACTGAGGTAGGCTACTTGTACTTAGAAGTATTTCCATTTCATGCTACTTTGTACTTCTACCCCACTTAATTAAGTAAATATGGTAGGTTTTACACAACATTTGTATGAAATACAAAATAAAAATCGACTAATTATGATGATCTATTATTATTGATTACGCTAGCTAGCAGTATATAAAGTAGTTAAAATGAGCTTCACTTTTACCAGCTGCAACAATAGGGATGCTTACACATTTATGCATCACTGATTATTACCCAATAATGTATTATTCTGAAATCAGACATCTTTCATAATACGTACTTTGACACTGTTGTATTGCTAGTTTTACTTTACTAAAATATTTAAGTACTTCTTTCACCACTGACAGATTTAAAATGTGTTGGAGTTATAAGTATGTGCTCCACATTATTTATGTTTGCCTTTTTTTTTCTTTGTAAAATCCACATTTATGTGCATTGTCAAGTATTTGTTAAAAGTGCACAGCACACCCTGTGTAACATTTGTTTACTGCATTCCCCCCATAGCTGGTGGCCAGTGGCTGGTAGTAAAGGTAGCTGAAGCACCAGCAGCACTAGTCGAATTGGTAGCAAGGACCACCCACAAAGTGTCCGCCTGAACCAGTTCCTAGTTTGGAGAGGCAGATCCAGCAGAAGAGCTGTCTACACTTAAAGCACGTCATCATGTTACATCCTCTGTTCTTCTACAACACACAAAGCATAATTTGCATTAGCAAAGATAAAGTCAGAACTTTACAGTATAATAAAAGTGTCAGTAAACACGTCTGTTTTCATGAGTTCATGTGTGCAAATAAGTTGCCAGCAGGTCAATAACTGAATACCTCTATTCTGCAGAAGCAGTGAGGACAGTACTTGCTATTGGAGTCCATCCAGTGTTCACTCAGTAAGTCCTCCATAGTGGTCTGCAATCTACTTTGGCCGTATTTGCTCTCCAAGAGGCTTTGCCTCTTTTTACTTCCAGTGGCATAGTCATCCAACAGAGCCCTTAGCCCCTCTGAGACACACACACAGCAAAACAGAGCACTGTTTCAGGTACGCATCCAGACAAACCAGTGGTGGGATGTAACTGAGTACATTTACTCAAGTATAAATGTAAGGTACTTGTACTTAAGTCTTTTCTTATCATTACACGATATACTGTACTTTTACTCAGCTACATTTCAGAGGGAAATTTCGTTACATTATTACGTTATATATATGTAATTTAGCTGATGCTTTTATTCAAAGCAACTTACAATAGCTATATACTGTATGTCAGAGGTCACACGCCTCTGGAGCAACTAGGGGTTAAGTGTCTTGCTCAGGGACACATTGGTTGATTCACCACAGTGGGAATTGAACCCAGATCTCCCACATCAAAGGCATGTGTCACATCAATTGCACCATCACCACCCCCAAAAATATATAAATAGATATTAAACAGTTATTTGACAGCTTTTATTGCTAGTTACTTTAAATATTAGCCAATAATTGCAGAAAAAAAGTTTTCTTACACATTTGATTTTTTATGCAAGAATACACGCACGCACACACGTATGCTTGTGTACCTTGTGACTGTGGCAGGTCTTCAATGGCTTGTATTTCCGTTTTCACGATCCTCTTTGCCCGACAGTCACCTGTTCCATGGTAGGTCTTCTTGCAGGTGACACAGAAGGCAAAGCTGCACACAGAGCACAGAGCTGCAGTGCTGGAATTCTCAACGATAACGGCTGAACCACAGGTACGCCGAGGACAGTACACCACATCTATGAGGAGGAGAAAGAAGAGACATAAGCAGAGACTCCTCCATGAACACAATGTAAAAGAAGATTTTTTTCCCCCCATAACAATAGGGTTCCAAAAATGTTCTTTGTTTCTTTTATTAGTTGTGTTTTCACAGTTGTATTGCAAATAGCAAAATAGCATGCACGAAATGAAACAATTCGAAAACAACATTTTAATACACTTCTATGCAGCGACAAATCTTATCTTAACATCTTATCTAATTTCTGACTTCCCCAGAGAAAGTGCTATATTTTATCTCTGTATAAAGGCTTTGAATACATCCTACAAAAATTACAAGAATATAAGGGAAACACACCAGCCATGCAGTCCAGAGTTGACTGCAGCAGGAGACGATCATAGCGGCTAAACAGGTCCTCCCCTACCAAACACCTTACCTACCAAACAGGGAAAATCAAGGCAAAGTGTGTGTCAAGGAAGTCATGCCATCTAAATTACAGTAAATTGCAAGTGATTTATTTTTGCTATTAAATAGCTGTGTCTTTTGTTGAGCTATACTGAAATATTGACTGATATTATTGCAGATATTGGTATTGGTGTACATTTGCAAACATGCATAAGTAACAAGAAATCAGAACTACAGTATACAGTATATGTAGAAGTTTAGAAAACGTTTTGCCGTTACATAGTTTGTCACCAGAAATCACATTCACATCTTCAGTGTTGGAAAGTAACTCTGTACATTTATCTAATAACTGTACTGAGTTACAGTTTTGAGGCACTTTAGCATTTCCATTTAATGCTACTTTATACTTTTAGTCCACTACATTTTAGAGGAAGATTTTGTATGTTTGACTTCACTATATTTATTTGAACAGCTAGAGTTAACTAGTGACTTTACAGATTCAAAATAATTATACAAAATCATCTTACAAAATATGATGCTGTTATATATGAAAATGGCCCAACACTATATATAAAGTTGCTAAATTGTGCTTCAGCTCACCTGCAGCATTAAAACACTACTAACATATTAATGCTTTAACAATAATAAAATAAAATGATATATGCTCTATTTTGCATATTGAGTACCTAACTTTTATACTATGCTTATGAACTCTTACTTTGAATGTAAGCCTTTTACTTGTAATGAATCTTCAAATTGTTGTGTTGCTACTTTTACTTAAGTAAAGGATATAAATACTTCTTTCAGCACAGTTATTTCGTTTTAAGCATCCCAAAGCCTTAAAACACAAGAAAGAGATTTAAAGAGAAGCTGTAGTTGGCAGAGAGAACATACACATAGATAGGTCAGGACTGTACCTGTGCAGGTGTAGGGGTGGCAGAGCAGTCTGCCTCAGGACAGGTGACAGCCCCGACGTTCCCCTCTGTTATCTGGAGCTTGCAGAACTCGGCAAGACAGGCCTTGCAGAAGATGTGGCCACAGTCAGGCAACTGCACACAGTCCGAACCGAGCCAGCCCACAAAACACACACCACAGGCAAACACTGTGCTGGCAAACGCTTTCTTTTTCTGAGCCGCATTATAGACCAAGAGCTGGTACAGAAGAGTTTGTGAGGGAGTTTGGGAAAGACCAGGGAAAGTTTGGGTTTCATTTTGAGGGGGTTCTCTGGGGTCGATTGGCAGAGAAGCAGCCCCTTGTTCACTTTGATTCTGTGGGTCTGAGGAGCTAGAAGGAAGTATTGATGAGACTGAAACATCCCCTTCATTTAAGAAATCTTCCTGGCCACTTTGCTCGGACTGGGCAAATGGAAAACGCTTCGATCTGCCTTCTGCTGAGCACAGATCCTTCTCTAAGTCAGCCTGGAACTTGGGGGTCTGGAGGATCTGCTCAGCCTCCCTCGTGTCTGAGCCTGAGGCCTGTGCAATATGGTTGGAATCATTAGAAATGTTTTGGATGAATGCCACAGCTCCATGAGAGTCTGTGCTGCTCCAGTGTGAGATTGAAGGATCTTGGCCATCAGCAAGAATCCCTATCGGATGCTCAACTTCTAATGAGGGTGCAGGGAGGTCTGGTTTACATGCATCTAAGACATTACAACTTTGGCTATCTGTGGGTCCTGTCTTTGGAGTTTGTTGATTATTTTTGGGTTCAGAGTGTGTAGCATTTAAGAAGTCCTGGCTATTGTACTGGGTGCTGTGTTCATCAAAGGGGAGCTCCAACAGAGAATGGATGTCCAGAAACCTTAGGGCATCTTCTTTAAGAAACTGTACCCACGAGAAGAGCACCACAGCTCCACCGGTGGCCTGGTACAGATCTGTGAGCTGAGCACTCAGTGCAGAGAGCTGTGGGAGGTGATGGCAAATAGACTGATGTAATCTTTGTTGACCCTCTGCAATCTGCATACATCTTACATGGCAGGTTGTAAATGTGACTCATACTGTTTTAATTCAGCCCCATGGCTTCTACTGGTTACCTGAGTACATGTCAGCCAGCTGCAGGTGAGGGTGAAGGAGGGAGGGGAGGATGATGGGTAGTCCTTAGGGTGTTCAAAGGTCAGTAGCAGAGGTGGAAGGAATGATAACTCATACTGCCTCAGCGTTTCACCTAAGGAAAAGAAAAGGAAAAAAACAATATGACACGACTTAAGGACAGTATGTTAAATATTCAATACTTAAAGAAACATTCCTGGTTTCGTCATTATTTCTCTTGCTTTTACACAGCCTGTGGGGACACTGAACTTATCCAGACATAATACTTAATTTCAGTTGACTGTTAGGCTCTGTTTTACTTTCTGGACATTCGCATTCATTACACATTTTCATTTTTTTTTTTTTAAATATTATGTTGTTACATTATTTGAAATGTATTTGTAATGAATTAAATACATGAATTAACTTAGGTTCGGGAGGAGGTCCACGCCTCAACCACACCTCTCTGGGCCTTTAATCCAAGCCTCTCTGCGGTGTTTATCTTCGCATTCTCGACCCACCCCTGCATTCACCTTTACCTCCACTTCTCACTTACCTCATCCCTTCCTACTCAGTCCAGTGGATTCCTCTCTCATTTCTTATCCTAGGTGATTTGAAAACAACTCGGGTGAAAGAGTCTCACTCCACCCGGTCTCTGCTACATCCTACCGGACCAACCAACCAGACGATCCCTCATCCAAATCTATTCCTATGATCTTAACGTTCAATATAATAAAGCATTCATTGTATCTTTAAATTATATTATTGTGGCGTGGTTCTTTGTAGTAAAACAGAACAAAATCATTTTTTAATAGAAGCCATACAATGGGTAGTTTTCCATGCAAAGCAAATTGACAAGACATATTTTCCCAGTCAACACAATCAATACAAAACAAACACATATCAATATAGTATTTCTAGAACCGGCTTACCTTCTTTCAGAACAACAATAAAGTCTGAAGGCAGCTCAACAGATACTCGAATTTCTCCGGCAGACTTCGACTCATCCCGGACGAACTCCTCCGAATCAAAGATACTTTGCAAGGCGAGCAGTTCGTCTTCCTGTTCCTCCATGTCCGCATTCATAGCTCCAGCTCCAATCACGAGAAGGATTTGAATAGTTTCGTTTTCTGCTGGAGTTTAGTAGTTATTTGGAATTATATTAAAATTGCAGTTATTTCGGCGGCTTTGTCTCTTTGAACAATAATTGAAAGTCTTAGTATAACTGTTGTGAATTCCTCATGCTACAGAGACTGTGTAGTTACAGTTGCGTTAGTTACTGCGTTAGTTACGGCTACGTTTATTACGTACGTTAAGTTACGTCAGAAATCGCCGCGACGCTTTGTGTTATTTTTATTACGACAGTCGACTGTACAGAAGTCAGAGACGATTAAGCTATCCCTAAGTTGTTTCTGTCTTAAATATTATGCTAATGTTAACCGTTTTACCGTTTTTTTTAATGTGAACAGTTATAGCTTATCTGTGTTTGGCTAGCTTGTTCATTTTCCACTGCATACCATAGATGTTGCTATATTGTGTGACTCGTTTTTGCTGCTGCTGGAGAGGATATTCATTTTATTTGCAGTGTGATAGTTGTACATTTTCTTTCAGTATTTTAGTTTTATTAGTTTAATAAACTATTTTACTAGATAATAATAGGCATATCAGCTGTGACGTTAATGTTCCTTTTTTGGATTTAAACAGAAAGTTTAATCATTCATACGCAACAACGTACAGCTTGTAACTGCCTGTAATGCTCTACAAAGTAAAAAGTTGAACTCCATCTGGTGACTCGTGCTCTCTGATAGGAGCCCTGAAGCGGCTAATAATACTCACCATCCAGCATTCACAGGGTTAAAAACCCAACAATAACAAAAAAAACTTGTTTAATTGTCGGTGCAAAGACAGCGTGTCGTTATGCCAGCCTGGTCCACGGTTGCCCGTCCTGTCTGTTGACTCACAGGTGTATAAGGCGCAGGATACAGTAGCAAGCTGCTGTTATGATTATGTATAACCTATGTGCAAAACAGGCATTAGGTATTTACTTTACTTATTATAATGATAGGAGACTATTTTACTTGAGTAGCCTATTTTCATTTTTATGTTACATACTTAAATACATTTCAAAAGGAAGTACATTTATTTGACAGTTGTAGTTACTAGTTAACTTTCTGATTAAGATTTTAATTCTTATGATTTCATTTTTCATTTTTGTCCATATGGCGGGGCCCAACCCCTAGGTTGGGGACCACTGGACATATATATAAAATATAAAACAGTAAAAACTCACTCCAACATGACTTGCTACAGAACAGTAAAACGCTGCTTGCACATTGTTGTATAATCTAAAAATGTCCTATATGATATCAGTCACAGGGTACTTCTTATGCAGAACAAGTACTTTTGGATACTTTAAGTACAATTTGCTTTTAAAACTTCTGTACTTTTATTTGAATGAAATGGCTGATGAAGACCACAGGATGCAATTGAAAGCTATGGAAAAGTGGAACTTGAGTTAATATTTTAGTTGTACATGTTCAACCAGAGGATATTACGAAAATGAAGATCAACAACAGTAATAGCTTTAGTCAGAACGTTTAGATATAAAAGAAGTTATATGTATAAATCTGGTACTTGTTTGAAAATATGTAAATTCAGCCATTCAGTGTTTCTGTGGCAATAGCACAGATGGGGAGAAACATTATTATATCATAATACTATAACAGATGATTCCAAATCTACAAGTATAAATACGCCAAAGAAAAATTATTATGGCACAAAATAATGTCATCATCATTTAACCCTATATATACAGATTCAGAGAAAGAAATTATGTAACAGAAGTGCATTGCAGTATTAGGTAGATAAAGTTGTAATCCAGCTGTTATGTATGCAAGTATGCAAAATGTTAGTATACATCAGTTGCAGCTGTAATTTTCCTTCAGGTTGACTTGGCTCTCCAATACCTTTTCTGCTATGCTCAAGGGCTTGGGGGCCCTTTGGGATTTCAACTTGACACTCAAGGGCCTGGGGACGGTTTTGGATTTCAACATGGCAGTCAAGGGCCTGGGGCCTTTTGGGGATTTAAACACAACACTCTTCTGGATGCCATCAGCAGATGCTGGATTGAGAAAGACAAATAGACAAAGTATTTACATGCTCGGTTCATCCAAAAGATAAAACCAAATTAGTATTTTCCAGATATTGTACATCATCATGACTTTATCCCACAGATATCACAGATTCAAAACACTATGACAAAGTTATACATTGTAATTTTATTAAAAGCTTATTTGAGCTTCGGTGCTCCCGGGGTAGGGTTTGGGGCTTGTGCTATTTGATTTGTTGGGTTGGAGATGGAGAAGCCCTATTTCCCACCTGACACCCGGATACACTCTTCCTTGTGTCTTTCATCCCATGCTTTTAGTTTGCAGATCCTGGAGCAGTAAAGGACCTTGTGGCAGCGGCTACATACAGTCAGCTTCACGGACGCCGAGCGACCACAGTGATAGCAGAACCTAAACGCTGGTTTCCTAAGAAGAGATTCACACACAGAGTTGGAAATGGAAACCTTTCTGTTTCCTTATTTTGCCTTTGTGCTCTCAGACAAAACTGTTGATTCGAAGTTAGACAGAGTACACATTCAAATGGCAGGGATGAGAAAAATAAAAGGGACAATATGAACATGAATGTGTGCCAATTGTGAGTGTATAAGTACCTGTGTTTTTCTGTTATGGTTGATAGACTTTCACAGCCGGGAAGGGGCACGTTTGAGAAAATGGCATCTGTTCCCGTGATACTAGTACCTGTTACATAAATACAGTACAGACATACCCAAACTATGGTTCACAGCCATATTCAAAACACAAATTAATAGCTATAGAGTAGATATTATTTGCCTTAAAAGAATACAAATACACTACTGACTATTTGACGTAAGGTGTTGTTCTCTCTCTAAATTTTGCCTCTGGCTAGCAGTCTGTCTCAGCAGATCTCCCATCATGCTCAGCAGCTGGCGCCGTGCTTTGAATGTTTCCCTCTCACGCATGTTCAGAGCATGGAAGGGAGTGTTGGCAATACGAAAGTCCTAGATAGTGACATATAACATACAGACAGCTATTTAGGTTAAATTATACAAAAAGGATTCAACTCCTCCTGAATCTTTTCTGTATAAAAGATTGGCATACATGAAGGGGGGAAAAATATTAGAAACACCAGTCAATATAAAGGTACAGTACAACTCAAACACTAGCTATGGCTTTAAAAAATAACCACTAAGTTGAATCAACAACTCTCTGACACAGTCTCCACAAAAGTAAATCCAAAGACATGATTTATTGCAAGGTTTTTGTATTTGACTGAAGTCAACTAAAATGTGTACAGTGATGTGTTACCTGGTTGAAAGAGCAGTGTGCATAGTCGACTGCGGTTCCCACAACATCACCCACCATGACCGGCATCAAGATGTCGGCACCAGCCTTAGCCAACATATCCAACTACATCAGAGACACATTACACACAATATTAAACACACGCACGCACGCACGCACACGTGCACACGCACGCACACACACACACAAACACACACAAATGTCAATTTACCAGGCAGCTACATGTTGGAAATGTATAAATGCCTGACAAATGTCACTGGAAAAGTCATAAAGAGGGTTTATTGGGTGAATACCCATCCATCAAACACTCTCATCTATATATATGGCTACTCATCTGTGTATGTGTGCATACCAGCTTAGCTCTGTTACCACCTAAGTGGTAGTTAATGTTGGCGAGAGCACAGAGGGCGCTGCCCACCCTGGGGCCCAGGGGGATGTTGGGATTTGCACCTCCGTTCAACAGCTCCTCCACTGCCTGGACAGGGAAAAGGAACAGGTTCAGTGTGTGTGTGTGTGTGTGTGTGTGTGTGTGTGTGTGTGTGTGTGTGTGTGTGTGTGTGTGTGTGAGTGTGTGTGTGTGTGGTCTACCAGGTCATTCCCACTTGCTATAGCCAGGGAGAGAGGTGAGTGTCCACTCCAGATGAGGTCTGTGCTGGCTCTGTGGGAGAGCAGGAGGGCTACCACCTTGCTGGCATTCTGCAAAAAAACAAACAAATACAGAGGTCCTTTATTAAACCTCACGGTATTTGTGATTTTCTGCCTTGTAATAAATACCCTGCAGAGGCAACAGCCATGCACAGTTTTGTATTAGTAGTTAAGATATTAAATGTCTTTTTAACAATTGTATTTAACCAGTAACAATAAAAGTCATTCTGTTGAACGTAAAATAAACGTAACAACAAATTGTTTGAACTCTGTGTGTATTTTTGTGTGTATGTACATACATGTTTGCTTTGTCATTCTGGGACACTGGGTAAATATATATTAGTATGATCATTATCATGCCTGCAACATGCCACAGACCAGACCAGTCAATAGCAACATGTTTTATCAGTGATGGTATGTATAGGTCTGAGCAGATGCAGTCTGTACTGACCCGGTAGTCACCGTCTCTCTGGCAGGCCACGTGTAGGGCTGTTTGGCCTCCTTCTTTAAGTTTTGGGTTCCTATTGGTGCTCAGTGGTTCCTGGGCCTTCATGAAAATCTGTATAAAATAAATAAATAAAAATAACACCTCAAAATAAAACTTTATTCTTACCAGACTTGAGAAACTTGAAGAAAAAATTACACTCACCTTATCCGGTTCATAGATCTCGTTCTGGTTGCTTGCCTTTGTGTCTGGGTCAGTGACCGAGTGGAGCAGCAACTCTGTGATTTTGGGACCTGCTGGACCTGGCAGTGCTGCAGCTACATGTAGGGGATACAGACCTTTTTGCTACAAAAAGGATGAGGGTATTTTTATGTTTTCATTTATGGAAATTTTTTTGTTGTCTTTATGGATTTTGTTTAAGGTTTTGAGGGATCCCTGTTCTGTGTGGCTCAACAAAAGTGTATTGTTTGACATTACCAGTGTTGGGCAAGTTACTTTTAAAAAGTAATTAGTTACAGTTACTAGTTACTTCTTCCAAAAAGTAACTAAATTAGACACTACAAATTCTAAAAGTAACTAGTTACTTCAGAAAGTAACTAATTCGTTACTTTCAAGTACATTTTTAAATGCTCAAATGTGACACCCCCCTTTAACGGAACATAAAATACATGTGCATGTTCAATTATTTCTGAATATTATAATGAAATGGACACTTAATACAAGACATTATTAACAGAAACAATGTGCACACATCTAAAATCTTTTAATGTTGCTGTGGGACAAAGTGAGCCTAGCCTCCAATCTAATGCCATGTATGTAGATATTATGTCTAGTGGATCGATACAAATAACAACATAGATGTTTTGGAACTTTTGATATTTATCGCCCCTCAGAAGGCCACAACTGGGCAAAATTAAATAATGCTTGTTATGCACTATAGCAAAAATAAATAAATATATACAAGCTTTGTAGTGCAAATAGTGCAGTACTTTTGCGCTGGTGTGTGCGTCGAGCTGGCGTGTGTGTGTGTGTGTGTGTGTGTGTGTGATAGAGCGAGGGAGAAGTAAGAAAGTGACAGCAATTAGCTTTGGAGCGAGTAGCCACTCTAGAGTCATAGCGCCTATGTTTTTTGACCACGGTGGAAAATCTTTAGCAGGAAAAGTTAGCTCCCCCCCCTTGATTTCATAACGCCATACATGTTTCTCGTTGACTGACTCTCTTGTGTTGTTCGTTGTTTGTCCGACTATGCGTGCTTTTGAACACCCACCCAACTCTACCTCTGATTGGCTTACCATGAAATTTTACTCAACCTCAGCCAATCGTCAGCATTTATGTGCTTGTCTCGTCCACTAACAAAGGAAGAAAAAAAGTCTTTGCCTCTTGGCTCAGAGATCTAGTGAATGTGAATCTAATGAAAAAAAACTGCTTCAATTATAGTAATGCGTAAGATGGGAAGAGTAATCAATTAGATTACTTGTTACTGAAAAAAGTAACACCGTTATTTTATAACGCCGTTATTCCCATCACTGGACATTACTAAAAAAGCTATAGAGGGGAAAAAAGAATTCTACCTCAGGTGGAAGGGGAATGTCAGTGCGAGCTCCACACAGCAGCAGTCTCTGGACGGCCTCAGCGTCAGCTGCCAAAATGGCTAAAAAGAGGACCAGCATGGGGATCCTGGATGCATTGGGGTCAGCTCCCCGTTCCAATAAAAGCTTCAAGGTGTTCAAACGAACACGGTGTCTGGTCAGAAAGACGCAACACAAAGAAAATCAGTTTAATCAGAACATTAGCGAAAGGGCACAAGAAAACAGATGACTTACTCAGTTTTCATGGCAGCCATTTTGCGCACAGTCCCTTGTGTGTCAGATTGTTGAGAGATCCCTGTGCGACTCAGTGCTTCTGCTGAGCGCTGCATCACTTCCTCTGTGACCTGGATGTTATAGCTGCTGACGGAGCAGGCAGAGTCAAAGGCCGTGTTTTGGGTCAATTCTTTGTCTTTGCCCTGCTGCAGACAGAGTTGACAGATAGAGACAGTTAACTAGACAACATTAGGTTCAAACAACTTAAAAACAACTTAAAAAAACTAACAATTATAGTATGGGATCTCTGTGCTTTATACCTGAACTCTTCCTGCTGCCTTAGCTTGACATTCCTTCCACTGCACACTGCCCAGTGCGATGTGACCATCATACACCTGAATGAAGTGCTCCACACCAGGCATGTCCTTACGTCCTCTGTCTTCTCTCTCCTGCATAACCCCTTCATGATTATTCCTGACTCTCTTCTCTACAACTTCCTCATCCTCCCCGCTTACTTCCATATTCTCTTTCCTTGACTCTGTTTCTCTCCTCTCACCAAGCTCAGCATCTGCCTCGCTCTTCCTTAATTCTCCTTCTTTCCCTTTCACCTCACTTTCTTCATTTTCCCACGTTTGATCACATCTGCTCTCTTTCTCTCTTTCTTCCGATGTGCTCTCATTCTCATCCTGCCTGCTGCTCCTTTCTTCTCTCTCTCTAACATTTCCCTCTCTCTCTGTCTCCTTGCAGTCTCTCTCCTCTCCGTCTACTTCTTTCTCTTTTCTCTCCTCCTCCTGTAGGTGTTTAGTGTCTGCAGGAGTCTCAGTTTCATTCAGGCCAGGCCAGCGATCACTGATGAGCTCACTGTTAAGAGACACTTTGCAGCTGTGATGTAACATGTGCTCTGTTAGTGCTTCTGCTGTCCTGGAAATACCAAAATAAATATGGAACTTAAATAAACTTGTTTTAGAGAAATACATGGTCAAAGTGTGGTAACACTGTAGGGAGTGACAAATCTATGAATATGACATTGGCAAGACCATTATCAGTGACCTTTTTTTGGTTGTTCGTAAGAGGATATACAATATATACAGTTTCTCCTGATTAATATGTAAGAGAGGTGATATCAGCTACTGGTGAGTCAGATAGGTGAATAATTGCTCAGGGTTGTGTTATTGCTCTGAGGTCTGTAGTTGTTTAACCTGGGTGTGTCTGTAGTGAAGTCCACTTGGTTGATCTGGGGACTGTTCCCACCTACAGATGGAGACCTCAAAACCTGACAACACAATACAGTGCAATTTGTTTCATTTGAATTGTCTGTACAAAACACAGTTTCATATGTGTGCACAACAAATCTACAGTTGATGAGGAAACTACATTAGGTAGAATCCTACTTGAGTTTTGGCAGGTGGTTCAGCCAAAGTGGTGTACAGAGACTGAAAAGGGTAGTAGAGGACATGACACACAGCCAGGGCAGACATGCCTTCACAATTCAACTTGTCAATATCTGCACCCATATCTAACAACAGCTGGATAACATCATCATTGCAGTTTACCTGAAAGGTACAAGAAACAAAATGAAACAGTTAGAGAGACAAACATGAGACTAAAACTAAAGAATAAACATTTTAATCTTTTATTTATTTGTCCTTTTTTGCTGTAATTGATGAAATTGTAAAAAAATAAAAAAAATTAAAGTAAAAACATTCTGAAACCTGGCTTGGATAACAATCAAATAGCAAAAAATAAAAACTGAATAAATTAATAAATAATGTGTTACTGTGGCAGCGATCAGTGCAGTGTGTCCCTGTGAATCTGCTACATCAGGGTGGACCAAACGAGTCTGGAGGATCTGTGACACAGCCGACAGTTCCCCTCGGGAGGCGTGCTGGATCAACAACACTGAACTGACTTCCAAAGGCCCTTTAGGACCAAAACTTTCCCTGTTCAGAGAGAGAACAGCTGCCACGTCCCAGCCCACATTTTCAGCCTGTAGTCTGAGACACACACAAATACATACATGTTAGCAAACACATTATTTCAGTTTACTCACAAAACTGTACTTGTACATGATATGTTTGTCTTGTTATTTTACTCAATACTTGTGCCAGCAAAATGTTGATGTATGTCTGACCTGTGTCTGTGTATGTGAGCCTGCATGCGGGCCTGTAAGGGCAGGGTGGAGAGTGGGTCTCGCTCATAGCCTTTGTGTGGATAAGCTTCTGGCTCCCACAGCTCGCCATAGAAGTGTTGATCCAGTTCTCTTCTTCGGCCAGGGGGCAGCGGCAAGTGGTCACCATCTGTTGAGTAACTCTCCATGCCAGGGGGAAGGATAAAAATATCATCTGAGAGCAGATCGCTTTCTGTATCCACCTGAGGAGGATGGGGAATTAATTGATCTGTTAAGTCACAAAGATCATATAGTTTATAGTAGCAGTACTTTACCTCAGAGTCTGTCCTGGCTTCTGTCTGTAAACCACTTGTGGAAGTCTAGTAAGAGGAGGAGAAGAGCAGAGGGTTAGTTAAGAATATTTTGAAAATGTATACATATGGGACATCATTTACAATAATTTTTGCGAAACATATATGGGGAGTGTGGGGGGGGATTGGAAATAAATCAGTAGCGCTAAACAACAACAACAAATACAATGATTTAGTGTCTTACAGAGATGTTTTGTTTTACATATTAATGGCTTGGTTTTAAAAACAATAACACATGGCCTTTTAAACTAAATATATGTATTAAAAAGAAGATGTTTTAGCCTGTGGTTAGCATGTACCTGAGTCAGGGGATCTGTCATGGCAGCTGGGTCCATGTAGGCAGCATATTCAGGAAAGTTCTTAAGACTAAAGCCCTCTTCATCAGACGTACAGAGCCTAAGCAGGCGCTCCTGGAGCCACAGACCCACATCCATACGCCCATCTGGATAACTAACCACACCTGGACCAAACCTCTGGTCAGCATGATACAAACCCTGAGAGGTGGAGAGAAGTTCAATGTATTACTGATATTTAAAAACAAAACAAAAACCTATCAAAATGCCTGGCATCCACCCATTCATCCATTTTACCTGAAAGATGGCGCCGTCAGGGAACACTTGTTGTCCGTATCCTTCCTTTCTGTTGAGGTAGAACTTGCCAGTGAACTTGTGGCCTGTGGGCCAACAGTACAGTCCATCCCCATGTCTGTAGTCTTTGTAGAAAGAGCCCTCATAGAACTACACAGAGGAACAGACAGGGACATCAAACAGTGACTTTCATTATCTTCAGGAAAAACTGACAGGAGACAGTAAAACAAGTTTTGTCACACACAAAATACCATAACAGAACAGTATATTATTCCTGAAAATTAATTGATCTAGCTAACCTAGAAAAGGCATCTTTTTCCTGATTCTTTTTCATGTTCATTTACATTAGCTACCTCTCCATTTTTCCAGGTGTACCTCCCTCTACCGTGTTTGAACCCGTTCACAAATTCTCCCTCATATCTGGATCCGTCAGGCCACTCCTGAACACCAAGCCCTTTCTGTCTCTCTTCCCCGCTTTGAGATCTTCTGTGGTCGTCGCTTTCTCCACCTGTCGCCGGCTCCGTACCTCCTTGCCCCGGTGCTGCCGCGACACCTTTGCAGGTCGACCGCAGCATTTTAACCAGGGCGTATCCTCTCTGAAGATTGTATACCGGATTTCATTTGAGCTCAACAACAATGAGCTTTGAGTTAAGTTACAGAAACGAAAAGAAAACTTCAGCTAGCTAGCTAGCTAGCTGTCAGAAGTCAGATTTGAGTTTTGACTTCGCTGTAAGCAGCGGTTGTCATGTCAACAGTGGAATCTACGGGTGGAGGAGCGAGAGTTTCTACGCATGCGCAGACGAAAGCTAAAGAGTACTAGAAGTTAAAAACACTTGATTTTTTGTTGTTTTTTGTTTTTAAGTCTCATTAATATATATAATGTTAAGTCGTATTAAAATATATATGAAAAAAATACATGAAAAATGCTGTAAACTAAGAATGCTTTGATGTGTTAATAGTTTATTTTTATCAATTAACAAAATGCAGTGAATGAACAGATAAGAGGAATGAAAATCAAATCAATATTTGGTGTGACCACCCTTTATAGTGACAAATGAGTAGAGTGAATTAGTAGAGTTATTTATTTGATTAGGACAACGTATATTAATAAACATTTCTGTAAATTCGCCAATGTTAGCCAGTCGGTTAATTTTCAACTGCAGTCCTACTTACCTAGCATGCATGACTTTATGGTGGGAAGAAACCAGACTGCCTGGAGGAAACCCACGCAAACACGGGGAGAACATGCAAACTCCACACAGAAAGGCCCTGAACAACCTGGATTTGAATACACAACCTTTTTGCTGAGGCAGAAGTGCTGTAACCACGGAGCCACCGTGCTGCGAATGAAATTAGGTCATTGTCAGAGAGCAGGGTACCGTTATCCTTGTTAAGTGTTCTCCTTCAGGGTCAATGAAGCAGGACCACCCCGTGAGTGTGTGTTCATGTGTCACCTGAAACGTTTTCATGTAACCAATACTTCAAAAGTTGGTTTCAGCCTACAGTAGGCTGAGGTACAGGTGGTGGAGCATCCCATGTGTTATTACAGCATTATTAGAGCTGTGCTATGTGAAAAGTCCAAGCAAAAGCAGAAACTGTCAACATGCATTAGCGTTGCAGTAAACTATGAACTGAATGTTGTTGTTTGAGACACAGTAAACAATTTTTTTTTTCTAGTAGTAATAAATTGATAATTTTTTGGAAAGGCTGCAACAATACTCACCGCTCCTTATTCCTGTATTGACATACTGTATTTTGATAAATGATGTTAAAGAAAAATCGACTGTACTCTCACAGCATAGCCAACAATGTTTGGTTACACTGACTGAGCCTTTCCACAAATTGAAATTGCAGATCAAATTATCATTTGTGTGTATTATAAGAGTATAAAAGCAGCCAGGACCAGGCAATAAAACAATAGGACTGTTATCTCTCTGACTTAATGTATGTAGGCCTATAGTTTACAGGCTACACTGGTAGCCATTGGTTCAATAGCATTTTACTAAATATTTACTTCTATATTTATATAATACAAAGGTAATTCTGATTTTCTTACTTCAAATGTACACGATTCACTAAAAATATGAATTGAATGTGATTCTGATTTAAAGCTCACTGTAAAAGGGCCAGCCTCTTGATACCCACAAACATGATACCCTCACATATGTTTGTGTTTTTAACAATCACAGAAAATCAGATCATGTTTTATGTCCTTCCCTGTGGCTCCTCCATAAATGCAAACAAAAGTTGGCTGATTTAATTGCCACTACATTCCCAATTTGTCAACCTACATTATCACCCTCCATAATTTCACACATGCATGCTTTCCCACATGCCTATAATCCGGGACAGCAGCAGTACTATTAAAAACAGGCGATTACTTATATTACTTAACTAACACAGTGAAATACCTCCCTTAGCTGCAGATTTTTAACAAGGTGGAAATGCTGTGTGTTGTAGAGTGTTCGGATGTTAGACAGATGTTCAAAGCCATCTTCATGTATTTTATTTAACTTTTTCCTAACCAGATAGCAACGTAAACTTTTTTCTCACCTTTTCTCTTCAGTTCAGTAAAACACCCCTCCACTCATTTCCTATAAATCCAATCTGTAGTGTTTGTCCCATTAATTGATAAACTGCAAAACCTCCTTACCACTTAAACACCCCTTTGTTTTTTCTTTCAGAAAAACACAAGTACTAAGTCCTGAATAAATCGGTAATCTAAATGACATGTAACAAAAGCATAATGCCTGAAGAAGTATGGCAGATTTTATCTGTAACGTTACAGAAACCTCATTGTCTTTTCATCTTCACCAGGTATGAATACTCATGTGGACTTGTTTATTGAATGTGTGTTTTTCTGTTTATAAAAGGGCTTTTTATTGTTATGAATATTAAGTTACTGCTGTTTTGATGGACCAGGGGGATTAAGTGCTTTTACCATCATTCTTTCAACAAGTTATTTACCGTATGTAAACTTTTGTACAAAATGCCAGAGTTCTTAGTGTATAGTTGATTGAGGTCAATGCTTGTTAAATATCTTGAACCAGGTTTTAATTTTGGTACTTTTATGTTCACCTTGCTCATCATTTCATCTTCATACCAATCCAAAAACAAGGCGCCATTTACTGTAATAAGAACGCAGACCAGATTTTAACCACTTGATCTGTTTATTAGTCAGTTTTTCATTTCGAGAAAAAACGTAAATACTCTTATGTTAAAAACACTCTTCAAAATTACATAAAGTATGACTGAAAAAGTCAGAATGACACAGCAGGAACTCAGTGCTTACAAACGTTATATACATTAGCTTTGTGCTACTTTCCACCGCCATTCTGTCTCTGAGAGTTTCTCAGAGGTCAACATGTAACATAACTAACATCTTATTTACGGACAATGCAGATAGGAAAATTAGACAGTTGTAGACAAGTGTTTATAGTAGGATGAGGTCAATTCACTTTCAATATGATCTTTATAATCAAATTACATTTTGTAAAGTATAAATGCCATTAGCAGGCCATAATCTTTAGTTATTGACCAAGTTAAAGAGAACTTGCCGTTGTGCCTACAGTAAATGTGCACCAGGTTTGAAAAGAGTATAAAAGACAAAAAAAGAATGAAGAAAGATAAGTATAAGGTAAATTCCCTTCAGTCTTCCATTCAGGAAGTTGAGTTGAGTGCACTGTGCTGAGTGATGGCTGGGGACATTTGGGGAGGTGTTAGTTGGACACCAGTCAGGCATTGCTCCTTTCCTCTATTGTAAAAGTCTCCATGGGGCCTTTGCTAAGAGCCTTGATGTCATCCAGGAGACCAGTTGGGGTCAAAATATGAGAAGAACCTGAAAAAAAAGTGTAAAGCACCATTACATGCCAAATTAGAGAAAACACCATTTTAATATTCAGACTGGCCCCAGTAAGTGGTGTAAACCACCTAGTAATAAAAACACAGTTATTGCTACAATTCAGTGGGTGTTTCCTTTACAAAAAACTAAATTAATTGAAGTTTATAATTCTGTATCAAACCCACCTTTAGTTTATTTGAATGGCCACAACTCAACAATACACCAACTGGATTTCATTACAACTACAAAAATGTAGTTAGAAAGTAGAAAGTTCTCCAGGAATTTTACGTGAAGTCAAAGTGCTGAAAATGCAAATATTTTACATGCCCACAGAAATAATCTGTGTAATCTTGTATCAATGCTCACCTATGATGACCTCACAGGATTTTACTGCCTGGGTGACCTCATAGGCACAGCGCATCTCAGAGTAGCTGATTCCTCCTACAACAAAAATGATGAGGCGTGAGCCGGTCCGGCGGTCGTCCTGAGAGCTGGCTTTGTGTTTCTGACGGGCACTGTGGAGCACAAGGTGGTCGACAGAAATTTACTGAGAGATACAAAACGTGAGGGTTGCATGTGCAAATTGTGGAAACAAACAGCAAAATCCACACCCTCGCAAGAAAGACACGGAGAGGGTGATCGACAGATATTCAGAACAAACTCTAGATTCCTAAAAAGGACCCAGATTATTCTCAAGGTGGAGGCTGGGGGTCTGGCCTTAACCAACTGCCACTTTGCGTGCTTGCAAGCCATGATGAGAGAATTTGGCTCACCAATGAGAGAGAGAGATCTCA
The DNA here is from genome assembly GCA_013375575.1 of Percina caprodes. NCBI lineage: Eukaryota > Metazoa > Chordata > Actinopteri > Perciformes > Percidae > Percina > Percina caprodes. The sequence continues at coordinate 2,345,571 of JABXJD010000048.1, read as the reverse complement.
TGGGTGAGCCAAATTCTCTGGGTGGAAAGTTTGGGCACCCCAGATAAAAAAAAAAAAATGTATTAATGTGCATAAAGAAGCCAAGAAAAGATGGAAAAATCTCCAAAAAAGGCATCAAATGACAGATTAGACATTCGTATAATATGTCACAAAAAGTTAGATTTTATTTACATCATTTACACTTTTAAAAGAATAGAAATAAAAAAAAATGGCGTCTGCAAAGGTTTGGACACTCTGCAGTTATTACCTTGTACTGCCCCCTTTGGCAAGTATCACAACTTGGAAACGCTTCTTGTAGCCAGCCAAGAGTCTTTAATTCCATTTGAGGTATCTTCGCCGATTCTTCCTTACAAAGGTCTTCCAGTTCTTTGAGATTTCTGAGCTGTATGTCACCCGCTGCTCTTTTAAGGTCTATCAATAGATTTTCAATTATGTTGAGGTCAGGAGATTGTGAAGGCCATGGCAAAACCTTCAATTTACGCCTCTTGATGTAGTCCACCGTGGATTTTGAAGTGTGTTTAGGATCATTATCCATTTGTAGAAGCCAGCTTCTCTTTAACTTCCGCTTTTTCACAGATGGCATCAAGTTAGCGTCCAAAATTTGCTGAAATTTTATTGAATCCATTTTTCCTTCTACTCGTGAAGTGTTCCCTTTGCCACTGGCTGCAATACAACCCCAAAGCATGATTGATTCCCCCCCCCCATGCGTAACAGTTGGACAGAGGTTCTTTTCATTAAATTCTGTGCCCTTTCTTCTCCAAACGTACCTTTGCTCATTGCTTTAACTTCCACTGTTCCTGATGACTGACATTTCTTAATTACATTCCGAACAAAGGATATTGACATGGTGCTGATTGTTGGGGCGAGGTCAGATGAGTCTGGGCATTTAAAACCTTAAGACTGACATCACCTGGTCTTTCCAGACGATGATTGAGAACAATCCATGACACTGTCAGGTCTCAGCTTTCCAAAGTGGGCGGTGCATGCTAGAAACTCTGCAGGGTGTCTAAACAATCAGCAATTTTTTTTTCCTGTTATTTTGAAAGTGTAAATAATGGAAATAAAATCTAACTTTTTTGTGACATTATATGAATATCTGTCATTTGATGCCTTTTGGAGATTTTTCCATCTTTTCTAGGCTTCTTTATGCACATTAACACAAATTTTTACCTGGGGTGCCCAAACTTTTGAGCCCCATTGTAAGGACCTTTTGTGTGTGAAACATGACAGTATAAAGAAATATAGATACTTTTCTAAGTAGTGTACTAACACATGTAAACAAGGCATGAGCATTGGACATTAAGTTAGTAATTGGGATGAACCCGTAAAGATCAGAGTATTATTAAAATAATTCATAATTTTCCCCAGAATGTGTGATAAAAAAAAAACAAAAAAAAAAAACTACTGTACCTGACAGCCCCGGAGCCATTCCAGGCAGCAGGACACTCAGACTGGTGTGGCCACTCTGTGGTGTCCAGTTTGTTCTCCACGGCATCCTGAAAGTAACAGATTTGTAATACAGCTGCCATTTGTAAAAGTTAAGTCCCATAGAGACCAAAAACCTTTTTGGGCAAGCCAATACACACATCTGACTTTTCACTTTAATGAAAGTAAAAAGACGCAGTCTGTAAAACTACTTTGAAATAGAAGACCCCTCTGTGACCGAGAACCAACAGCAGGTGTAATCTTTGGACTGGTATGACCATTTCTTCTGCCAAGTACAAGATGCATCAGGGGATATCAAAATACAGCCTAAGTTAGATACTTTTCAGTCTCAGAGACTTTCAATTTTAATTAAATTGAAGTCTAAACAGATAATGCATATCCATTTCTTGCACTTACAGCATGTCACTGAAAAATACAGATTTGTTTGGTCGCTTTCCTGCTGCAAAAGGAAAGTGTTCACCACAGTTTACAGGAAATCAGGTGCTTGGGTGTTGAAAACTGCTCAGAAACGGCTTTTTCAGGTAATAACAGAAAAGGAAAGTCAAAATGAGGAGAAGACACAAAGAATGTTTCATGTTATAGATCAGCCAGATGTTCTGCTTTTTTAAATATTACAATAAAATTACAGTACATCCAAATCCTATCTGCAAAAATGAACCTTCGCAACTGGTAAACCGCAAACTTAAGATTTTGCTTCTAAGACAATCTCAACTTTCTTTGTGACCAGTTTCCTCAACAGGCATCACTTGACACACCAACATGTGTAATTTCAGTTCTGTGCAATTACAGAACTGAAATTAAGTAATTAGGTTTCAGAATTAACAGAATAAAATAAGAATAAAGAAGCGCTGCCTCTCAGATCCCCGTCTATTTTAGAGAACTGGACTCAACAGCAGATTATTAAATGTAACAGTCTCAGAGCCATTATAGTAACAACGGCTTACAATCTCAAAACAAGCGACCCCAAGCAAACTTCATCCAAGACAGTGAGAAAGGTAGGTTAAGAGTAATGTGTGCGTGGCATGTCTCTTTTCACAGTGACATCTCACCTCTGTTTTAACACAAAACATGTCACCTCACTACAATAACCTCTTATATGGAAGACATTTGCATACATACTGTAAACACATTTGAGGATCAGTACAGCAGGATGTTGCTGAAACAAAAGGGACATCCCCAGGGATCAACACACAAGTGGTGCATTATTGTTCCTTGTAGATGCTGAGATAATGTCTTTTACAAATGGATAAGGAAGTACAGAAGAAACATACTGTACACGTGACACTGCCTCACCTCTTTTTGTGGTTTCATAGTTCTGTTAATTTTTTTTAGTGACCTAGATCGGGCTACATTTTGAGACTTGTAAGAGATAACTTAGGTTGATGCCGGAACATCTTTTTCCTTCCTATCCTACATCCCATCTTTACCAACTTTAAATCACTGCTTCCCAGTTGCATTCAAATCCTTTTCTCTAGAGTAATGCTACCTCATTTATTATTACATCCATAATTGCTAAGCCTCCTGTTTGGCAAAGCAAATCCAACCAGAAAGAGTTTTCAAATAGCTGTATGTAAATTGTATAAAATATAAAAGGAAATGATAACTGCTAATAAAACATACAATATGGTAATCTGCTCACACTGACCTCCATCACATCTTTTAGAACAGGGGTCCATCTGGAAAGGTTGTAAGTCCGATCCTGGGAACGATCCCGTCTAGTTGGTTTGCGAGAGAAGAAACTAGGCTAGAAAACAAAAGTACAAGAAACAGTAAGCAGTGTTCAGCTGAGACTAAACTGAACAGATGAACAAGACAAGAAAAAGATTTTCTTTTTTTTAAGAAAAGAAAAAAGAAACCCATTTATCGTCATTAGTATTTTAACCCATGGTTACGCTTCCTCTTCTGCACATACCGATGTGATGATTGGGACCCCCAGTTCTTTCCAGTTCAGGATAAATTCGCGTTCGTCCTCGATCTTAACATGCTGGATGAGTTTGCTTAAGTTCTCGTCAGTTGTTCCTGTTTACACACACCAAAATTCAATTCAATTCAGCCATTCAAGTCTATGCTTGATATTCCCCCAGATCCTTTTTCATAAACACAACGACAAAAAAAAAAAGAGAAGTTGTGGAGTTTAATTCCAGGAGTGGAGGGTAAATACTAGTTTAATAAACACGTGATTGTTCTGTGTATATATAGAGATTGTAACACTTTACTTGTTTTCTACATAAGAGTGACACGACACTGCCATGACACAGTCGCATGAATCCTCACCTTAACCCTAACCACAACTTTGTCATAACAAAACCGAATGACACTGACTAAAAAAGCATTATGTCATAAACGTGACTTGTTTATGTTTAATGACCCGTTCATGACAGTGTCATGTCACTGTTTTTAGAAAACTTCACGTAAAGTGTAACCGTAGAGACAATATAATCTGAAAGTCGGGCAGGAAAGACGCTCCGCTGTTTCGGAGACGCTCCCAGTCTGGTATGACGCGACGCAGCACAGCCAGTGTTAAATGGCTTTTAGTTTATTATGGCTGCATCCTCTTAGTCAAATAATTAGCAATTGATCAACAAGGACATCCATTTTAGGGTCTTGGAAAATGATATCCACATTCCTGTGGCATATTTGTGTGTATATTTTTGTAATGTGGTCTATAAAATAGTGGAAAAAATTATGACAGATTTTTAAAAATGAAACCAACTAATGGATTAGTCTAGACGGTGAATTTCTTTCAGGAAACAGATTATATCATGATTCTCATTGGCTTATACGGTTCTTTACATATCTTTTGGTAACCCTGCACACTGAAAGGTTCCTGGAACTGAATAGCTACAAAGCAAAACGCCAGTTTACAGAATGCTAATGAAAGCACAGTTAAAGGAGACCAGTCTGAAGCAGGAGCTGTTTGCTGTACCATTGAGGCTGAAGATGTAGAGCAGCACAGCTCTGATCTTGTCGTGGGTGCTGTACGGGTTGAGCAGCACAGGCAGAAGGGTCCTCATGGGATCTTTCACCTTCACCCCCTCCACGTCTAATCCTACTGCAAGGTCCTACACAGAAACAAACCTTATTTTAAAGTGCTGCTCAGAAGTTTAGGAAGAAAAAAAATATCTTTTGGAAACTGATCTAAATGCCTTCATTAAAAAAATAGTAAAAATACAACCTTTAAGGACACAAATTTTCTTTGTGAATGAATAATGTATATGGCATGGTGGACTTTCCATAAAGTCATCTCTCAATGCAAATCAAACCAGCTATTGGGCTAACTAAAATAAAGTCATGCGAATTTCTGGGTATGGTGAAGGGTTTGTGATGACGTGGGGCTATTTTAATTCCAAAGGCAAAGGGAACTTTATCAGGATGCATAGTATCCTGGATCCATGAAATAACTTTTAAGAAATAAAACTCTGCCTGCCTCTATGAGAATTTAACACAAGGGTTTGGATACTTATGCCCCCTGTATTTTAAGGAAGAACATTTATTTATTTACAATACATTATTCATTCACAAAGAAACTTGGTGTCTAGGTTGGAGTTTTCCTAATGTTTTTATTCCTCTTTTCAGTCAACTTTAGCATGGGTTCCTACACTTATGGGCAGCACTGTATATTTTGTTTAGGCTGGGAATATTGTGAATGATTGCATGTTTTTAGTCTTTCACAAAGCACCACGTATTTCACATTTGGATGCTGACTAGTACAATTAACACATTTCACATGTCTCTCTTAAGGAGGTGGCAAGAGGTCAAACTGGGAAAATAACTACAGAAAAGTACTCAAGCTCAGTCTTTTGCTCAAAAGGAAGATGTTTGTTCTCACAAGGTTTTCTACCCGGCAAATGTTGAACCTATTCTCTAAACCACCGCACCCACTGAATTGTTCAATCAAGGTTGAGTGTTAAAAATATTTGCCACTTGTTCCACCAAAACAGATGATGGAGCACACAGACCTGTTCGGCTTTGCAGAGTTTCTCCACGTCGTTTGCGAAATGGTGCATGCAGTCCTCAGCCAACTGCAGATGAATGGTTTTCTAGAAATCAGACAAAAAGTTAAGAAAATATGAACAGAACTATGTACAAGCATTGCTACTGGAGTGGATGACAAATATATTTATCATAGATTCCAGAAACTGTGACTTTCTGTTATGTTTTGCTTCTAAACATGGTGACGTCAACCCCACATGATAGCAGGCTTTGGAGGCCCCCACCCAACCACAACAAAATGATCACTTGACTCTAGAATTAGAGATACCAGTCCAAAAGCAACTGAATTAATATAGGTGCCCCATACCTCAGTGACTTGTTTACGGAATGCGGGCATCTTCTTCATCATCTGGGCCAAATTGCTAATAGTGATCTAAAAAATACATTTGCACAATACATTTTAAGTTAGAAATACACAGCTCAAGAGATTGGGATGCAGATGAGAAGAAACCACAGCACTGTACCTTCCCATCTGGCTTTCCTTCTTTCTTGCTAGCAGCTATTTCCTTTACCAACTTGCGGATTTGTCTATTTTGAGAAAAATAGGGGGTTAGTGTTGGCAAAGACAGCAAAGGGACACCTCCATTGTTCAGAACTTGCACACTTACTCTGAGACGTCAGCAATGTGCTTGTGTCTCAGCTTCACCCAGAGCATGTCGTCCTCATTCAGCAAGGCCTGCTTCTCTGAGCCATCTTTAGCCTTGTACCTGGCAAAAAAAAAAACAGATAATTGTTAATAGAGCTGCACAATATATACACACACACACACACACACACACACACACACACACACACACACACACACACACACACACACACACACACACACACACACACACACACACACACACACACACACACACACACACACACACACACACACATATTTTTAATTTGTCATTGCGATATCAAATGGCGCAATATACACATCGCGAAAGGCTGTAACATATTGCAAAAGGCACAAAGATTTGACAGTTGAAAGAAAATAGTGGAAAATGGCACTTTAAAATGTAACTTTCTTTTTTTCGTGGTGCTTTTTATATTCAATTAAAAGAAAAAGAATGTTGGAAATGATTTACTTTCATTCGTTTAAAATTTAACAAGCAACTTGTATTTTATCAGAATAATGAAAGCAGCAGAAATGCAGACCTGAGAACATTTTAATATCTGTTTATTGCAAGTAATATTGTTATCGCTATATTCAACCACATTATTGCATATCTCATATTTTCCTCATATTGTGCAGCCCTAGTTGTTAGCTAGGAATGTATTGTCTAAATTTAAGAACACCTTGTCTGCCATATGAGCATGGGGATATGGAGCAGTGAGCATATTGTGTATGTGTGACTATGGTGAGATTCAGTAGGAAAAGCTTGTATTACTTGTAGGTGTCGTTCTGGATATCAATGAGGTCGTAAGCCATGGCCTGGTAGGTCAGCTCATGCAGGATGGGGCTGACGGGGTCAATACCTCTTTCCACTATCAGCAACTGGGCCTGGGTCTTTTCCTTGTAATGGGGGGGGAGGGGACAGATAAAGTGTAAATATTACACACATTTTCTAAGAAAAAAAACAAACAGTGGTTATTGTCTGACAGTGACATTTGGCCTCTTTCCTTCCTTTATGTGATACTGCTGAGCTGCTACTGAGCCGCGTTTCCATTTTCAAATTCCTGTAAAGAGCAACAACTACATACTCTGCTTAAGGCAAAATGGGAATCTTTTTTCCACTTTTACAGGCGTTCAGTGGAAAATAAACCAGTCATTTCAGGGTCACATTTACTCCCTGGGCTAAGATCTTGTGTATTCTGTCAACATTCTTTGTTCAGCAGGTGTCTCACCTTTTTCTTGCCGCTGTCATCCAGCTCGTAGTGTTTGGCCAGTTTTTTGTCCACCAGCTCGGCAAGGGTCTTGGCATTCACCATGTTGCTGTTATGATATAAATTGTTTTCAATGAGTTATTACAGTTACAATATTACACAGCAAGGTTGCACTGATACAGGTTTTGTTTCATATGGTCTAACTGTGGCTTGTGTATGTGTATATTTTGTATGTACAGTATATTGTGGGGAAAATAAACTCGTACGTCATATAAGATAATGAAAGCCACACATTGATGTTGTTTGGATTCACATTTCAATTTTAGGACGTGTTAAGGTCCAGCAAGGTGAGGTGATGCTTGCAACTGTATTTAAGCTTCCTTTCTTTTCTGCCACAGTTAGGTTACATTTTCTATGGTCTCGATTCCAGCTTTTCCGATAAAAAGTCTCACTATGCTTGGGGGCTGAGGTGTGTTGTAAGCTGAGAAACCAAGTCTTCTCTGGCTTACTTCTTGTATCTGACCCCGGGGTACTCGTCCAACGTGGCACAGAGCGTGACAAGCTGGTCTGCGAGTGTCTCCAGTGTCTTAATTTTGTCCTGACTTTTGGGACTGTAGATTCTTTGGAAAGCCCCCGGATTATCACATGTGAACACCTGAAAAGCATTCAACACACCAGAGTAAAAAAAAAAAAATTCTCTCTATATACTATGCATGTAGTCATAAAACTACTACTGGTGCTTTCACAAAATGTTTACACAATGAGATTTTTGATAAATAATCATCAGTAATATGGATATAATGACTAAGTGGGTAAAGGAAAATAATAGAACAGTTACAACAGTCTGGTAAGTTCAGAAAATGACATCACTTTACTGTAATACAGCCTTTAAAAGCAGAAAAAAGACAACACTTAAGCTACAGTATATATTACAATATTCCATTATCCAAAATCTAAGACGATATTTAGTCTCATATCACAATATTGATATACTGCCTAGCTCTACTCAAAATACTGCAAATCTCTTTCACCCAGTGGCAAGACACTGAACATCACGTTAGTTTTCCCTCAGTTAACAAATAACAGTCCAATTAAACAGAGGAAATAGAGAATTGCAAAAGAACATAAAAGAACAAACTCCTTAACCACTCACTTGTGCCTCTTGTGGCATGAAGGACATGTTTATTTCCTTACAGACTCGTATGTACTTTGCACAGTACAGCTTCATGTTGTTGAACAAGTCATCGGGACAGTCTGGGGGACCAAAAAGCTTTTAGTTTGTATCTAATCTGTTTATCAACACAAATAAAGAAATCATCAAAACAACATTTTGATCATGTTGGATACATGATCTTTTTGACAGTTATTTTCCTAATGTAGTCTATTAAAAGTAGTGATTTAAGTTACTTACAGTCCGTGAAATAAACATATGCTGCTTTATATTTAGGTTTGGTCTTGAAGTCAGCAATGAAGGCATCAACACACTGAAGAAAAAGAAATGAGATTTGAGATATCACAACAGAAATTGACAGAAAAAAAAGACATCACCAGAATGAAAATTAATTTTGCAGCAATTAGATACTTCAATCCAAACAGCAATATCATTACAGGGAGATAATGGCAAACCTGAGCGGTTGGTGACATGAAGTAGATGGCCTTCATTTCTGGAACAGGCTCTCTGCTTTTGAACAGGTCCTCCACAACTAAAGAAACAATATATTTATTTTAACAGAGTAGCTACGCATATCCACATACAGAGCGCAGTTAGTTTGGATTATTACCGGTATTACATAACAAGTGTAGAGTGTTTTACTGTTATGGGAACGTACTTGTTATTTTCTCTGACATCAGATCGGACATTTTGCAGCATGATGAGAGGAGCTTGGTGGTGAAGGGGTCCAGAATCAATACCTGTAAAGAAGATAAATAGGTATTGGTCAGTTAAACGATGTATCACAGAGTCACAGTGCACAAGTGGAATCTATCAAATAAAAGTTGGATCTGTGATGTTGAGGTAGTGCAATGACAAGACTGTATTGAGTACAAGGAGGATTGTCCTACCTTCCATACTTCAGAGTTCTTGCAGTCTGTAATAATTGTATCTTTTATTCCTGTAAGAGACACAGAAAATGACTTGGGAATAACACGACTGAAACCAGAAAAAATAAAAAATAAAAATAAATAATTACTGTTCTTGACAATCCTATCTGAGCTGTAGCTTGGTTCTAGTGCAGAAACACTACAGAAATGTAAGTGATTCAAACTTTAAAATGTATTAGCTACAGTCACTGATCAACTAAACATACATTGATTGGGCTAGTTCCAGACGTATGTATAGAATTGTTTGCCATTGTGTTTCACATAATTTTAGGGTCTTCAAATTTGTGATTTGACATAATTTTTTGGTATTTTACCGACTCCAAAATAACCACTGGAAACATTATGAATCATCAGGTCACAGCAGTTTTCATGAATGTTCCTAAATAAGCTATTCTATTATACTTGCATTATATGACCAACAATATTAGAGATAATACTGTACGTGTGGATAGTTTGACAAAAACAAGTCATTGTGACTACACTCTTTGGTTTATGAATTAAAAGAAAGTGTCTGTCTCTTCATTGAAGTACACAACCAATTAGCTACAGTAGGCTAAAACTGCTGCAATAATACAACTACCCCACAATACACCCTAACCTTATCTTCATCTTCAGTTTTTAGATGTTAATTCAACTTCATGGAGACTTTTTGGAGACATGTAATGCATTTTATAACCTTTATTATGTCAGCTAAGTTCTGTTTACTTTAGACTAGATCCGTTTTAGCTATAGGCTACATGTAGCCTTGCCAAAAGAAAAGCCGAAAATTAAGTGTAAAGTTATGATTTCCCTTATTTTAACCTCAACCCAAGCTCTTAACCCCAAACAGCCATCTCAGCGACATCTTTAACAAGCTGCTGATGACACACCAGCCTGCAGATATGAGGCATAACATTAGATATATGGATATGAGGTGGGGCTCAGAGACACAATTTGACCTCAACCCGACTACTCTCTTCAAAAGTGGTATAACAACACTCCCGGTCAGTAAAGTTATAATAAACAAGGGTGCCGAGTGGAAACACAAGTGCAGTCTGTGATTACCCTAACAAGTCTCTATTTATAGTTATATGTCGAATATTCCCCCAATTCGGTTTGGTAAACTTCCGTTGCGATAAACAGAAGAATGAAAATGTCCCTCCATGATGCAAAGTCACAAACGGTAAATATAATAGCACGTACTCAATAGCACTTCAATCCAAAGAAACGTTGTTTTATCCTGTTTTACATGTACAATAATCCTCTCCCGTTTGGGGTGAACTTACTTTTCCAAACTATTCTTTTCAGCCCGTGATCACAGCCCGTTGCCATCTTGTTTTTGTTTTTTTGCGCCTCTTCCTGTTCCTGTCCCACCATTGTAAAGTTGGTTTTATATTGGACGTTGGATATTGAACATATTTGAAAACTCAGCTTGACATTGTGACTTAAGTCTGCTAAATCCGCTGCACATAACACAGAGCTCCTTTTTTTTCAAAAAACACACCGTTTGATTTTTGTAATTATTTTCTAATGTTAAAAAATGCTATAAATCCATTATGCAGCTCGACTTTTTGACCTATCTCAAAAACTCAGCAGAAGCTGTCAGCAACTAGGGTGAAAAACTTTACTGCTTACATTGATGTTGAAATATACACAGGCTGGCAGGACGGTCTGAAAGGTTTTGAGCGGTCTTTTGCTGTACGTTTTGTTGGTAAAATGTGAGTTGTTCGAGTCACACACGTCTCATCTTCATATCAGAAACATGCAAATGAAAAGTTCTCACTCCCGCTTGGTCAGCGGCTCTCAGAGTCACATACTGACACAAAGTCTGGCACATGGGACTGCTGCAATTGGTTGAAGTCCTGGGGAACTCTGGTTATAATTATTATGAAATCAAAGAGTGTATTTTTTGTGTTATGTGTAGGGGAGTTAGCGGAGTTCAACAGAAGTGTTTTGAGATGGAGCTGTTTTGAATGTGTAGAATATCCAACGTCCAATATAAAACCAACTTTACCAATGGTAACCAACTTTACCGTGTCATGACGGAGCGCTGTAGTTCTCACATCACTGGTGTAGTTTTTAATAGGCTTCTATAGGCCAAACCGTGGCTGTATTATGTCATTTGAACATTTCTGCTTTAAATATACAGTATAATTTAAATTGGCAATCGTTATATATTTGAATCTATAACTAAAGCCATCCCCAACTAAAGGAATCTTTACCCTACACCCTATCACCTCTTGTCTCCTTCAACCTTTTGTTGAAGGATGTGACTTTAATGAAGTCAAAATTGAAAACAAAACAATTAAACTTATGTTTAGTTAGCCTACATCTCCATACCTTGTATCTTTCAGAAACTCAATTTCCCAAATCTATTTGAAAATAACTATACTATAACTATCCAAATATAGGCTACTATAACTATCCATCCAATGATTTGATTAGACAATGATTTAGAATTGAAACTAATACGTGTGTATTTTGTAATGATACTGAAATGACTGTTCATTTATTTTTCCATTGTATTCTGAAGCCTTAAGACTGAATACATGAGGGGCTTTGTCCTGGGTTCTTCGACCTAAAAACGTTATGTCACACCTCAATGTTGAAAGGGAGGGATTTGAGGCCTTAAGGTAGGGGGATCCAATTCCTTTGTCAGACCCCTATCATGCCACAGTTTGTGGTATCTTACTTCCTTGAATATAGACTATCATGCCCATAGCTACAGAGGTGTTTCCTTCTCATGCTACCCAACCTGCACCTGCCCTAAGGTGCATCTCTCTGCTTCGCTATGACTGGACATTTCCCTCCAGTGGGAGGGACCAGATGCAGGTATTCCAACCAGCATAGACACCAGCTCAGAAAAGGTCAATTTAGAGTAAAGCGTGTTCACAAAATCTAACAGAAGCTGCAGAGCGTGAGAAAAAGTGAGAGACAGAAGTGAAAAATGGGGCCCATGAAGTGGCTGGTGACTTTTATCTTGCTGGGCATATGCTCACAGGTACAGTAATGGAATAACATTTGTTACAATAGATAGCTAATTTCAAATTCAGGCGCAAAAATCTTATATTGAAAAGAGAGGAGCACATGCAATGGAACCTTAAATGAATAGTTAGTTACTTAGTAGTAACTTGAATTTATTTAAACAATTGTTTCTAATATTTTCTCATCTAAATTTGCAGGCTGCTGCCCAAGGTACTGTATGTTCTCTTTTACCATAAATCCACTCTAGATGTTTGTATCATTGAATGAAAGTGCACAAAATCTTGATATCATTACGCATGAGTAAAAGAATTTGTGTCAGGGTGCAGGTGCTATAATGATCTCCATTTCTTTCATCTCTCTCATCAGCTATCCAAGTATCCGTGTTCTCAGTAACATCCAAGACTGCCATTCTCAGATGGACCAGGTACCCTGGAGCCAGCTCATACAAGATCACTGTTGCCCCCCAAAACTCACCAAGCAACCCCATTGCTTTTGTCATGTTTGGACCAAACACAGTGCTGGGATCTGTCAACTCTCTGACTCCGAACATCTTGTATACATTCACAATTGAAGCCCTGGATAATTCCCAAGTAAGACTGAGCTCTGCAGCTGTTGATTCATCCACAGGTGAGCTACACTTGTGTCCATACCAGTAATGTTTAAGCATTTAATAACACAGAGTCTATTTCGTGCTAACCCTGTTGTTTAATTTTCCATTTTAAAATCAAAAGTTTTTTTTTACTAAATGTTTAGGTGTTGCATGTGTTTGGCTTTGTCTAAGTAAAAAAAGTTTTATGTTATAACATTTAGGCACACTAATTCACTGTGGATCCAGAATTACCAATAATCTTACAATGTCTATTTAAACACCTAAATATAACTTGAGCAGATGACAATGACCACATAATACCTACTTGGTTGCTATTGAAATACATTAAGATAATTTTTTTTAAGTGTTAATTTCAGTTTCTGGCTTTCTCAAACGTACCCGGGAGATGAGAAAAACTAAAATGTTGTTTCCTAGTCCCTGAAATTTTTAGGTTATAAAATAGGTTCCACAGCCAACTATTGCTGAGAAGGTGGAACCAATTCCTTACATCTCATTACAAAAATCTTCCTGTTTAAAGTTAATTTGACAGTATTGTCTTCTTCTTGATGCCATCTATGATCTGAACTGATTGTATATTTTAGCCCCTGAGATGATGGAGCCCATCCAGACAGTGAAGCCAAAGGATAGCACAACCTTGATGGTGGGTTTCAGCTTGAAGACCGGGGCAACTCATTACATCATACGAATCCAGAATGACGATGGCTTTTTCAGAGAAGACGAAGTGTCCTCCTCCCCCGCTGAGATTGAGTCCCTCTCGCCATACACTGAGTACACGCTCAGCATAATGTCTGCAAACAGTGCAGGCCGGAGCCAGCCGTCTCTTCCTGTGACTGCAAAGACAGGTACGTTTGTTTTGTCATGTCATGTTATCTTTATGTGGGCAGAATGTTAGATTTCCACTTCCACAGCTGGGAGACAAAACCTCATAATTATATTCAGTAAAAAAAAAAAAATAACACCCAAGTGGTTGTTTATATTAGAAATTATTCTCACTTCCCCTTATTTTTTGTGTACTGTTCTCATCAATCCACATGTCCTGCAGAAGTCACTTGATCTGCCTCATAGCAGAGCAATTCTATACAGGATTATGAGTAAATGTATACACACATCATTGTCAGTGTTTGTGCAAATCCAATCTTCTTACCTCATAAATGCATCAGCGCCCCTCAAGGCCTTTAACTATGCCTGACCGTTCTATGTCAAGCACAATGGGTTGACCTTATCCTGAGAACATAGCTGTCATCTTCCCCACCCTCATCCTGGGAGGAAAATCTGATCCACATGAGTAAAAACAACATGCTAATAGCAGTTTCACAATTTTTGTTCCATTATTACTCTCTGATTTCATTTCACAAATGTGTGCTACCTAATATGTTAGCACCTAAAGAGAAATGGAGGGACTCATATTATGTATGCAACTAGGCTGTTGATCAACTTGTGACAATATTGGTGAGTACTAAAAATATCTTGAGACCTGAGACTTCATTTACAAAAATTAGGACTTGACAGCTGTAAAACTTGACTTACTTGAAATGTGTCTCACTAAAGACTTGGAGCCCCCCAAAACATGGCTTCAAATCTTAAAATATTAAGGACTACATAGGAAACAATCAAAGTAAAAATGCATCTTTAAGTATTAATGGTACACATTCGCCAAAACGTTCCATACGTGTAAAACTTGTTAACCTTTCTTGTCCTCCACAGTTTTGCCTCCTCCTCAGCTCACCACCTCCTCTCCAAACAATGACAGCATCATTGTATCCTGGGCCCCTGTTGCGCATGCTGTCCAGTACAGCCTTTCTGTATATGACTTTGGCTCAAACACCAACATAAAGCACAACACCTCCAACACCAATTTGACCATCTCAGGCCTGGCTGCTGGCGCACTCTACGGCATCAAGGGTTTCGCCTGGGACCTCGAGGGCCGAGAGGGCGAGGGCAGTCTGTACATCAACCAAACAACAAGTAATGAAGCTTCTCTCTGTGTTTTTATACTCTGTGAATGGCTGTGTACATGCGATCACATACAACAGGAGAGAGACACATGCAAGCTCCTATAACTGTATACTCCATGTGCCTTCATTATACTACAGGGTTTCGCCGGCCACTGTAAGGTTTAGTTGCAGCACCCAAACTATTTTGGGCCCCACCTAACCAGAATGAATGTAACTAATAAGACTTTTCTCAGATCTTATGACTGTAGTTGGATTTCTTTAGCAAGTTTTGTCTCTAAGCTTTTTGAGTGTTCTAGTTTTTACAACGTTTTGGACACATACAGTATTGGTCCAAAATGATGTGAAAAAGAGACGCAAAACTAACACAAAGAGACAAAGAGAAAGCAATGCTAAATGACCCCAGAGGCCCGAAACAACTCAAAAGAAAAGAAAACTGATCAAAAAGAAACATAACGCACAGCAGAGAACTGCTATGTGTGTGAAATATTTTCTTAAGTTTTAAGTGTGTCAGGGAACACTGAACCTCACCATCAAGGCTATCCTTTGCTTTAGCTGTATCTGTACAGGCAGTCAAACACACATTCCCACCTCCAACTCGTACCCTGTCCTTGATAGAGAACAGCAGAAACATTTTCGGACATTTAACCTCCAAATAGTCCCAAATCTAGTTGTTTTAAATAGAAAGAGACCTCAACCACATCCTCCAGTCAGTGCATATTTTGATAAAATGATGTCATAATAACCACCAATATAAAGTGAAATCAAATATTTGCAAAGGAACCTTAATTTATTTTTCCCATTTTATCATGGGAATAGAAGTGTAAAATTCTTAGGCGACCTCTTGTAGTAGTACCAAAATATACAAATCCAGACATTAATGAACAATTTTGAAGTGGGGTTGTGTGAGGTACTTCAGATAGTCAGTGTATTACTGACAACAGATGGCAGTCGCCCCCTCCATCCCCCCCCAATGTACTGCTGTGGACGGGGGCCGGCGAAACATATTTTAATTACTTAAAATCTCCATTGAGGTTTAAATGTAGCTATATTTAGAATATTTTCACCACGTTACCTTACAGTCAGACAGCTTTTTCCAGCATCCGTTAGTTTGTTTGTGTAATTGTGTGACTTTTGTGAATCCAAATTAAACCTTTATAACATAAATATCCCACAACAACAACACAAACAAACCAACCAGTCACATCAAATATGCAAGTCTGTATCTGCTTGTGTTTTTGACCGGTTTAATGGGTTTGTGTGTTTAGGTGTACTTATGTTAGATGCATCATTGGCCGTGTCTACATGTTTACTTTACTCTAATTTTACTTTACTGTTTTAACAGGACCACCAGCGCCATCTATTGTGAATGTCTCTATTGTGACGAGTAATGGTGTGGCCGGACTCTCTGCCTCCTGGGAAATTGATTCGGATGTCTATGGATCCATTCAGTACCACGTCATAAGTGACCGGGGCCACACCTGTAACTCCACATCCAGCTCTTGCACCCTGTCAGCTGTGGGTTGTGGAGAGGTACACACTATCCAGGTCATTGCCCTGAACGAGGCTGGACCCAGCTTCCCATCCAGCCCTGTGGTAATCATCACCTGTGAGTATTTGATATTTTAGATACTGATATACACAGCATTAAGTGGGATCAAATAAAGCTGTTTCTACCATGGTAACTATCTGGTTGCAATAGGCCATTATTGGTAATGAATGAGCAAGCCTTGCTTACGGAAACGGTATAAATAAGGATTTACTGTATTTATGCATCAATATGATGATACACTTTGATTTGTTGTGTATTTCACTACATATTTAGTGAGCAACATTCCCATCTAGCACCAGATATTTTACATCAGTGGTAGCCCAAAATTAAAGCATTAGGACGCGCTGAAAGCTCTGTCTGTACATTAGTGTAACTAAACTCCCTGCTGTCTTGGACTGCCAGTCCCCTGCCCACCAGAGTCTTTGGCTCACGTGGAATCGACAGAAGGAAATTGCACGCTAACGTGGGGCACGGTGCCTCATGCCGACAGCTACGTGGCCTTCATCAAGAGAGGTGACAGCACCGAGGAGACCTGCAACACCACGAGCAACAACTGCAAATACCACTGCCTGTGTGGCCACACATACCTGCTGTCTGTGTTTGCGTACAATAAGGCTGGCATCAGTCCTATAGGACAGATTCTCAACTATACCACCTGTAAGTAGCAGATGAGACTGATGATGATCCTGGTGATGAACATTATATGTCTATGTCTGTTTACTTGTGTATCACCTGTGTCTTTAAGTGCCCTGTTGTCCAGAGGGTGTATCGGTCTCCGTGGTGAGCACTGACACTCTGGAGATCACATGGACTGCCTCGCGGGGGGCAGAGCTGTACGAGACTCGGGCTGAGGACAGTTCTGAGGTCATCCTGTGTAACGACACAGCACCTGTGTGCGCTCTCTCTGACCTCAGCTGCGACAGTCCCTACAGTGTGGTGGTGACACCCTGCAATGAAATCAGTGGATGCAACCGTGCATGCAAAGCTCACAACAAAGACACAGGTAGAAAACTAATATTCATATAAATGTCAATGTCAATGTCAATGTCAGCTTTATTTGTATAGCACATTTCCAAGGCCGAGGCCTACCAAAGTACTTCACAGTAAAAGAACAAAGAATAAAAATATATATATATAAAAACAAATACAATAGAAGACACAACAAATAACAAATACCAGAAAGATAAAAATACAACATTAATCAAGGTGACTCCCCTGAGCCAAACGCTATTTCAAATAAATAAGTCTTCAGCAATGATTTAAATGTGGACAAGCTTCTAGCAGTCCGCACAGCTACAGGCAATGAGTTCCACAGAGTTGGAGCAGCCACTGAAAAGGCTCGATCACCTCTGGATCTCATTTTCGATCTCGGAACCTCTAGGACCATTAGACTGGCTGAACGGAGGTCTCTGGAGGGCCTATGCAGCCTGACAAGGTCCGTAAGGTACTCTGGGGCAAGCCCATTGATACATTTAAAAGCAAATAGAATAACCTTAAAATCAATCCGATATTTTACCGGAAGCCAGTGAAGCAATGAGAGCACTGGAGTAATGTGCTCCCGCTTCTTCCTGCCACTTAAAAGACGAGCTGCTGCATTCTGTACAAGCTGCAGACGATAAAGCTCAGACTTCCCAATGCCTGTATACAAGGAATTACAGTAATCCAGGCGAGAGGTAATTAAAACATGAATGACTTTTTCTAGGTCAGCCTGTGTCAGATACGGTTTGACTTTCGCTATCAGTCTAAGCTGAAAAAAGCTAGCCTTAACCACAGCACTGACCTGCTTATCTAGTTTAAAAGCACTATCAACAATCACTCCAAGATCCCTGGCATGGGATCTTAAGTGTGGTGCTAGTTGGCCAAGGGAACTGGTAAGAACCTGAACCAACTCTGGACGCCCAAACAAGACAACCTCCGTTTTATTCTCATTAAGTTTTAAAAGTTTAGGTCCATCCAATTCTTAATATCGGTTATGCAGTTTATCACGGCCTGCAAAGATTCTTTAGCTGGAACCTTTAGCGGTAGATACACCTGCACATCATCAGCGAAGCAGTGGAAGGAGATGCCATGTTTCCTGAAAATAGATCCCAATGGTAGCATATACAGGGAGAATAGCAGTGGACCCAAAACTGACCCCTGCGGTACCCCACAGGTCAGGGGGGCCACTGAGGATGAAAACTGTCCCATTTGTACTAAAATTGATCTGTCTGTTAAATACGACTCAAACCACTTAAGAACAGTGCCTTTTAAGCCAACACAGTGCTCTAAACGCCACAGAAGAATTTTATGATCAACTGTGTCAAAGGCTGCAGTCAAATCAAGCAAAATTAAAATGGCACAATTGCCAGCATCAAGGTGTACGAACAGATCATTAAAGACTTTTAATAGAGCAGTCTCCGTACTGTGACGAGACCTAAAACCTGACTGATAAATATATATATGTATCCAGCAAATATCCAGTTAAATGTTTCCCTTAAGTTCTGTTTATCTTGTGCAGAACTTTGTTAACTTTAGTTCCTAGATTTCACAACAGCAGTAAAATAATTATCCTTACAAAAACTTCAATAGAGAGAGTACAATATATGTGGGTTGTACCCTCAAAGGTACATACTCTGTAAATTCATTTAACTTTTGATTCCTTCTTTCCTTTGTCCCCATCAGCTCCTTGCATGCCGATGAATCTGTTGCTGAATCCGAAGAACTCCTCCTGCGTCAGTGTCAGCTGGACAGCGAACAACAGAGCTGCTCTTTACACTGTGAGTGCGTCGGGAGATGACGGCCAACACACCTGCACCACCAGCGGAAACAGCTGTGACATCACTGACCTTCCATGTGGCTCCATTTATGAAGTCAGCGTCATAGCAACCAGCGCAGCTGGCCAGAGTTTAACCAGCTACTCTGACCCTCTGGAAACAGGTTAGTGGTCAAAGGTTTGGATTGATCCATTTACTTCAAAAGTACAGACAGGTATTGAAAAACCAATACAAAAGCATGTTAGGGATGTGTTGGGCCACCTAGAGCCTCCAGAACAGCTTCAGTACTCCTTGGCAAAGATTTTAGAAGTCCGTGCAATTTGAATGCAGATATTTTTGTGACATAAATGCATCCAGATGTAGATACGGATAGTAGCTTTGGGTTCCACCCCTAACATCCATGTATATTGTCTTCTTTGACAGAACCCTGTTGCCCGATGAATCTAACAGTGGAACAGGTGACACAGGCAATGAGCAACATCTTGTGGTCTCACGCCAAGGGGGCGCATTCATTCATCACTTCCCTGACATCAACGCATGGCCACGCCCGCTGCCACACCCAGAACTCCCACTGCCTCATGGGATGCATCACCTGTGGTACCAACTACACTGTCACCATGGAGGCTTTCAGCAAAAGCGGCCGCATGTCCAACTGCACCTATGAGGGCTTCTCGTCCAGTGAGTCATGATGTTTTCTACCACTGAGAAGGAAAAAAAACTTTATTACACTTATTATCTAAACCTAAAAGAGTAGTTACTTTAATGTGTTACTTGTCACACACAAAATAAACAATACTAGTTGTCATTTTGTCCAATGAAAAAAAAAAATCACCACTACTAATATAACTACTTGTTTAAATAGAGTCAGTTAAGGCTAAAAGGTATACATGCTGTGTAACACACACACACACACACACGTTTGTAATCACTTATAAATTTAATATTTTTTTTAAGGTTACATAATACATCCTTCAATCCAAATACTGCTAAGATTTATAGCTCAAAGACTCAGTATGTGTCATGTTACTGTTTCTTTTCCAGCTGTCTTTGAAATGGGCTCTATGGGTTTTATATATATAATATCCACCAACATAACCTTTCTGATAATAGACTCATCACTTCATCTCTTTCTCTCTCCTATTTTTCCCTCTCTTTCGTAGGTGTCTGCTGTCCGTCAGGTGTCAGGCTCTACAGTATAGCTGGGAACTCTCTGCGGGTGTACTGGCGCAGCGCTGGCAGCAGCCACAGCTACATCACAGAGATGGTGGGCAGCAGCAACAACTACACCTGCACTGCCTCTCCCGGAGCGAGCAGCTGTGATGTTGGCAACATCCAATGTGGGGACGTCTATCATGTAGTGGTGGCTCCGCTCACGCCAGAGGGCAGCAAAGTCCTGTTCTGCCCGCAGAGAATGTACTCAGGTATGACTGTGGGATTTCACAGGAATATTTAGTGGTGAGGAAATGTAGAATGTAGAATGTAGTTTTTTAATCTATTTTTTTAGATTATTTTTTGGGGAGCTTTTCCTTTTATTATAGTGAAAGTGGATAGAAATGAAAGGGGTGATCATCACAATGTTTTATAATGAAAATGTATAGTATACCACACAGTTGGTAGTACTATTTCATTTGATATATTTCTGTAAAGGAATTTCATTAGCTTTGTTTGGGATCAGATTATCACACAACAGTAGCAAAGTAAAGACAATTCATTTTTTTTTGTCTCTCCTCTTTCAGTCACTTGCTCAGGGAGCAACGTTGGCACAGGTGAGTATCTGCATAAACATTAAGAATTTTAAGTCAAATTCATTGAAACCACCAATAAAATTACTGGTAAAAAAGTTTAGAAAAACATTTTGAATATATATATTTTTTCTAATGTCACTTCAACCTGTTCTTCTGCAGTGATTTACAGAGGAAAGAGAAGTCTGGATTAACATACGGTACGTTGAGTAAATATACAATAATTATAAGTAATTTGTTAATTTAAGTTAATTTATGAACACTCCCCTCTTCTTAAGTCAAAATGATTACAGTATATCCATTACATAAGTTCAGGTATCATAATGTGCCCATCTGCTGGTCACACTGAAACATGATATGCATTTTATTGTTTGGCATCAAAATTCCAACACTGATTTAACACAATTTTAGCAAATATCCTAGAATAAATATAAAATTCCTGCAAACTGAATTTGACTGACTCTATTCTTAACAGATGCAACTAACTCCTTCACCTTCTTCATCCTCCTCTTCCTCCTGCTCTACTGGAATAAAGCCATAGCTACATAGAAGAACAACTGTTAATCTGTGGCCATGATACATGGGTGATAAATAATTAAAAAATACATGTTTGTGATATGATTAAGTGTTTTAAACTTGCCTTTTAAATAAAGTTCATATATCACGGCCAAACTAAACCATCACTGTGCCCTTAACAATCAAGCTCAAGCACTTAAATGACAAAAACAAGCCAACAATAAGAGTGCATTTTGTATGTGCTGAGCAAAGTATATCTCATGAGACAAAATCATGGGTTTGTAAGTGTGTAATGTAAGAGTTTCTCATGAGAAAGCCTTTGATTTACAAACAAATATGACTACATTGAAATGCTGTACTGAAAAAAAAATTGTAATTTGGGTAATTGCGAATTATTTTATCCCTGAGCTATTTCGTTAAACTAAATAAACTAACAAAAATCTAATTGACAAAAAAAATAATCAATAAGCAAATCAGTAACAGTGCTCCTCCACATATAACAATTTCACCCCTTTTGTTTTATGACTTATGAATTAGAAAACGTACCAAATTTAAATAAAAAGAATTGTAGGTGCAGCCCCAAGTACAAAGCCTCCTGATGAAAAGTGGCAGACACTGATCTATGTCACCTCATCCTGCTTCACAATGTAGCGTATAATCTCTGCAGTGTGCTGTTGCTTGTTCTCAGGATGTATTTAACTGTAGTGAATATGTGTTACTGTGGTTGTAAAATATATTATAATATAATAAAGAACTTCCAGCATCCTCTTCTTTGTTTTATGGTTTATTTTGCACATACAGTAGATGCAGTGCTTAACAAAAAAAGAAGGTTAAATTAAACTATGATTCCTATGCTAATTCACTGAAATATTGTTTATTTTCTGTTTATCTGTCTGTTTGTGCTGTTTAAATTCTCACCTGTGTATTTTTTGCCATGAAAATTACACAGTACAGCAGTT
This sequence comes from Percina caprodes, assembly GCA_013375575.1. Taxonomy (NCBI): domain Eukaryota; kingdom Metazoa; phylum Chordata; class Actinopteri; order Perciformes; family Percidae; genus Percina; species Percina caprodes. Next base: position 2,323,166 of record JABXJD010000048.1, on the reverse strand, counting down.
ATAAAAAGGAATACTTAGTTTATGATAAGCTGTTATTTATAAAGAAGTCCATTACAAAAAAGATCTCCTTTGACAATACTGTTCCTTTTTTCATTCTTTCTTTCTCCCACATGTTTCACCTGCTATGAAGAAAGACGTCTGGCTGGAAGACATTTTGTGTTTGGCTTGTTGCATTTAGACTTTCATAACTTGTCTGTTTGCTCACAGCTCACCAGCAAGCTCAGTTGCTGTTCTTGAAGTTTCTTAAATTTTTCCCTGTTAAAAGTGTTTTTTAGGACAATTATTTTCCTTATCTGAAGTACTGGTCTAAGTTGTATGCAGTGCAGGTTGTAAAGGCCCTTAAGGCAAATTTGTGATGTCTGATATCGAGCTATTTTACCATATGCACATCCCCAATTGACAGTATTTGAATCCGCACAAGCATCACATTTTTTCGGGAATCAACATAAACCTCTCATTAGTAGCGAGGAAAGCGATATGCTCACTAAATTCTCATGTGGTTGGTGACACTGGAGCTCTCCGCTTCCTTTCTTTTTTTTTCTATTCCTCAGTACAGAGGTCAACTACCACAGTGAGCTCCGGATCTAATTTCATAATTTAAACATTAATTAAAGACAATTTTACAATGATCAAATTGCACTTCTGACTATGAAAATATGGCTGCCACCAGCTTCACTGAGGAAACCAATCCAGAAACATTTGCTGCCCCCGCAACACAAGTTTCAGTTGGCTCATAGCCCTCAAAACACAGAAGGGATGAGTCTGGTATTATCCCCAGTGCTGTGTAAACAGTACAGGTTATCAATAATGATACTGTGGTTGTTCTCCGTGGGGAATAATTGCCATTCACAGCTAAAACGTGACACATGACTCAGCCATTAAGATCTGGAGGTCTTTTAGCAGCTTATGTAACACCATCTTGTCGGAAATAAAACTATCAAGTGAGATAGTTTAAATGGCCGACCTGATCCAGTCTCATACCATCATGGTAAACTGTGAATTATGTTTGCCATGATGTTAATATATTGAGTAATCCAATCCGATTCTAGTTTTCTGTCAAAGTTGAGTGAAAATGTTGACATACTGTATTACTTGTAAATATTAATTTGATTCCAAACATTTTTATCAGAATCAGAAATACTTTATTGATCCCCGAAGGGAAACTCTGTGTTGCAGTTGCACAAATAGAAATATTAGAGTAGAAATATAAATAAAGAAATATAACGAGTGTGGATATGTACGGTATTTACATAGTTAAAGGAATGTTATTATACAGTATTTAAATAATTAACATAATTAAGGAATTGGTGAAAAGTAATAATAATAATAATAATAATAATAATTGTAGCAGTGGGAATAGACAGCCCTTTGATGTTCAAAGTAATGGATGATAATGGTTTTTTTTAGCTGGTACCTGCCATACTGCTAATTTATTTAATTTAGGAACGTGGTCTAAAGAGTGAATTCTACTTAACTCAGTCACACCCTCACCTCCAGACTTTTGTCCTTCGACATAAAATGCACGTTGATATAAAGATCAATATTTCTATAAAGGCTGAAAAGTTAATTCAGTAAATGTAATGAATTTGCATATATATTGGCAAACAATCGTGAGTTTAATGTGCCAGAATATTTTCATACGAGTATATTATTACAACATTCTCTTGTTCCACCTTCTCAAATGTATATATATTATTATCATTGTATATTCAATTTCTGTAGTTTTGGACTTTTACTTGGGTTCTGGGAAATGGTGGATATAACCTCGGAAGATATAACTAAACAAACTCATCTCAGCTAATGTAGCTCAGCGTAAATTCTTTCAGGAAGACCTAACTTTTAATTGATGCACACCTAAATCAATTCAGCTGTTATCCAAACAAATGTACATGTTATCATGCTGTGTATAACTGTCACATATATGCAACTAGTCTCTCCTGATATGAACATAGCTCAGTGTAAATTCTTTCAGGAAGACCTAATTTAATCAATGCACTACCTAATTCGAATCAGCTGTTGGAGGCATTCACCTTCCTTCTAAACCAATCAGAATTGTACACAATTTCAAGGACCAATCACAGAGTCACAACCCTGCTTTAAATCTGTTTCTCCCCTTGCTATTCAGCTGTCATTGCAGGCAAAGAGTGCAACCCTCCACCTCCCCTTCTTTTTTATTTCTATAAACAAATACAAGTTAGTAACCTCCCTCTCCTTTTCCTCCACTTGGAGAGATTACTGACCCAGGGAGCATGGCTGCTGACATATTTTTCGCAAAAGCAATATAAAATCTCCTTCCCATTTCTACTACCCCCAACCCCCCTTATTCTTTGCTTTTATACATAATTTCTCTATTTATTACTTCTCTAGTTGTACCACAAACCAAATGTACACACTGTTTATTTAGTTTAACTATCATTTTCTGAGATGGAGGAAAGATATTTGTCAAAAACAGGAGTTTGGATAATATAAATGTTATGAAATGTTTCCACCTCCAGTCATCTACTCCAGCTGAGCGGTCCAGAGCTTCCTTCGGTCTGGTCTTCGGTCTGGTCTTCGGACTCCTTCGTTGCCGCCACCAGTGTCTAGATTCCATCCTGGGGAGCTGATGGTTCTCTACCCCTATATAGAGATACGAAATATTTGTATAGCGATGGAGTCTAATCGCCAAAGACTTTGTACATTTTATTGAGCTGTGCAATATACCTTTTTTGCCTCTCTGCAAACATGTCCACCTGATTGAAATTAAATGCATCCAAACATAAACAGCTAAATAGCATGCTGCATTATGAAAAACAACCTAGAGGTATGCAATGTACAAAAAACGCACTACAAATCTGGATACACTAAGGTACCTTTGAAAGACACCATGCCCACAAAAAAATCTACCTAACAAAGGTGATGTGACTCAAATTGCTTGAGAAATGGTGGGAAGTTGCATCATAAGATGCTTAATTCCTGTGACCTGTAACAGTGTCTACTTCAGGACAATATCGCAGCCACATAAAAAACAAGGAAATATCAATGTCACATCACACGTCCCTTTTCACAGCACATTAAAATTGCTCTGTTGTTTAAGTGGGGCAGCTAAAGTTTCTTGGCACGTTCATGACCCGTATCCACTTTCATGTTGAGTTTTTCCTGATACAAATGAGCAAGTATGAGGTGATAGCCCTTTATTCTCATGTGATAAAAGATCCTTTTCAGTCCAGCACATAGGCTTACATAAAGCCTAGGAGAAAATTAGGTTAATTTTTCATCAAAATCTATTACTGAACGCCTTCAAATTCTTAACAGTCAACAGTTTAAGAATGACACAACTTTGTAACAAAGCTAAACATGGGGTGTATCTCATTTATATGGAGTACCAATTCCCAAGTTTGCATATGTGAATTTGGTTTCAGTGGTACTTCTCTCCTTTACCAGTACAGCCACTCCCAAGCCTTTATCTCTTTGCTTCAGGTCATTTATTGGTTCCCATGTGTTGTTACATGGGAACCAATAAATGACCCCCCCCACACCCACACCCACACACAGAAATATGTGTGAAATCCCTTTAGAATAGTGATATTTACAGTCACTTGGATTTGGGGGATGGATGACATATATGATGTCTTGATAGTTGTTATACAACCCTCTCTTGCTTGGGATGATGCTATTAGTGATATCTTGTTTCTATTCAACGGGGCTGATTTGTGTAAGTCAGGAAAATTCAAGCTGCATGTAAACTGTGGCCTTTGAATACAATAGTTATGACATGGCTGTGATAAGATCAACGTTGGTCAGGTACCTGTGATCAGTTTGTTTCCTTGAGTCCTTTCTTGTTAGATATTATGGCACATTTAACACCAAAGATTCTTAACATAACGCTACCATTGTCCAAAGAACAATATACATGGATTATGGGTTATTAAATGTTGTCCTTGGGTCGCTATGGGCCACTTGTCAACATTAAAAATATCAAAAAACATTGGAAAAACATCAAGAAGGGTTTGAAAAAGTGACAAAAATGTCAGAAAAAGTGATAATAATGTTGAAAAAAAGCGACCAAAATGTTTTTTTCATGGTTGACGGGAAGACAACACAAGGGTTAACTGCCCATTGACATACAGCGAGAACTAGACCCCCAACTCCAGCACTGTCACCATGTAAAACATGAACTTTGTTTAAACGTAGCAAACACCACTAGCGGATTAAGGTTAAAAGCTGGATAAAAAGCCGAAAAGTAGACCTTGAGTTAAAGGAGCTGTGTGTAGGATTTAGAGGCATCTAGTGGTGAGGTTGCAGATTGCAACAAACTGAATGCCCCCCCCCCATACCTCTCCATTTCCAAGTGTGTAGTCTAACAATGCAAAATGTCCTCTCTGGAGCGAGTGTTTGGTTTGTCCTTTCTGGGATACTGTACAAGCATGGCAGTGCAACATGGTGGACTCCGTGTAGGATCCGCTTCCTATGTAGAAATGAAGGATTAAGATTAGGAAATGAAAGCAAAATAATGAAAACCCAACAAAAAAAGTTATAACACACCAATTAAAACATATTTTGAATATAATATTGGTTGTAAGGTGTATAAATTAAGTTCTATTATGCTCTAACAGTGGCAATGTGTACAAATTACCTACTAAGAAGCTATAAAAAGGGAAAACAAGACTAATATCCCCTCTCATTTTATGGTACAGTTCAGTTCTGTTCGCATGTGTCGCAAATTACCCATTAATAAGGAAAGAAAATGCTTATGTCCTGCAGCTTCAACAGATTATGTGGTCGGATAGTAAGATTATATGTTCTTGTCTTAACTGTGGAAATATACATACATCAACAAAGCATATATTAGTTTAGCCTCTCTCTCTCTCTCTATACACACACTATGGAGCACTTCTAAGCATGAGCAAGATGCGGCAGATGTGACAATGTGGTTTGACATTACCAGTACCTTTCTTCTAGTAATAAGCTAGTATAGTAGTAGCTAGTAGTAAGTATTTGGTTTCTAAATACAGTGTAATTTGGTATAATATATTTTCTAGAAATAGTATATTTTGTGATTAATACAGCAATGTATGTGTTTCTAGTTACAGCATAATTTAGCTGTTTGGTTCTTATTAGCATCTAACTATGTTTGTTTTCTGTCTAATAAAGACCAAATTTCTTGTTTTGGTCTAATTTAATACAAATTGAGGCTTATTATATCTAAGAAATGTCCTACTTAAAGCATAATTTAGTCATTCAGCCTTTAATTAGGGTATAACTAAGTTTTCTGTCTAAGAAAAAAACATTATTTCTAGTTATGGTCTTATTTGATACAATGTACGGCTTATGTATTTTTAATGTATCAGAAAATAAAGTGCATCCATAATAATAATAATGGAAAAATAACATTTTTTCTAATTAAATCCAATATGTAGAAAAGTATCAGAGCAATTACCTTTCCCTTTGTCCCAAACTAGGCTCGTACATTGGATGAAGGTGAGAAATAAACATGCAGCATTGGAATTACATCAAATAAGGAAATAATTCACAACCTATTTCTTTTTTGGGCTATGCATGAACCAATACATACATATTCATTTGTCAAAAAGTCACTTACAGAAAAAGAAGTTTGAAGTTCGTTATCATTTAAAGGTCAACTGGAGCCGGAAAGGGAATTAGACTTCTTATAGTCTATATCTGGTGCTGTCGGTAAATTCCGCAGGGTGTCCCTTTTTGGCCGGATGTTTCTTTGTGTTTGCATTCTTAACTCCGGTGGATTTATGAGGACTCTCAGTTAACTGCTCCTCAAATCTCTGCTGGGTAATGGTCTGGCATTGCGAGACTACACTTCTTATAAACAACCTGTTATAAAAATACTGACACACACGTGTGTGTGTTCCTTGAACTTGAGACAAATAGTGCTGAATAAAATGTACTGAGCGCATGAAAATCCACTGTATTTAATCATGTTTTAGTATCTTAAGACCCGAAAAAGAACCAGTTTATGATAAATCCTCATAAAATTAGGAAAGGTCAAGTATCAAACCGTATGTTTTTTTTTTTAGCTATTAAAGGATGCAGGATCCCCATGACCCCCGAAACATTAGTTAAACAGAGAAAAGGGACTTTTTCAATCTTATATATTAAACATGTTCTCATTAGAGTTGTTGTACCGTCTATCTAAGACTACTGTGCAGAAAAAAGCAAAGACAAGACTCGTTTCTTTCTAAAAAAGAAACACAATTAGTGCTGATGGGAACTTACTTTCACAATATAACACTAACTGATCAGTTATAAGATTAAATTGCCTTGATGGAGATTATGCAGACTGATAGATGTGTGAGAGGCACTGTGTGTGTGTATGTGTAAAAGAGAGAGAGAGAGAGAGAGAGAGAGAGAGAGAGAGAAGAGAGAGAGAGAGAAAGAAAGAAAGAGAGATGTCAGATATAGGCACCTTCTTCTCGTAACACTCATCCATTCATCCCGCCATCCGTCCCCTCTTCCTGACTGCCTGGGGCTGTTGGTGGGGCAGCTTGTTCACATTTGGGGCATTCTGATTGGTTCCCACGCACGCTGGGTTGAAGCTCAAAAGAACACCTTTTGTATTTGACTCCCTTGAATACTAAACTAATTTTAATCCCACACTCAATGTCAAAGATGGGATTGTTGGGAGCCATAGGCTTTTCTTTAATGGTGGTATCTCTAACTCAGGTAAATATCATTTTTAATGTTACGACATCCAAACAATATGGATATGGTTTAGTGTTCAAATATTTATAGCATTGTATTGATTACTTTTTGTGCTATTTACAGATACCTTATAGTGCAGAAGGTAAGTAAACCAAGACATTTTAGATTTAGGCCTATAAATATTTATAACACACAATATATGTCTGAAGCTATTTTTTTTTAATCAATGATGTTTTTGTGTGTATTGGTGATGCTTTTTCTTGCTCACTAACCTTTAATGACAAACAAGTTATTTTCTGTAACCAAGTTGGTGTTTTCAGTTTCCTGTATTTCAATCAATTACAGGATGCAAAATCTTGTCAGCAAAGTCCTCAAGCCCCTCATCGATTCTGGTAACATGGGAAAAATATACCGGGGCAACAAACTATTTTTTGGACCTTCGGGTGAAAAACAATACAAATGTTGCACCGGTTGTGGTGACCCTGGCAGCGACCTCGACATCGAAGGATGTCAATGGTCTGAGACCAGGAACCGAGTACAGTGTGACTCTCAAAGTCTTTCAGTTCTACTTTATGGTGTGTATGGCTACAGCTGAGGCATCCACAGGTAAAGACAAATACCATTAATACAACTTTTATGTAGAATAGTGATGAAAATGTGATAGTGATTGGCATTATTGCTATTTTTGTTCAGGCAGCATCGCTGTACCATTTACCTCAGGGTTCAATTTGTGACATGCTGTCCTAAATATGTGTCAATCAAAATATTTACATTTTCAGAATTTTTCGAGAATACATGTAAAAAAAAAAAAAGCAGCTCACAATACAGTTATTTGAAAAGAAATGTATAATATGAGCTGTATCAAATTATAGTCAATCCAGATCCTCATCGCAAAAACGCGCCATTACCCATGGATACAACACATCTACGTAGCATCCTAAGCAATGCTTTCTCCCCTGCTTTTTCCTCCCAGTCCCAGACACATCACAGATAGTAGATGGCCGGGCACTGTCAAGTACTTCAATTCTGGTAAAGTGGACTGTTGTACCCTCGGCGGTGTACTACTTCCTGCAGATATACTCTCAACCCAATGGGCTGATGAACCTGACCTACACCAACTCTAGCGCTGTGGTGGGAAACCTGCAGCCCTCTACTAACTACGACTGTTACGTCGTCACAGCTAACCAGGCTGGACAGGGAACCAGAAGCAAAGTGAGGACCATCACGACCTGTGAGTGAGCCGTTTCTGTACATAGAAAACTTATTAAAGGAAGGTTGGATGTTAGATTAGTCATTAGATATGAAGACATGTCCCTGCATGTACAAACACAGAACCAAGTGGATAATTAATGACCAAGAGAAGATATTATTAAGTTTTTAGAATGTTTTTCTTTACTGCATCAAGGCTGGAAAAGCTTCATGTAGTTTACTACTCTAGATAAAAAGGGTCAAGTTATTATGGTTACTGTGTTCTATGGTCAGTGACTACAGCTAGATTTTCAGGGTCAGCCTAAATATGGGGTCAATTCAAGTCAACTTTATTTATAGATGGTAAAATCACAAATATGCCAACCCTCTCAACCCTCTATGTCCTGTTGGATTGGGGCTCAACCCAAGTTTCAGAGACAGATGTCTTAAAACCTCTGCACATAAAGTGGAAACACTGAGCATGACTAGACACTGCTTTAAGGGAATTGGAATATGTAATTTTAGGATTTAAGTGAACGGACTCTTAAATCATTGGCCTTGATAGCAGAATATAAATATTTAAATTGAAAGGTAACATCGGCCCTTTTTTGTTCTTCAGATCAAATAAGCTGTTTCAAACTAATGAATTAAGTTATCAAATCTAACTGCTTATGTTTCTCTGCAGTGGTGCAGCCACCGGTGGGCATCAACGCAACACAGACGGGTCTGAACAGGGCAAGGGTGACGTGGCAGCCGGTTAAAGATGTTCTGTTATACCAAGTCACCATCCGGAACATTGATGTACCCACCAGCAAGCCGTCTGTGTACAATGTCACAGCCACTATGCTGGATGTTCAAGGCATCCTCCCGTGTTCCACCTATCTGATATCAGTGTCCTCATTCAACATGTTCCTGATGCCAAGCGAGCCCAGAGACTACACGTATACCACCAACAGTAAGTCGGCAGAGTCAAGCCAATATCAATAACTTGGTGATTATGATCTAGGTCATCTATTCTCTTTGAGGCATTCCTTTCAGACATGTAGAATATGATCCTCAGGGTAAAAAGGATTAAAATGCCCTGAATGCCTACTTGTTGTTGTTGTGGCTGTCACACTAAAATTATATAAAATGTATCTAAAATGTCTGTCCATTTCTTTCAATGTTCTTTATTTGCCATGCTGTGTACTTGTGTACAAACACCCCCCCCAAAAAAATGTTGTGTGTTGATTGCAGAATTGAAACCAGTTGAATCAGTTTCCGTGAACTACACCTGCGCCACTCAATCTGCAGTGGTGTACTGGTCAGCCATGTTTGGAGCTGACTCCTACAAGGCCACGGCGATGGCTGACAATGGCACGTGGCTGATGTGCACCAGCCAGAGCACCAGCTGTCAGCTCATCGGACTGAGCTGCGGTCAAAACTACGTGGTGAATGTAACGCCCATGTCAGAGAACTGCAAGCAAATGATAAACACCACATCGACCACTTTACAGACTGGTGAGAAACAGTTATCACAAAGAAGAAAAGTAGGATCACTTAACTTATTAGGAAAGCTATCAGACATCAGCAACTATATAAGGAAGAGAGAAGCCCATTTTGATCAAATATGTTCAACAGAGAGTGTGTGACCGTCTCATAACCTCCCAGTTGAGCCATTGTTGCAGCCCTTCCTTCTTACAGGAGTGGTTGCTTTCTTCTCCAATGACTCAGCTATATCTCAGCCAAATATGATCCTTCTCCTTTTAAAAGGATGAGAACTTTCAGTGGTTGAGCCCGAGATGCAAGATGCTTCAGTAGTGTATCTAAATCACCATCCAATGAACTGCCATTCCTTTTTTTAATTGTGTCAAAGCCCAAGTTAGAAGGAACTGGATTAAAAAAAAGCCAAAAAATGAAGCAGGAAGAAAAGAGAACAATCATGGAAACCGGAACAGTTCTAACCATCTGGGTGAAGTATTGCACTTCCACAAATTTGGGGAAATTGTGAGAGGCAAATTAAAAACAATGGTCAAATCAAAAAGAGATAAAGATATCTTGAAAGCTGTGAAAAGGATCCTACAGTTGCCATAATGCAAATTGACAGCATTTTAAGCAGAAACCCTTTCTGACTGATAAACATCCATGTCATTTAAGCTCAATGGTGTTTTTTTGCCCCCAACGCCACCTTTCAGGCAGCTAACCCTAACCATAACCATTGCGTTCTGAAGTCTCCAAGCCCAAACAAGCTTGACTTCTGGACAAAGTTTCTACCACTATGGTACGATAGCTGACTGTTTGTCCGAGCAGTGACGGTTAAATTACATAGCATTGTTACCCATACAATCTACAGTGCCTTTGAATCATACTTTTTTCAAACCATTCCATTTGTTATTTGGATGTTTCTCTTTAGAAAATGGCATATTTATGGCAATGTAGAATACAAATTAAGATGAAAATGATATCATTCAATAGGAAGCAGAAATTAAGTCTGAAAAAAACTTTATAAAGATATATAAATACAGCAGATTGCACTTGACAAAAAGGCAAATAAAGCCCAAATGAAATGCTCCGGTTTTGGTTTAAATTTTCCAGAAGAGAAAGTCGTCCAAACAACCAGTAACCAAACTCATCAATGCCAGTCAATGGACTGAATGGCTCTGTGTCTGTTACAGTTTTGGCTGACGGCACTTTTACTGCTCCACCCAGCATCTACTTTGTGGCAGGCAGTTAATCCATCTCACATATCACTCTTTTCTGTTACAGAGCCCGTTCGAGATTTTCTGTCCAACCCCACCCATGGGTCCACATTGTGCACCGCTAAGCTGTTGTGACTTAGATGATACTGAATATGAATATGATAAGTTATTGTTAGGCTTCATGTCAAGTATATAGCCATTTAATACTTGAGGGAAATCATTAAGTAACTCAATCTAGTGACATAAAACCTGTTTGGAAAAGCCTAAAGGCACAATAAAAAGGTAACAGTGATTGATTGACTTTGTTTTATAACACCACAGCTCTTATTTTGATAATTCTGATATGAAATGACACCCCACCTGACAACTGAATTAAGATTACATTGGACAAGTTTCAAGAAAAAGATTAGATTGGTTCTTTCGCAATTGTTTACAATAATACACAATTTGTATTTTTATTAACCTTAATGATTACTCAGGTCATATAAATCAGGAGTCATTTGGGAATAGCACAACAGTTTACACGTTTGAGTGCATCATAGGTAGCTCTTTGGAAAACTGGGTCTCTTATTGAGCTCCACTGTCTATTCCACATTGTGTTGTGTTCATGCTGCTAAGAATGAGCCTGTGTTTGTGGTAAACCTGAAACCTCATACAGTGGAGCGTTATCTTCAGTATCAGGGCGTTTTAATATGGGATTTGATACACTTACCCTTGATTTTGTTATTTAACCCCATTTCCTTTTATTTTTTTAACCTCTCTTGTCCTTTATCATAATGTATATATATATATATATATATATATATATATATATATATATACGTAAGATGACATTTAGAAAACTGTTTTTCACAGTTAAAATAATTGTATGAATATCTATTTCCTTTAAGTACCCTGTCCTCCCAAGAACCTGGAGTTGTTGGGAGATTGTTCCAGCAACGTTATTGTCTTTTCCTGGGACTACACAAACAATACAGACTACTACTTAGCCCAGGCAGTGGACTCACAGGTACAGTACTGTATTCTGGATTATGTTTGCAACAGAAATTTATTTAGGCAAAATGAATTTATATGTAATTCGATTTTTTCCTGAATTAAAAACAAAATTTGACATTTTGGGAAATAAGCTTATCCGTTTTCTTACTAAAAGTTAGATGAGATGATTGGTACAACTTGTTTGTGTTTATTTGAAGCTACAGCCAGCAGCCAGATAGTTTAGCTTAGCATAAAGACTGGAAACTGGGGAACATAGCCAGGCTCTGTCTTAGTGTTAAAAATCCTAAACTTAGCTAACCAGCTGCTTGAGTGAGAGTGGTATCAATCTTCTCATCAAACCGTTGGCAAGAAAGCAAATGAGCATACTGTATTTCCCAAAATGTTGAACAATACCTGTCTGTAATTTAGTTACATAGGAAATAATTTGTGATTTCTCGGCAGGGAGTGGTCCAGGAGTGTCTGACTGAAGAAAACTCCTGCTATTTCACAAACACAGTGTGTGGACGACACTATTACTTCACAGTCTACTCCATGACAGGGCAGTGCAGAAGCCAGATTAGCTCTACTGTTGACATGCGCACAGGTATGACTACATTATCTATATAGCAGTAGATACACACACTCGACTCTTGTGTAACAAAATATAACTTGATGTATCTTTTTCTTAATTTGCTTTATTAAGAAAAATATTTTTATCTCCTCAACCCCCCAAAAAGTAATACAATAAAACGTAAAATCACTCTTTTTCTTTTAAACTGCAAACAGGTACAAACCATCTGACAAAGGGTTACAATCAGGGTTCAAAATGAGCACCATCCACCAGCCAAATGCTGCTAAAATATGCAAATGACTAGATTTTTAAGGTAGATTTTCTTCACTCACCAGCAAAAAAAAACAATGGAAATATAATTAGTGGCTGGTCAATTTTGAACATTTACTAGCCATTTGGCTGGTGAACAAAAAGTTAATTTTGAACCCTGGTTACGTAGCAAATACATTTCCATAATGTATGGTTTTGCAAGTTTTACACAACACAATTTAAAACACTAGTGAGTAGCTGAACTGAGCTCTGTAACAGTTGTGTGCGCCCTCTGATGGATTCTCTAAAAATGTCAGCTCTTTTTAGATGGCAATTTTAAGTTATTGTCTTTTAAAAATTGGCAATAAAATCTAAAGATTAATCAAAATAACTTTTACTGTCTCCAGCACCCTGTGTTCCCCAGAATATGCAAACCTCAGCCAACTGCAACTCAAATGTTCTGCTCAGCAAGTGGGACCTCGCTGAGGGGGCTCTAGGTTATACTGTGGAGGCCTTCGGCAACACAGGAAACAACAGTTACTACAACTGCAGCTCAATGTCCAACAGCTGCGCTATAGCGGGAGTCCAGTGTGGAGAGGTCTTGACCATCTACATCACAGCGTTTGACAACAAATGTGCCAGCGCGAGGACGCTGGGGCCTGTGGCTGAGACAAGTAAGACAAGGCTAAGCTGATAGTGATGATACATTAGATTGTTATTACTGATACATTCATGTGTAAGCAACATTGTTATAAGGTATAGTTATTTTTTATACTATATATACTGTTAGATAGTTCAATCTGTAACAATGTGTCCTTTATGATAAGCTGATCATACTGTATGTTGTTATG
>JABXJD010000048.1:1625000-1705000 GCA_013375575.1 Percina caprodes | reverse complement strand
TACTATATGATCTTAAGATTAAACCCTTCTCATCTTTAGAATAACCAACCAATAAACTACCAGCTATGGTGAGCTAACAACATGGGACACATTTCTAATCAATCTGAGTCTGATGTAACACATTAACACCACCTGCTCGGATTGAGCGTGTGTGAAAACCATATGGCAAGTGAGCAGTAAAGTCAAAATCGATAGCTAAAAATGATGAATAAATGGCTGAAGATTCCAGCTGTGGAAGCAGTATGAATGCAAACTTCATCAAAACCAAACCAACAGTATTGGGGGGGAACTTGATATCCAGTTAAAAATCTTCCAATTGACACATTTGGAACAGGACGGCATGTGTTGATAAAGGGGGACTGAAGCTCATCTGATGGGGCTCTTTGCTAAAGAACCACATATATAGTGTAGGCACCTATACTGTCATGTACTGTATGCTATGTATTTGCTTTTGTCTTTCTCAGGCGATGAGACAGGTGATACATCCAGTGGTCGTAGTCCACTGACAAAGGACATTGCTCGTCCTCCTCCCCGTCGCCTCGTCCCTCCTCATCACCTCTCACCTCCACAGGTAGCTCATTGTCATTCTCATACTCATTCTCTTCCTCCTTTATTCTTTCCTGTCATATTATGTTGCATCTCCTTGCATATTCTGTGTCAGGTGGCAGTTCAAGGCTCAGCCCACATGCTGTCTGTTGAACCTTTGGTCCTGGCGTCCATGCTGCTCCTACTGCTGTCGCCGTGGGAACACCGCTGATCACAGAGAGAGACGCACTGACAGAGACAAAAAGACTGAGAGACAACCACAAATGTTTTGTGGTGAAGTTGAGTATTTGCAGTTTTTATAAGCGCAGGTCATACCACTCTGATCGTTTATGTTTCGGGTGGGACAATCTGTCGGTTCATCACAGTTGCAGGTGCACAGTATGCCTTTTAATGTTACCTGTACTGACCTCTACATGTGTTTGGTTATGTGTCTTTAACTCTGATAGGATAGATTGCACAGCACTACTGACTTTTTTAAAGAGAGATGTAAATACAAATATACAGTATATATTATATATTTATATGAAGACGTTCTATGGATAACAATGGCTTGATGTGTAAATAGAGATTAATACAGAACAGAAGAGATTGACTTGGATGTTAAGCAGTGTTTTGTTTGGTTTGACCTTTACATTATGTATCCCCCATGGAGATCCATGACAGCTATAGTTCAAGCTGAAGGTCTTCACTGTATAGCAGCAGTGTACTCACAGTGAGGGCACAGAGAACTCAGCACTGATATGCAAAACAACGAATTACGCTATACTTCAGACCATTTTCAGCGTGCCACGCAGCATAATGAAAAATTTGAGGCATTGGCCTGTAAATCTGTGCGTACTGAAGCCCATCCGGCCCTTTTCTTTCACAGAATCGTACTCGTTTTAGTCATGCAAGCTGGGTGATTTATTTTATTTCTGCACCAAATACTGTATGCTGAGAGTTGTAACTGTGTAACACTTGCTCAAATGTTTAATTCCTCCAAAAATTACTCTTTAATAGTTGAGATCTCTCCCAAGAAAGTGTGTCCTCTGGTAGTTTGACATTTCTACACATGTAATACATTTGATGGTCTTCGTATTGTGGAAAAACTAAGTTAAGACTATTTTCTTCTCAAGATGTACAGTGTGTAGAGTTGTAAAAGTACTACAGAAAGGGATGTAACAGCTTCCATTTTAACTTCAATTTCACTTGTAAACTGCCACAGCCATCTTGACCGAAAGCTCAGAAAAAAAAAGAATATCCTCAACAATAAAAAACATCTAATACAAGGAAAGACTAAATATGGCCTGCATGTAAGAACAAAAAGACCAAACCTCCTGTCTGAACAATGACTAATTGAACATTGCGTCATATGCAAACACACAAAAGGTGTTACAGTCTCCAAATGTATTAATGAAAACTGCAATAGTGAGATAATATTTAAGACATCCAACAAAATACAATATATTATATTTTTTTCTGAGTCTGATACACATGTTATCAGCTGTCAGTCTCTGTATCCAGTGAAGACAAGAGAGTGATCAGAGTACAGCTGAGCCCATGTCCAAACATGAATTAAATGTAATTCATGTTAATTAGGACTATCAAGTCCTCTGGGTTCTCTGTTGAGTCTCAAACCCCCCAAACTATACACAACAGCAGGACAGACAACTGGAATATTGATTAATACATTCAAAATGAAGCAAATGAACCAGCTCAAGGACACAGTGTGCATTTCTGTCAGTTTTTGACTGACGTCATCATTTTGTCCCATGTAGTCTTTTGAAAATTCCCTCATAAATGTATCTATTGTCATCACCTGAGACAGTTTATTCAATAAGGAATGTGAGACGACTTAAAAAAAAAATACCATTAAACGCCAACGTGTGAGTTATCTGGGCAGCGAGCCCAAATACCATGTTAGCTCGCAGGATGCTTTCACAACATAATTTGTCAAACAAGTGTGATATTATTTGATTACTATTTAAATGTGTGGCCCACCCCTCTATCTTTTTAGCTCTTTCTAGGCGGCCTCCATAAACAAAACATCAACACACACTCGTGCACATACAGATAAGTGGATATATTGTATAAAAGAGTGGCCAAATGACAGCAATTTTGGAGTTAGGAAAGATGTAAAAAAAAACTTGAAAACATAAAAGCTCATCCGGAAAGTGAAGATGAACTGTAAGCCACTAACTGCTACTGTATCTGTGGATCACAGGTTTAAATGAAATACTGTATATTTGCAGTAAATGACGTGGGACTCTTGTAATTGCATATTTGTATATGATACCGAGCAATGTTTTTCACATCAGCAGAGAAGTGATTTTCCATTGTTCCTCTTGTACTGTGTTGACATAATGGCTCTCAGCATGTGTGTTTTGGCACACTGGTGTGCCATGGAGGGAGCTGTGCGTCATTGTCAAAAAAAATCATCAAATGTACTTTATCAAGGTTTAACAGCTCTTTGTGTGTAGAAATTCTAATGTTGTAGCAGTATGCAGGAACACCAGGATGCAAAAAACAACCAGTTAGCTACAGTAGTATGGTTTCTCTCTCCCTTCAAAACTGCTGTGCTAATTTATTCAACCTAACCAGTGACTCTGCTACTGTAATCCATGGTGTCCTGCTACTCTGTTTTGTCATTAATCTGCAGATTAATATCCTCAGTAATAAATGTTTTCAAATACAGTTTGTACTTTGTCTTTTATATATTGTGTAACAGTCCAAATGTAAGATGCATGTGGGAGCCACAAACAGGTTGGACAAAAAGTGTAAAATAGCAAACACGATTTGTGAATAATAAGAATGATCATTCAAAAACTTCTTTAATTGAAATGTATATGATAAAATATGACACAGAGTGGTGGTCCTCTATTAACACATGGCTACCTGCATACAGAGTTTGCAATCTGGTTAAAATTCAAATTTTGAGCTGGAATTGTAGCACTTTCATACTACAGATATTATCATTTGTCATTTATCTTAACATAAAATAAAGACTTCATTTAGAAACATGGGGCTGGGTTTTTTTGTTTAGAAACAACTATGTGTGGGTGTCTAAAATGGGTTTAAATAGATAGTAGTGTGGTGCCATCAGAGCCTTGTGTGTACATATATAAGGGAACGCAGCTGCAGCTTTTTGGCCTCTGGCCCTTTGAGAGATTACTGTGATTGGATTGGCATGGTGAGGAAGTTGGCACAGATCACTTGGTTGGCTCAGGAAACTGCCAGGGGATGATGTGAAATAAAGACATCATTGAATGCATATTGCCACAGAGAGGAAGACAGCGAGAGAGAGAGAGAGAGAGAGAGACAGAGAGCATGAAGAAGGAAGACTGCGAGAAGGTGGAGTGTTCCCATTACTCATCCATCACAATGTTGGCACAATCCAGTCCCACCCATATATTCTGTTTCAGTCTAAGAATGTTTCAAGATATGCAACTTTCTTTTTATCCATTATATTGTTCTCTTCATTCATGGGATAATGCAATGTGCTGCTCTGATTTATTGGGGTGGCTGTGGACCAGATGTAAAGCAGGTTGCCCCTTAACCACAACAAAAGCAGTTCGATTCCAGGCTTTTCCGGCCACAAGACAGTTGTACAAGACAATGAACCCCAAGTTGCTCCCCCGGAGCTGTCAACTGCTCCTAATGCTTAGGATGGGTTAAATGCAGGGACTCAATGTTACTATGTTGCAATGTACGATTCTACAGTATGTGACTAATAATGTTTCTTCTTCTTTTTACCTGATGCACTTTAAGGGCCAGTACACTCTGCACATCCCTGAACATACAGTAAGAACACAGAGACAGGAAAAGCAGGCAGAATAAGAGGCAAAGAAGATAAACCTAGGATGAATCAGAGTTCATAACAGGGTGAAGGAGCGAGACAGGGGATTTGCAGGATGTTGTTTCAACAAGCTGGCGATGTTGTTTCTCAGATGAAAGGTATCCTTCCTCTGTGCCAGCACTAGTGAAATCAAAGCTTTGATTATTTGAAATCATAATAATGTTTCTATCCTCATCAGTGTTTGCAGCCTTCGAGACACACATTATATCAGATCAATCACTGTGAACATGTTGCAGTTCCACACGGCTCAATAGCTGTTTTAAGTTTTACCCATAAAAACATGACCAGAGGCTTTCTAGGTACTGATAGCCATGTGGTGCTCCTCCTTATTGACAAAAACAACACAACTGGATTTATAATTGATTTAGACCAGCTACAAAGGGTAAATCCGGAAATGTATGACCTAAACTGGTAAGCATTTATTTGTAAATCAGGCTATATTTATCTGGAAAGGGGTCCATGTTTTTTTCTTTCTGATTTTCCCAAATCAAGTTCTAGTTGAAGTCATGTTTCTGTACTGAATAACAACCTAAGACTGACAAACACGCTCCTGTCCCTTTCAGCAGTTAAGTAACATCATCCAGAATAAGCTTTACTGACCAACATTGGATCTTCAGCTTCTCTTATCCCTGAGGTATTCAAATATTTCAGTTACTTTGATTGTGAATGTACAAAGTAAAAGATTCATTGTATTTAAGCTATTGGGTGTTGACAGGGAAATTCCTGTTATGATAATATTTTTGCCAATATGAATATATGTGTCTCATTCATCCACCATCAAATGAATAACAGTGTGTTAGGTTGTGTTGAAACTGAGAACAAGAAAGCTCATCATAAAAGTATTTAGCCTGGAAGGGAGGTTGAGGCCTCTTTTTTATGTGAATGTTTTATCTTCCCATAATGAGATGTGTTGAATTGCTATAGGTTGATATAGGATAAGAAAAAGAGTCCTAATATATGAAAAAGTCCTGACCAAAAAAAGGTTGTAATGACCTCTTTGGTGGGATCATGTGCAGCTTGCTGTTGTCTGCAGTTAGTGTGTGTTATTTCAAAGAAAGAGCTGAGAAGAGTCGGCCTCTTGTCGGCCATACCTGCATGACACTAATGGCTCTTGCTTGCTTGATTTGAAGAATGTGTGTGTGAGAGGATTGAATTATCTAACTCACCTTTTTTATTTTATTATGTTTTTTGTTTAAATGTATTTTCTTTATTTTTTCACAAGTTTTTTTATACATTTTCTATCTGTACATAGCGCAACAGTGCTGTTGTGTACATAAATACACAAATATACAGCACAATATACATACACAGATATCTTCTACCCACTCCCCACCCTCCCCACTCCCCTGTACACTTGTACAGATAGGTTATGAGGACATTTGGAGTGAAGTTGGAGTGAAGCAAACCTACATTTTGCCACCTACAAACAAAAAGGCAAGGTAGAATATACCCTACACACAAACAAGATGATACATAAAGAAACATAATTTAAAACAAATTTGTGAAATAAATAAATCAATACAGGTAAGTCATTTAGTTATCCTCAGAGTAGCATTACTCCTTTTCCCAGTCTACTGCAGAAACCTTATCAAAATAAGCCATGAAAGACCCCCATGTAGCGTCAAATTCTCCCACGTTTTCTAACTTTAAATGATACATGACGTCTTTAAGCCACCTGGCGTGAGATGTAACTCACCTTAATACACCCATATTATCCCAATCACCTCTTCAGTGCTCTAAACCAATAATTATTTCTGGTAAACTTGCAATAACAGGTTTTTTTTTGCCACTTGAGGACAGCTGAAACAAGCTACAAGCAGTCGTATTATCCCCTTTTAAGTCAGCAAAGTTGCCTCTTTACACATTTAGCACATTTTATTTTATTTAACCTTTATTTAAACTCGAAGGGCATTGAGGTTCCCCTTATTTTCAATGACGACGAACACAAAAAAAACAACAGCAAATGACAAATAAGCATGAGCAAAACTAAAAACAGTTTCAATTTAAAGAGCGCAGGTCCAATTTTAAAAACAGTAGCAGCTGGGACTACCTATAACATTAGAGTTTGTTGCAGAGTGTTCCATGTGCAAGGGGCATCGAAGAAAAAGGCAGTTTTTCCAAGATCCGAACGTGCGCAAGGAACCTTAAGAGTGGGCCAAATGTTGAATCTGGTTTGATAGAAACCAAGATTTCAATGTAAGAGGGAAGAGATATATAGAGGACGTTTACCACTAATGGCTTTAAATATAAACAAGTGTCAGTGATAACTCCGCCTCAACAAATGAAAGGAACAGCCAACCTCACTATAGAGAACGCAGTGGTGAAGATAATAACTATCACCGGTGATGAATGGGCGGAATAATAAATAGAATCTAATTGTTTCAATGTAGATATAGCTGCATGCCTATAGATTACATCACCATAGTCTAATATTGACAAAAATACTGCCTCTACAACTCTCTTCCTGCTAAACAATGGAAAGCTAGACCGGTTTCTGTATAGAAAGTCCACCTTCTGTCGGAGCTTGGGGGTGAGGCAGTCAATATGAGTCTTAAATCAGAGTTTCTCATCAAGCCACAGTCCCAGATATTTATATACAGAGCAACATTCATTTGTTGCCTTGTTTCTGTCCACCTAATGCGTGTAAGTCCAATATTCACTCTGCTTTTGGTCTCCACCAACTCCTAAGGGCAATATCTGGCTCTTTAGCTGCTAAATGCTCTACTTTGTTCAGCCACACCGCAAGCTTTGCTAAGAAGGCACAATATCCTCCCCCATCTGTTCTCTCACTTTTACACTAACTGACTTTGGCCCTCAGCATTAACTTCACACTGTTTTCAGGTTGAAGCAGGTTCACATTAACCTGGATGCCAGCCAGTCATTCACTCCCATACCATTTTGTCAGCGTTTAATGGCTCAGGGATCTTATCTGAAATGACAGATTGTTTGGATCGAGTGTGGCAAATAAGCTATTAAAGCTTCACTGTGTATAATTTATTGTTTGTATGTGTGTTAAGTATGCTTTGTGATAGACACATAAAGAGTGTATGCTGTGTCTTGAGAAAGCATTAATCATTTCTTGGTTCAGACCTGCTGTACTGCAGAATGACTGACATGTGAGTCAAGAGTGCCAATAGTTGCCAATAATCTGATGAGAAGGAAATATCTGTCATTCTGATTTGCAGACTTGATGGGAAATTTTGTAAAGTACCGTATAACAGAAAAATACTACACTTACACATTACAAGTCATAGCAGGCTGAGCTGCGTTGTCTTTCATTATTTTTCTCCCTTACATCTTCATGCTGTGATGCATCTCAAGCATGCACTTGGAAATCCAGAGCCCAAGATTTATGTGCATGATATTAGAAGTGTAAGTGTGTGTGTGTGGAGAGCAAGGTGTAAAATATGGCAAACAGAGATTGAAAAATAGCGAGTATTAAAGTATTACAACTTTCTTCTGTGTGTGGGCTTAGTTAAGATCAGATAAAATAGGGCAGGAAGTTCAGATGAGGAGAAAATAAAAGAAACAAGAGGCCACCGCTGAGTTTAAAACAGTTCTAGAACTGTGCTAATCTGATGAAACTGGTTCAGTCCTGTGGATAATTCCAGTGTCTATCTGACCTGGCTTGACTAGCCTCATATTATGTCTTCAGAAAAACACAATCGAGATTTGGAGGGAATGTTATTTGTATGTCTGAGTACAACATGATTTTATAGTTTGTCCTTTGTGCAAACAAGACCAGTTACCTAACTGACAACATTTAGACATTGTTGGCTCAGTGGCCTGACATTGAAATCCTGCACAATTTTGGTGCCAGACAGAAAATTGAGATGACACCTGTACTGTCTACAAACAGTATCCACATTGTTACATGAGTTAATGACCTGGTATTTTTTTCTGAAGGCTGTTCAAACCAGTTTCCACTTTTTGTTGACATAGAGCTCAGTTGCCTTTTACTTAAATTCATGGTGGATTATACAGATTTTTTTTTATCATTCTATGGTGAAAGCAGTTTAAAGAAGATTCTCATCCAAAATCGGGCTGCATCAAAACATCTTCACAACAGTAAGATGCCATTCTTCCATTGGATCTGAAGAGAAAAACTGGTATTTGACATGTTCATCACTTTCTCTCTCTGTGAACAGATATACAACAGCGTTTTCCCTGAGGCTAAGGTGGCTGCGATCTGCCTGTCTATTTTAACTCACTCATTAATACTAATGACACTCGCCTGCCAAGGCCATATATCGTCGGCTGGATTAACACTTGAACTGACGTCACACGTGTACATGGAGTTTAGCATGTGTGGGATTATGTAAAAGTGGGGATTTAATTTCTCTTCTTTGAATAAGCTGGACCATGAAGGTGTGTCCTTAGGTTGACCTGAAGGTGTGACTCAACTGTTGTTCTAAAATTAGATGCTGCTGCCAAAAACAAATGGTGAATTTGGCCTGGACGTTTGTCCTCAAACAGCCAACAAAGTGGTAAATACCAGTTGTTAGTTCTGGTAAATGTACTCATATTAAAAGTGGTGACATTTATTTTAATTCAAGATGGACAAGAAAGGTGCTAGGTTAGAACAGCCCATTATGCACTTTCTGACCACTAAAAGCCCAAGATACATATCTTCATGATCTGGGATTGCTCTCCTTTTGGTCAGTTCTGGAACAACATTGCATCCAAAATATCTGCCTTGATTAATGATGCTGTACTTGTTTCTATCAGTGTTTTGATTCTGAAGGATTTGTCGGCCCTTTAGCTCTCTAAAACTCTTACAGCTGCTAAGAAAATGATTGCAACACATTGGAAACTTGTCTGTTTGTACATGGACCCTTTCCTTTTTGGATGTCATATATATGAAGCTCTCCACGGCTCATAAATACAGCCCCACAAAAGACTCTGGACCCTTGGCTCAACATTGCTTATTCCTTGAAGTCCTTGCTGTAGACTTGTGCCCTAGCCTCCTCACTTCTATCTGTGCATGTGTTTGGTCCTGTATGTCTTATGTCCATCTCTCTGTCAATGTCTTTTGTGTGTTTGTGTGTGTTTGTGTATGTCTGTTTTTTCATGTCTTATTGGTAAACTGCAGACTCCATTCCTACTGTTGTGTTTTATTGGGTTTCCCCCTCCCTGTTTTTCCTCTCTGTGTTTTTTGGTCCTGGGACACGTTCTTATGTCTCAGTGTATTGTTTGTTTTGTATAATAAAAAATATTTGTTCACAAAAAAATAAAGAAAGCTGCTAGGTTAGTGATACATACTGTGCTTATATGTTCAGGTTGCTGATGACCTACACATGCTGATGTACACCTTGCAGTGATGTTTTTTCTCCTGTGTGTGTGGTTCAGTGATTAATGACTAGCTAAAGCAAATGCCAGGTAATCCCTGACTTTACTGGTTGATGAGGAGCAGCTGAGTGCACCACAGGCTACACAGTGTTGAAACACAGGTGTAAATGATAAAATGAATAATGTTTGAATTTGCTGCTTTTGTTTGGTATTTTGCATGCTGGGTCATTGTCACTGGGACACTTACATCTACCAAATATTGCTAACCTTATTAATAACACTTGTGCTTATCCTAAAGACAAGTCACAATGTCTGCTGTGGGAAAAGTCTTATTGACGAGTGTGCTGCATTGCAGGGATTCATTTAGTTTTTTTTTTTTGCAATGCTTTGCTAACGTTTTGGGTTGAGTGTACAGTACATGGTCAAAACTAAACTCTGATCAAAGTATGTTAACACTATGTTTTGGGGGCTGGGGGGGATTTCTTTTTAGAGTCAAATCAACCCCAAGCCCCAACCCCTAGGCTTCTCATGCACCCTGGACACCTTAACATTACACTCATATGTGATTGTTAAGCATCTTATTATAAAACCATGGGTGTTAATACACTGATGTAACCTCCACTCTTCTGGCAAAGCTGAAGAGATTTACTCCCATTAAGCCAAAAGAGAATTAGTGAGGTCCAACACTAATGGTGGCTGATAAAGCCTGGCTTGCATTCAGGTTCATCCTAAAGGTGATGGATGGGGTTGATGTCATGTCGAAACACAAAGGGAACTTCCTCCAAACTATTGCCAAAGAGTTGGAAGCACACTGCTGTTTAAATAGTGTAATGTGCTGTACCATTACTCAGATCAAAGGGAGAGCCCAGACAGTCTAGACTTTTGGCCACATAATATATTCCAGTCTGGGGCGTGGGGTGACAGGACTTGTCATGAACTGGTCATGTACAGTATGTGTAGTGAAGGACAGTGGTATTTTTTACTGTATTGAGTGTTACATGCTGATTAAAATATCTGTGTTTAGAGTTTTTTTTAAGATAATATTGTGACTAAGAATAGACAGTGAGGTACAATACACTGACTTCTGCTTGTATTATGTATTAATTAACATGCCTTAACACTTAGCCTAACCTGTGTTGCAATAACAGTACTCACACTGTTAACTTCACACTCCTCTGCCACATCCAATTTAAATGTAATTGAGGTGTATTGAAACCCTTTGTGGATTTAATTAAACCTACATTTCAATTTAATTTGAGCTGCATATCTGAGATGTGAGTCAGATTCAGGGCTGAGTGACCTTTCCAGGCTAGCCTTTGGACCCAGCACTGTTGTTGGGGAGGATGTAGAATGTAGGAAGATTGGAGAGCATCTGACAGCTCATCAGTCACGTCCACCAACCCAGCCAGATTGAGCCAGAGGAAGGCACTGAATCCCTACCAGCCGCTGATTTCCCTGCAGGGATACATAACGTGTTTACTGCTTTGTGTGTTGTGTGAGTCAGGTTTAATTTTAAGAATGTTTCTTTTTTTATTTTCTTTCTTTTTTCTTCCCATTTCATACATTTACTAGCAGAAGAACATGTACCCTTAAACCTTAAATCCTGACCTCGATATCACTGTCACAAGTTTCTGTGGTAAAAGATCCAACTGCTGTTTCAGTGCTGCAGGCCGACTGAACACTGTGGTAGAAGAATGATTCACTCAGGATCCCTTTAGCATTCCAAATCCCTGACAAACATATTTTGTATCAAAACTAATTTTTTAAAAGAGACTTTTATTAATGTCATGTGCCTACAGTTAAGTTCTAATATCTATTATATTTGTTAATTTAATGCTTTTTATTATAGTTTATTCTATTTCCCTCACTGCACTTTTTTATTTGCCTGCTTTTGTTGCTGAAATGATTTCCCTATGTGAAGAAGGCTACTTTGTACCATTCTTTGAAATCATATACAATTGAAGATGTGTTTTAGGCCTATCTATATGCAAATCATCATAAATTACTTCAATTCATTTTCTATTTAAATTACTTTACATACATTCATACACAGATTTCTGGCAGAAAACTAGATTTTCATGCAAAGAATACCAATATATTAAGATTGAACCCCTATTGGATTTTATTCAAAGGGCAAATTTTCCTTATTTGTGATTTATTATCATTTTAATCCTTCATTTTGAGGATTGTGTGTAGAAATAATAAAACCACTGTGTACTTTGTCATTTTCAATTAATGAGAATAAATATGATTCATTTTTTTCATGGGGATTCCCTTAAATCTCATTCTAACACGCCTTCCCCAGGACCTGCAGGTGACGCTGTTTAGCCCCTGGTCCTTGCAGCAGACACACACACACACACACACACACACACACACACACACACACACACACACACACACACACACAGAGAGAGAGAGAGAGAGAGAGAGAGAGAGAAAACATTACACTCTCTCCCGCACACTCCCTTAAACACTCATTGCATTGTCCCAAAGCCTGGAAAGAGGGATTTACAGGACAGTTCTCCTCCTGTCTAAAACCTCATTTTAAATAACGGATTCTGCTGTTGTGTTTCCTTTTAACCGGCTGACTTTCATAATCATGAACGGGTAGTCTGCGCGTGGATCTACGCCGATTTTGACTGACCGACACCTGCACACTCTCTATCTCTCCTTTCCTCTCTTTTGTCTCTGACATCTCTGCAGCTCACAGCCAGCCGCGCTGGAAGAGGAGGAGCAGCGGGGTGTACCTGACACCTACAGCCGCGCGTCGCAGCTCTCTTCCCCCGCAGAAACACCCAGCAGGACTTGCCCGCCACGGGTGCGTCTTTCTATCGCCAGGTTGTCCGTGTGCAGTTTGAACGGGGAACACGTCTTCTACTGACGGACTGAAAACTCTTTAAAAAAACATTCAAAAAATTGCAACAACATATTAAAGACATTGGTCTTCGAAGAACTCTTGCTTGATTTACTCGGACCAGAAATATTTAGGATTTTGTGACTGACTATAAGAAAGAAAAGGACTACAATTCAGAAGATGCGTCCCCCGGTGCTTCTCTGTGTGTTGCTGTGTGTGTCTGCAGCGCCGGGCCCGGTGGCCGGGGCGGACCGAAGCTGCTCCGACCTGCGGCAGTTCTACACCGGGAAAGGGTTCACTCTAGTAGATGTACCTCAGACAGAGATCTCCGGTGAGTTTTGGGGAAATTTACATTAACAACAAAAACACAATTTCATGCACTTTTCAACACTTATTAGGTTAAGTCTGTTTTTTATAATTATGAACATGAAATAGCTACATGGCATGCTCAAATAGGCTGTAATAGGATGCAGCCTAATGATATCATGAGATCTCTTTGACGTTACTTTATTATGTGGGATTTCTAATATCCTATAGCAACAGTAGCTATAGCCTATATGATTTACAGTGTGTCTGTCATATTGCAATAATGCCTTACAATATAAATACTAAGATTATTTTTTCATGAGGATTAAATGCTTTGTTTATGCATTGTGATGCAACTACATCTTGTTTAGCCAAGTTTTAAGTTGCATTAACTTGTTTTAAAAGGCAGTGTGCTTATGATATTAGTATACATCTCAGTTCGTGCATTTTGTGCAATTCTCCAGCCTCTTTATACACTCCTATTTTCCATTTCCTTCACTGGGCAATACACCCATCCGAACTGAGGTGTTACCCAGTCTATAGAATCTCCTACACTTCTCTATTATAGTCCTTTCTGGGGCATTGTCTGCTGAAGGCAGGATTGCAGGTGGGTGTAAGCTATATGTCTTGTGGTGCTGTTATGGTCTATTCAGGGAATTTACTGTTTGGTTTGGTTGTTTGTGCTGCAGGTGTTAACCGCTTTTAATATAAACTACTGAGAAGAATACAGATTTGCTCTTTGCCTGTGGCTGTAACTCCATGTTGGATAGCAGCTTCGTGTTCTGGGGCATTTTTCATTGTCTGCTCTGCTTTGGACAGCAGGTGTGTGTGTGTGTGTGTGTGTGTGTGTGTGTGTGTGTGTGTGTGTGTGTGTGTGTGTGTGTGTGTGTGTGTGTGTGTGTGTGAGAGAGCGAGAGAGAGAGACAGTAGATGCTGAAATGTGCTGTCCATTTGCATAACCTAATAATTTAGACTAGCCTGGGGCACTATTCAATAACAAGAACAGCTCAGCAGGCACACAGCATTACCTGCTGTAACAAAGTCAGAGAGATTTGGGATGGTTATTGTATTCTTTTGTTTCACAGTGGTACTCTATGATGTCAGGCAGTCATCCATACAAACATTCGAGCAATATTGCATTTAAATACCTTGCCAGTCAATTGACCAAACAGTTCAACACTCAAACAGAAACAGTCAAACAGAAATCACACATCTAAGTGTCTGGACCTCGTCTCTCTGGTCGCCACTGTTCACACATACTGATTAAACTGTCTCTGCCTTGAGGAAAGTGGGAATTGTGGAAATTGAGTTGGTTTCACCTTTAAGGCAATCACCTGACTCTCTGTTTCACCCCGTATTTCATCTAAAGATATCCAGAAGAGGAGGAAATGAAAGAGAGGTGAGATTGAGTTGTGCGTATATGTGTTCAGCGTGAGTGATCTGAAGGTCATTTCATGTTGTGTCAATGAAAAAGTCTTGAATGGGTGGGTGAGTTATTAATATTGGATGTGTGTGTTTGTGAGTGTGTGTGTGATTGAAATAGAGACTAACAAACAAGACATGGCTAAGCCAAAGATAGGTGGAGACAGAAAGAGAAAAAAAGAGAGACAGACAGTAAGGGGGGGTTGACAGAGACAGAGCAAGTGAGTGACTCAAGGTCTCTGCCGGACCCGGCACAACTCTCTTTCACCCTTTCCATTAAAAACACATCTTTTATTGACTGATGAAAAA
The DNA here is from genome assembly GCA_013375575.1 of Percina caprodes. Classification (NCBI taxonomy): domain Eukaryota; kingdom Metazoa; phylum Chordata; class Actinopteri; order Perciformes; family Percidae; genus Percina; species Percina caprodes. The sequence goes on along the minus strand of JABXJD010000048.1, from coordinate 1,690,436 downwards.
CACAATAAGTCACTTGAACCTTGATCTGCTCTAGTTATTTGAGCAAGAGTTCTTCCTTTCAAGAACCCATTAAAACTGACAACCAGATAGCAACAGAAAGATGGCGACTGGCAGCAGAATTCCCCCAGAACAGGAGCTCTTCATTCTTTCTCATCGCAAAGATCCAAGGCTGGTAAATTTAGCGTTTTCCACTCAGGGAGAAACATTCCCCTACACTCCTATGTCAGTGTCTCTCTGGAGGGTGTTAGTGTCTCGACCAAGGAGAGAGTTCTTCATATTTTGAATGGGGTGGTCATATTTGCACCAGGAAAGACCTAATTGGTTATTTGGATGAATAAATTTGGATCTCATTCATATGGATGTTTTTTTTGCACCTTGACGGCCATTAGGAGGAATATAAATTGTTTGGATGATACAGCTATACTTCATTGTTACAGTGTTTGTATTTTCAACCACCATGTACTTTTTGTATTTTGTTTCTTTTCACTGTCTCCGAAGGTTCAAACTGACCTGGTTATAGAACTTATAAAAGGTCTTAAAACCGACGAGTAATGCTGGATGAATTTAAGAAGATATAGGGGATAAGATAAGGGGAATGTGTCTTTTTTTCAAATGTAGGATCTTTATTTAAAATGATCAGTAAGTTTATTCACAAAATCATCACGAAACTCATTTAACGTTACTTAATGTTAATGTCTATGAATGTGGGAATCTGTCTTTCTTGTAACTATACATTGATTGGGCGGCTCTCCTAAGGGGGATCTTACCTCATTATAACGGTTATAATAGTTACAAGTTATAATAAAATAAAATCACTCACAAGTAGTTCATCATTAACATTATCTGCAGAGCATGATAGTGGGAGAGAAGTTTACTGGGTGACAAATCCCTCAATATACAGGATACTCCTGGTTAGTGATGGGTAGTGTATGAAATGTTCTGATACCAATAGTTGCATTTCAGAACCAAAACAACACTTCAATGTCATAGTTTGAGAAAAATACAAAACCCCCTCATAAAGTAAAAGAACATGACAAACATCTCACTACAGTGTTTACAGACCAAGCATTCAATGTTAGCTTTTCAGACTTTACAGTTTCTACTGTAATTTAGATTTTCTCCTGTGAACAAATGTTGTTCTGAAGTCAAAACAGTATTGATGTTTGATACAAAGTCCCTAACTCTCTTTTTGTGCTTCTGGTGTCAGTCAAACATCTTTGTCTGTCATTAAAATAACCCGACAAATAAGTGATACAATGTCAACACAAATGTGCATTGAAAATAGTAAAATTGTAGGCAAGAATGTTATTATTGTGAATGCATTTTTTTCTTCTAATAAACCAACATTTAGATTTCCATGGGTGAATTCTGGCAACAATAACTAGTACTACTAACCTGATCTATCAGGAGAGACAAGTGAATGAAGTTAAGACAAATGTTTATTATAAAAGATGATATGTGATATTTAAGTCTTGGTAGAAAGTCTTTGGCGCTTAGACTCTATAAGGAGATTAGTTATCGGTGGACTTTGGCCCTGAGCGGCAGCAAGATAAATCCCCTTATGGAGTCGAAACACTGGTGATGGTTCTGGTGGCTGATGATTCTGATAAGGCTTATGGAGCTGATGGACATAAAGAATTTGCGAAGACTGGCGGTGATGGTTACATGGAGGGGTGCATTGCCATTTGCGATTATTTTATCTGAAATGACAGCTAACAACAACAACAAGAACATAACATATTTTATCAGCTGTGAACGTACCACGTGCATAACAACAGCATGAATGTACTGTAGCAAGGAGAGAATCATATTCAAACAGAGGCAGCAGCAAATTGATTGGCATACAATGGAGGAGTGTTGCTGTCTGAGCTAGCATCTTGATATATGAGATCAGCTGATGTGACCAGCTGATTAGAGCAGCTGATAGGATAATGGACAGGCGTGGACAGGAGAGCAAGGAATAATGAGTGAGCATATGTGTAAAGAATAAATGCAGATGCTTGAGTAATAAAGAAGGCTTAAGCATGTAAAAGTAGTCTTCTTGACTGAACATAAACTATAGCTTAATTTAATGCAATCATGCAATTAGTTGTTGCACGGGGTAATCAAAATTCTCAATTTATCTCTTGTTTTTGCCAAACCAACATATAAACTCAGCTTTGAAATTTGCAAGCATGCATTCAAAAAAGGAAGTGTATAATCTGAATATACAGTCAACTGCATGCGAAGACAAGATGAAACACAATTTTATGCCAGGTGTACTGCATATATATAGTAATAGCCATCTGTATATTATGCTCACATTCTGTCTGTAGTAATAGCCATCTGTATATATTCATAGTACATATTCACCTGTAAACTCTGTTATAGTAACAACCATCAGTACATTGTACAAATCTGTAAAAATTCTATTTATAGTAATATCCACCTGTATATTATATTCAGTACATATCCAGCTGTACATTTTGTTTACAATACTAGTTAGTTATATATTATATTCATAGGACAAATCTATCTGTAAAATTCTGTTTATAATAGTATCCATCTCTATATTTATTCAATACATATCCATGTCCTGCACTTATGAAACCATTGTATATCCTGCACTTGCTACTATTGCACTTCTGGTTAGACCAAAACTGCATTTTGTTGCCTTGTACCTGTACATGTGTAATGACAATAAAGTTAATCTAATCTAATCTAATCTAATCTAATCTAATATCAGATCTATAAGACTTGTATTTGTAAGAGGATATTATAACTCCAAAGTCCCAAAGCAGTGTGTAATTTGATAAGCAGATGCTCTTAATTCCTGCAAAAAGTTAAAAAAGAGCCTATTCTTCTCGCACCTGTTGTCCTATAGGTTTAACACCATGTGAATGGAAGTTGTCTTTCCTGCAGTCTTTGTCTGTCTTTGTGCCTGCAAGCATTTTTAACTCACACACATTGTCCCTGGTCAACATAAAGACTAGCTCGTCATATAGTGTGTGTGTGTGTGTGTGTGTGTGTGTGTGTGTGTGTGTGTGTGTGTTTGTGTGTGTGTGTGTGTGTGTGTGTATATGTGTGTATGTGTGTGTGTGTCCGTCCACGCATGTGTGTTTAAAAGTCAGTGAAAGCCAACACCTTCTCCAGGGAAGACACTTAGTTTCATTCACACATGCGTTGTCTGTGCACACCCATGTGATCTTATGACATCTTGCATGCTTCATATTCTGTATTGTGAGGTATTAATTTTGACACCTTTAAGTTAGATTACCTGCATATTAAGATACATTACTGGTTAAATTACCAGTCAATAACTCTATATCAACGCTGAGTCAACTATAGGAGGCTCCATTCATTTACATTTACACAATGTCAATGTCATTTCTTTAGATACACTTACCTTGGGCTGAGTAATAATTCAGTATTATCATTCATTAGTCAAGTTTCCATCCAAATTAAGTGCACATTTTCCAGAATCTTTAGTAAATTTGCAATACAAATGCAAATGATCCTAAATTTTATGACATTATTATAGGAATGGTTCTTATATCCAAATCCGAATACTCATGCACATTCACAGAACCTCAAAGTGTTGGAATTTGATTGCTTTTATATGGAATTTAGCATGAATAATCATGTAATAATCATATAGTTTCTTTTTTTTTTTTTTTACCATTTCCGCTTTGATGAAAAACCTGTGAGGGCAAAACCGGTCTGCGTTTTGATCAAACGTTCCCCTGCCTAAGAGTGTCAGAAGAGCATTTCCTTTCTATGTATTTTTAAGTTTACATTATATATGAGAACACCACAATACTACAAAGCCCAAGAAAAATGCATGTGTGAATGTAAGCCAGCATCAATAGATCAATAGATCACCTGCTGCAACAGTGTCTGTGAAACTCTTGGTGTGTGCGTGTGCGTGTGTGTGTGTGTGTGTTTGTGTGTGTGTGTGTGTGTGTGAGAGAGAGAGAAAATTGATACTGTCCGTTATCTGTCACACATCACATGCTCACTCAGGCGCTCACAGCACACGCCACCAAGTGGAACGCTGAATACCCAGTCTACAAACACACACACACACACACACACACACACACACACACACACACACACACACACACACACACACACACACATAATCTCTTTATACTCTGATAACATTTGTGATCTTATTCCTGCTTCCATCTCTGCATTGTTTCCCTAGACAGGATCAGATCTGTGAATGCAGGGTTGCCTGTTTTTGTATGTGTGAGATAGAGGGGGTGTGGCAAGATCTGGATCTGTTAAAAGCAGAGCTGTGAATCTTTAATGATGTCTGATGCAGCAACATAAGGGAGAGGCACAAAGAGATAGAGGTGAGGAGGTAGAGAGCGTGTGAGGAGAGGAGAAAAAGAGGAAAGAGGGAAAAGGCTCTGTCCTGTCATGTCTTCTTCACTGACATGTGTTGGATGTTGCTACCACTGGCTTAATAGCATACTGATTCTGATGTCGCAAAACTGACCATATGCCAATAATCATTTACATGTAGTAAGAGCAATGCTAGACACTTTAAGTGTCTTGAGGATGCTTTTTTTTTTTAGCTTCTTGATTTCTGCCTATAGACTAACACATGGTTAACTAGGTTTATGGGGTCAAAGGGTATGCCTATGTAAAAAATTTAATAAAAAAAAGCCCTAGCACGACTAGCACATATCTACTATGTAGTATTTCTTTATTGTGTGGAAGCTGGTCCTGCACGTATTACTGTTTAGGCATTAGCAGCTCTGAATGGTCTTTATTTATTGGATTTGGGGAAGTTTCCAGAATGTTACATTCGGCAAATACATTGGTGAGTCCTCATTGGTTAGGCCTTTTCTTGTAACGTTAAAAGTGAAACAATACTCTTTGAAAATAGTATAAAGGCTAACGTTAAGCAGCCAACATGGTTAGAACAAATACTTGGCCTATCTAGTATAATGAGCTAACGTTTGGCTAGCCAAACGTTAGCTCATTATACTAGATAGGCCAAGTATTTGTTCTAACCATGTTGGCTGCTTAACGTTCCGAGCACAAATGGAACACACTATTAGCTCTTAGCTAGCTAGCTAGCTAGCTAAGAGTTAATAGTGTGTTCGGAACTTGGATTTTCCGAGGTCAAAGGAGGAAACACGCCCACTGACCTCAGAACTCGGACAACCTCACAGTAGCCCAAGTTCAAAATCCAACATGGCTGCCCCCTGTATCAACAGTTGTGAAAACTGTAGTGACATAAAGTTATAAGCACTTCTGTCTTATTTGTGTCTCGCTAAATCAGTCGTCACACAGGCATGTTCAGCTTCTATCAGTGGACATGTTACGCTGTTTGTATGCACAAAAAAGGTGTAATGCGTTGTTATCAACTGGTATTGCTAACAATGGCTAACCAGGTTAGAGCTACTGAAACCAATGAAAATCCAACTTGTAAATGGAACGCATTCAACTCAGGTGTGAAGTTCTGAGATAAATGGATGGCATTATTAGTCTCGCTTTGCCAGATCTTTCCCCACCGCAGTGCTGCGGAGGAAGGTCTGGCTAGTCCACACAACATGGGAGAAAAATATTCTTTGGTTCATTGGCCTTTCTTTAACCAGTCACAATCATCTTGGTCAACGGGAAAAGCTGCAATGCCGCTGCAAAATAACATTGAAAAGGAACTTGTTTTGGTGGAACATGTGTATGTTCAAAAGTTGTTTTAGTCGTGCAACAGAAAACTCAGATTGGACAGATAGTCTAGCTAGCTGTCTGGATTTACCCTGCAGAGATCTGAGGAGCAGTTAACCATAGTCCTCATAAATCGACCGGAGTTTAAAATGCCAACACAAAGGAATCCTAAGGCAACGGATATCCGGCTTAAATGAGCAATCCCAGAAGTGGAACGTCAAGGATATAGACTACTAGGAGCTTAGGGCTGTTAAGACAGACGGTTGAATGTCTAATGACTGAGCAATATTTGCCACCATTATCATTGTAAATTGCATATGTGCCGTGCGAGAACAGGAAGCTTGATGACAGTAACTACGGGAAGTCATACAACTATAGATTTCTTCCAATAAATTAATAATTAAAAGTGCAGGGTAAACTTACAGAAAACATTTTTTTTTCATTGCATTAATCTTTTTTAATAGTGTTGAAGCTTGTTGATATAATGCAGCCACATTAATTATGCACATTACATTCTACATATGAACCCAAAGCTATTATCCAGAATGAATGTGGATAGGCCCAATAGACTAGATTCCTCCATAGCCAACCTATAATCAAGTAAAAGTGATAAATGCAAGGGTCATGCATCCCCATGGTGATCACGTATAATAGGAGTGGTAGGTGAGGGAGAAGAAAAAGAACTGAGGAGCAAAAGCACAAACCGTTCAATGCCTTGACATCAATCTTTGCACCTAAAATCAATGTGGTACAAACCAGCATCGTTTCTCGATAACCTCTATCTTTCTTTCCTTCTGCTTCTCTCTCCCCGTCTCTAGTTCACACCCCTTCCTCTTGTTCTCTCTCCTCCCTTTTAATGTTTACTTCCTCCTTCTTATCAGCTGCTATTTTTACTTTTGTCCTCCTCCCCGTCCCAGCCCTCCTCCTCCTCCAATCATTCTCCCCCTCTCTGGTAGTCCATCTGTTTTCCTGATGAAAAGATGCACTGTTTGTCTGATGTGGTGGACTTGTTGGTTGCTCAGTTGCTGTATGAGTCAATGCTCTTCATGCATACAGTATGCTTCATGGGGCCCAATACACTGTGTGTGTGTGTGTGTGTGTGTGTGTGTGTGCGTGCGTGCGTGCGTGCGTGCGTGCGTGCACACTGTATGTATTTCTGGATTGAAGGGAAGGAAATGTATTGGTACTGTTGTATAACAGGCATTTAAATGGTGAAATGAACTGGTGCAGAGCTGATTATACTGGTGGCTTCTTCAGTTACATTAAGAGACTATGCTAAACAATGTAATCAAATAGTATGTTCATTCAATAGGAGCTGAAACGAGTAGTTGATACATTGATTTTGTAGCTAAAAATTTTACTACTTACAATTTTCCAAAATGTGAATATTTTCTATAATATTTTCTTTATCTTCTATGATAGTAAACTGGATATTTTTTGGGGTTTGGGACTGCTGGTTTGAAAAAACAAGCAATTTGAATACTCTATGTCTGTGATTTTACTACTTTCTGACATTTTGTAGACCAAAGATTCAACAGAATCCTTCACAATGGAAATAAAAAATGATTAATTCATTTCAAGGTAGTATTGCCATTTTTCCTCTGAATTTTCATTGACATTCATTACCTTCATCTCATTAAATAAATGATAATCTCAATTTAATTAATAATAATTTGCAATAATTCAACAGCCTCTAGAATCATTTTACAGCCTCCAAAATACGGTAAAGTTGAATCAACACCTCTCTGAAACTGAACATTATGGCCTTTATGATAGTAAGATTTATTGCCGCAACTAAGTGCTGTATATCATATAAATGTGTGGAATGTGGTAATGTGTGTTATGTTTTATAAATAGGCTTCAAGATCAACAAAGCAAAAGGTCAACTAATGTACAGATTGTTTGTGAAGAATACAAATTATGTTGATAACTTAATATCAGATGATCAATGCTTTGAGGTTTTTCATAGAATCATCAAACTGCTGCTACTGTACAAAGTTAATTGAAAGTGAACTAATTAGGACTGAGACTTCTGATGGGCTGCATGAAATCAATGAAGTGAGATTTCATTTGTCAAGTAAAAACATGAAAATTACCAAAACGTTATAAAAATGTTATCACATGACAGTTTTGCAGCCAGAAATATGTCACTGTCATATTAGACACAGCGGGTTAAACGAGACTGTTTGTTCAATGTACTGTAGAGTCAACAGGGGAAACATTACTACAGTTAATTACATAGTTTGTAAAATTTTCCTCAAACCCCAGTTGGGTTTTTATCCGTTTTATACAGTAGCTTGAATAGCCTTTGTAGAAGAAAATATGAAGCATCTCAGTTATTTTGTAGAATAGAGGTTGTTTGTGTCCTACCTGAGGCTTCACGACCACACATGCACGCACACCCAGAACACTGATAGGATCACCGACTGGTAGAGAGTATTATCAGAGGCAGATCTTGAGACTGACTGGGGGCTGTGACAGTTGTACTGTATCTGTCAGGGCTCTATAAGGTAAAACAAACAGACTTGGCACCAGTATCCAATAGCAACAGAGGGCAGTGATTCTCTTTGATACATTGTATGTTAGTGGAGTGAATAAATGATTGGTGTGTTTAGTAAATGGAGGAAGTGAGACCAAATGCTGCATCTGAAGAAAGAATCCATCACAGTGTGTGTTTGCGTGTTTTCATGTTTTATGTGTGCCTGTGTGTACATGCGTGGCTCAAATAATTATATTATATCATAATTAGACATGTGAAAATCCAAACTCCATGCTGTGTTTGTCTTTCTATGAACCTTACTGTGCTGCATACAGGCTAAGTCTCCTTTATACTTTTTATTATTGTAACCTCCTGAGTGTCAACCCACAAGCTATTTCATGTTATTTTTTAGTGTTATTTTTATGACATTTCTACTTTATTAGATAGTTTGCCATCGGGAGTGACACAGGTTTATTTGATAGAGGTGGGAAACTGCATAAAAACAGCTCCTTGGCTCATAACATTTTGAAGACACACTGTGTGATATACCCTGACGATACACCAGGGTCTCCGTAGGAGTTTTTCAAAATGTAGCAGAGTTTGTGCTGCAACTCCAGCACAGTACTTACAAAGCCTTGCCCAAAGGTACCATGGGAGACATAATAATGAATTTCTGTGAATAGACTACCAGGCTGAGGAAGTGCTCCTTATAGAATTTAAACAGCTGCTTTCCATTTTCCTAACTTTGTCAGCGATTGTCATTGCAAAATATATGTAGTCATGTCATATAGCAGTAAAACAATCATTGACTATAAGCTGAACATTTAAAATCCTTCCATTGCTTTGAAAAAACACAGTTAAGAAACTAGAGTTAGGGTCTTGTTTCAGACCTTCACCAAATTAATTGCCCATAAACGTGATCTTTCCCTAACCTTAGCCAGAGAGTTGCCATGTACAGTGTGTTTTTTTTTTTTAGAATTGTATCCCATTTTTTTTCTGTGAAGGATCACTTCTAGCAGCATCAGACCCCAAATTAGAAAAGTAAGCTGAGAGGCCACTTATCTTGAATCTTTCCTGCTGTGACATTGCACCAAATGGCAGCTCATATTAGCTTGTTTGAATGATGCAGTTTCCTGGCAGTAAAAAATTGGCACATAGCGAGGAGTACTTGTAATCAGCACTTTAATATTGTTTCTAACTGCATAAATTATTTTGTTCACTTCTTGTTTACATGCCATTTACTTGTAATCAGCACATTATTATAATTTCTAACTCAGCTCTTGTTTACCATATTACTGCTTCTTTAACAACCGCATGAGAGCTACAGCATAGTGATATTGTTTCTCATGAACAGCAGCTAGTTTCACTTTGTACATTTCAAACCCAGTGTGTGTGTGTGTGTGTGTGTGTGTCTGTGTGTGTGTGTGTACAGTATAACATCATGCAACTCAGTACTCAGTTCCAAATATGGGCAGAATGTTATTATTTTGTTAGTCAAACTTCAGATCACATTCTTCAGATCATTTCTGTCCAGCTCCTTCAGTTCTTGAGTCCACCGCAGTTCTGACATTGCAGACTTGACCTGGAAGCAGCAGACCTCGAGCTGTGACCTAATGCTCCACCTCTTGCAGAGAAAGACTGGTAATCTGCTTCTGATGTTTCTCCAATTACCCCTTTCTCACTCTTGACACTCACTCACATTCACATGCTCCCACTTCTTGTTCACTACCTTCCCATCACCACCACACTATGCATTTGGGTTAGAGACTGATGTCTAATCTCCAGCTAATCCTGGCCTGTTAATCTATGTGTTAACAGTTTACAGCTAATGCACTGACTTTGCCATGGAGGGAATAACACACTCTCTCTCTCTCTCTCTCTCTCTCTCTCTCTCTTTGAGTTATTCCATATTTGCTGTATGACCCTTAGCATGTTAACATTTGCAGAAACTGTCATTATTTCTGATTTAAGTCTTCTTTTCATTTGTCACAGGGAGACACAATCTCCTGTTTACGTTGAACTGTAAATAAGGGATAATCCCAGCAGTCAAAGATAGCTCATTTGATCTTCGCCTTTAACTAAATTATCTACGTACTTGCACAAACGTGCACCGTCAGACATAGAATCTCTGCAGCGTGCCACATACCAGTTGGCACTTTTAAAGACCCAGTGAAGGGGAGTAAAAGTAGTAGTTAGTTTAAGAGCCTTTAACTACTCCCAGAAATGACATAGAATTATGGTGTTATACGGTGAAGGTGGTGCCATGTGAACACACACACACACACACACACACACACACACACACACACACACTCGCTGGGCAGCAGACAGGGCTGGACTGTGCAGTGGTGTGGTATTTTTAGTTAAGTAATAGTATAAAATAAGGAAAGGTTTGCCCCATAAACACTGTTACACTACACCTCTCCTTCTCTCTCTGCCTGTATTTTTTTAACTCACATTCTCTAATTTCTTACCCTTTCATTCCCTTTTTATTTTATTTTTACAAGTCTAGTCTCAAGACCTTAAACCATCAGCAATTACATTTCCATTCCTTGGAGATGCATGTTTGTTTTTTCTCATTAAACATGCCTGTATTGGGGGACCAATAAATACAATATGTCATTTGTTGACCATGGTTAATGTGTTGTATAAAGAATGAGAAAACAGAGGAATGTAAGTGGTTATTAGCATGCTGATGTTAGCATTTAGCTCAAACACCACTGTTATTTTGACAATTTTGGTTGGCTGATATAGAAACTTCTTGAAAATGGGTGAAATCTGAGGATTTAATGATAATAATGGAACATCATATGACAACTAAAAAACTGAACTGAACAGCCTCCTGTGTAGGTAAACTGTAAGTTGGTGTCTTCATCTCATTTGGTGTGAAAAAAATATAGTTTATGATCACATAAGACAAAACAAAGCAGAAAACACTCACATTGGAGACATAGAAAGCAGGGAATGTTAGTTAATTTAAGGTTGGTCAATCATTAAAATATCAATTAATCATTTCACCTTGGCTTTGAGTACAGTTTGCATTTACAAGATACTTTGCAGCATTCGCAGTACCCATGCAAATATTGATATAAGCTGCAAGATAAGCAGCCTTATTGATCTGCATGTTGACCAGATCTTTGAATAGCTATGCTTGCTGTGGAGAAATTGTAATGAACTGTCAGAAAACTGCACTGGAGGTCATTTTTTAGTGATGATGGAGAATCATGTTTAATGAAGTGTCAATCAATTATGTAGTCATTTTTGAGAATCTGTGAATATATCAGCAAAAAGAGAAGTCTTAGTCTTAGTCTCCATCTTTAAATCACAAAATCACAGAATCACAGAGAACATATGTAAGCTACAGATTTATTACACACTTACAGGAGTAGATTACAGCTCTGTAATTTACTTCATTTCCCTGTTTTTGTCTCTCTGCTTCTTCTTCAGTCTCCAATGATTTGTCTTTCACTCTTCTCTCCCGCCTTTCCCTCTCCTTTCATTTCTATTTTATTGCCTTTTCATCCTCCATCTCTCTCCTCTTTCATCATTACAGCTCTGTGGCTCACTCCTCCTCTCCCCCCTCACTTTTCAGTGGATAGTAAAAAGGTAAAAGTGTACTTTGGGAGGAAGGCTATGTGGAACGTTAAATCAAATACAGGTGCCCTTAAAAGAGTGTGAGATGGAAACACACACACACACACACATGCACACTGTTTCACCATCAGACCCTCATTTAGGTAGCAGTAATTTGCCGCTGTAAGTGACAGGGTTATTGCAAGACGCTCATTAAGAAACGGAAGCAGCGAATAAACGTCTGACTGAAGGGAATAAATTCAAACCAGTGCGCCACTTTTACTCCTCAGCAATAAGCCGCTTTGATGTGGTCTGTGACGGCAGAGCTGGAGCAGACTCAGGGCATGTGTGTGTGTGTGTGTGTGTCTGTGTGTGTGTGTGTGTCAGAGTGGTAGTTACATCTTTTACCACTGATTTTACATTTTTATTGTAAATGTGATCACAGTATAACATAAGATTGTTGCTCTGCATGTATCACACATTGTACATGTGCACTGTTGTGTGTATGTGCCTGTTCTAACAGCTTCGAGGGTCAGAGGTCAGATTAGTTACTATGAGACGGACTGTTACCGCGGTAACAAGGTGCGAGGACACTTCCTATGACAAACTTTCATCTCAGTGGGAGAGAGGGAGGAAGAAAGCGAAGGGGTATTGGGTGGATGAAAGGAATGAGGCAGTGACATTATAGGAAGTGGAGGGATGGAATAAGAAGCGATAGAAACTGATTTGAGGAGAACAATTCAAAGAAAGGCTAAATGGACCACAGAGCAAGAAGATATTTAAGTAAAAGGGCTGTTTTGTGGTCACGTGATCTGTCTTTAAGTTTGTCTTGTTAATTCCATCATATGGGATGTTGAATGATATTAAACATGAATGACTTCAATGATAATTATGACCAACAATGTATTTCACACTCAAACACTTATTCTATCATAAGGAATCAATATTATTTTATTTTATTGTTTTCAGCCAGCTGGCGGTGTGGCTCTAGGGAGGGCAATGTAGGTCTGATGGTTGAGTCACCATGTTGGTCCAGACATCTCTCGAAAACAATTAAATTAATTGCCATGGACTTTTGTTCAGTCCTGATCCCCACAGGAGGAATTCCGCTGACTTTGGCGAGCCCCTGAATCTTCATCTAATGCACCCTTGGGAGGTTGAAATTTTTGGTTTTGAGTGAAATGTCAACAGGTATTTGACTGAATTTGGTGCATATGTCCACATAACCCTTCCAGGATAAATGCCAATAATTTTGTGATTCTCTGCCTTTTTCATCCATCAGTTAGTGTTCCAAACAACAATTATACTAGCAAAATATTAGCATGTTAGGATGTATTAAGCTCACAGCTATGCTGTGCCTAAGTATAGCCTGAGCCTTTTTTTGTATCAGTGTTTTTAGATTTTTTAGACAAACAAACCAGGGAGCAAACATATTGTAGCCAACATCACTTGCATGGATTAAAAAGACTACTTTTGTTTTCTCTTACACATTGATTTGGCTAATGTGGAGACTGACTGACTGCTTATGTTTCTTCCTGGCTTATTAGTGGACTGACTTTTGTTTAGCAATGTTGCTGCATTTCCAATTCTCTGCAATTAACTTTGATTTATGACATAAACAATGACAGTGTGACTGATGTTGTGATAAATTGGAATTATCATTTAGAGCAATTGTTTCATTCTATGGACAAGAGTAATGCTCCACCCTATAGGAGAGCTGTTTGTCAAACTCCAATTCTATTCCTTTGTCAGCAGTTGAAACAGGTTGAGCAATGGTCTAACATCTGGAAACTAGTCATTTGAGAGACTTCAGTTTTGCTTTACAGTGTGCTGATTCGGCGTCAGTGCATACTGTTCCACCTATGTGGAAGATTAGTCTGCAGTGTTGGTGCAGGTTATATGTGTGATGGAGCACTTTTGTGGCTGAGAGTGTAATTGGATTTACACGTCTCATTTAACTTGCTAGATGACTCAACAATCCCAGGTATTGGAAACATTGCTTGAGCTTCTCAAATAAAACTAAATCGATCTTGGATTTTTCACGGTACAAAAATTACTTTAATTTCTAAGCAGAGTTTTGCCATTTAGATACTTAGTTATAATTAAAGTTATAATAGCAAAACCAAGCTGTTATGGAGTCAGGTCTGGATTCAAAACATCAGGGGATGAGTGAGGATGGTAATTTCTTTTAGTAGCAAAGTTCTACAGTTTCTAAAACACCAAAAACTATGTGTTATAGCTTTATAGCACCCATTAGTAAAAACAGTGGTGTGTGTGTGTGCGTGTGTGTGTGTGTGTGTGTGTGTGTGTGTGTGTGTGTGTGTGTGTGTGTATGTGTGTGTGTGTGTGTGTGTGTGCGTGTGTGTATGTGTGTGTGTTTGTGTTTATGTTTGTGATCTGTGTACATATATCTGTGTGTGTGTGTTGGGTGTGTGTGTGTGTGTGTGTGTGGGCGTGCGTGCGTGCATGCATGTGTAGATGGATAAAAGCTTTTATTATGAATTACACTGATCTAATCTTCTTAATTGTATGTCTGGTGACCCTGATCCACCTTATCAAGGCCACAAGGGGAGGGGTGTGTGTGTGTGTGTGTGTGTGTGTGTGTGTGTGTGTGTGCTGGTGTTAAGTGTAAGCTCCCATACAGTGATGAAAATGTGCCCTTTTGTATTTAGTATTGATAATCTTACCCTGTAAAGATGTATTTTTATGTTGTGTAAATATAGTGGTTTATGATTGAATTAAGAGATAAACTGACTGAACCCAACCACTGTAAGGTGTTGACAATTAAAACCAAAAACCACAAGTCATTAAAGTAATTCAAAAAGCAGCAACGAGGTGTTCTGATGTATGAAGCAAAAAAAAGTCTAATTTTAAGTGAAAAATGAAGTGTAATGATTGCTACTGTTACCTGCAATAATTTACCCACACTATACCTTCTCATGTTTGATGTCTCTTAAAGGTCCCATGGCATGACAACTTCACTTTATGAGTTTTTTAACTTTAATTTGCATTCCCCCAGCCTGCCTATGGTCCCCTAGTGGCTAGAAATGGGTATATATGGGTGGGTATCTGGGTATTCTGCTATGCCTTTGAGAAAATGAAAGCTCAAATGAGCCGATCTGGAATCTTGCCCCTTATGAGGTCATAAGTGGAAATGTTACTTCCCGTTTGTCTGCTTTGACCACCCAGAGAATTTGGCCCACCCATGAGAGAGAGAGACGTCATGGCTTTCAAAAGAGCAAAGTGGCAGTTGGTCAAGGCCACACCCCCAGCCTCCACAGAAATGACACATCCTAAGGAAAGCTCATTGTGGGACTGGCTCTAGTGGCTGTAAATCTGCACCAAGGCTGAATTTTGGGAAAGAGACATATGGTATTAGGGGACCACTAAGGTCTAAGTAAAAGCATCCGAAAAGCACCATGTCATGGGACCTTTAAGTTATAGTTTTAACTATACTAAACTAAGACTAGATCACTTTATTGTGTTCTAAAACAATCCACTTGAGCTCAGTCACAGGAGGTCTATCTATCTCACATTCTCTTAGAAAATGTTTGATATTTCTGCAAACAGTCCAGTCAATAATGAATGCTGGGTCAAAATCAGTATAATCAGCTTGTCATGTCATGTAGCATAGATAAACAACTTGTAGAGCAAACATCTTCCCATTAACATTATTAAACATGCATTTTACCAAAGGGGAAATACTAGTTATTAGATTATGCAACCAGATGCCAAACCCCTAACTATTCCTGTGTCTCACATACAAGACGGCAACATGGCACCATAACACTAACAAAAAACAAGAAAATGATTGATTATGAGTGTCAAACAGAGGTAGGGTGACAGCTGCTGTAAAGTGTTTAAATTAATTGCTGTATCAACAATGTCCTGTCTTTGATTAAATGTAGGTGTTGCCAAGCATATATTTGACTTGGCATGTTGAAAGTTTGGCTAGCTAGGAGTGTGATTTGAGTTTCAATTTATTTCTGTTTAAGTTACAGATGTCTGAGCGTAGTTTTGGATTATAGATGTTTCTTAGCAACAACAAGCAGAAAGCACATCTCCTCAGAAGTGTCCGTTAACTGAGTGGTTTAGATTCAGCAGCTTTTTACAGCGTGGCTGGATGGCTTCTTGTCTGCCTGCAGTGCGATGCAGAGTACCTGAGTACCTGTTCACCTGCTGATTGTTGGCTCACTTGTCGAGACGGGCTCAGGTATGTTGGTCCTGCCACAAGGAATGCAGCGAATCAAAAGGGAGACAGAGCAGGAGGGTGTGACAGAGAGAAGAAAGTGAGAGCCAGATGCTTTTGATGGAAAAAGGAAATTAATGGCTAAGCAATGTTGTCTTGATGTGGTCTCCATGGCGACCAGTGTAAGCTATTAAATGTCTGCAGGAACAACCAAAAACAAGGTTTGAATTAAATGGATTTATCAAAGATTAAGTGCAAAATACCCTGCAGCAGAACAAGGTTCTGCTGTTTCTCTAATGCAACATTTAGCTCCAGGAGGGCTGTGGGAAACTGTGATCTCTGCTTGGCCCAATATCATTAAATTAACTTTTATACCCTTAAATATTACATCAGACGTTTCCACATAATCAATACTAAAGAATCAGGATTCATGCCAGTCTAACGAGGTAAAAAAAAAAACTATTCTTCAAAAAATAAGCAGGGTAGTCTGAGTTTAAATGGATTTTGCATTGACTACATCCTTGACTCAGATTTGATAGAAAGCAGATTGAGGCCATAAGGTTGTTGGTTTGAGTCCCTGAGCTGCTGGTAAAATGTAAGAGGAGAAAGTGGGTCAGCTGTGGCCAAAAATAGAAGGCTGTGGACAAATTAATGAGCACTCTATTACTAAAGGTGATTTTGATGATGATTATAATAATAATACAAAGCACAATTTTACTGGAAAAGAGCCCAGCTGACGTTTTGTGCATTCATACATGTATAAAATATGAGTGGGCAACGATTAGACAAGAGCTTTTTAAGTTAGATTAGTTATTTATGTTACTGTTACTCTTCTGTAGCGCACTCTCAAGTTTCGTCATTGTTTATGGAGCTGGAGGAAATGCCTTTCTGCTGATCCAGGTCCCCTCTAGGAAGCAATAAAAAGGTAGTCAAAATCTTCATACCTCCGCTGCAGATGTTTAACCACCACTGAACTGAAGAGATATCTTATCCTCCATCTTTAACTTCTTTTTGCCAACAACTTTGGATTTTGCACACATGCACCTAAGAAGGGGCCCATCTGAACTGTGGATCACTATAACGCCGGAGATGAACTTGCTTTTTAACCACTCACAGAATTGTTCACGTGTCACTGGAGGAGTCCACAAGAGGGCACATTGGAGAACTCAGATTGTAAAGAACTTCCGAATTAACGTAGTAACTTGTACGTAGCCCTTAAATCAAGCATGCAGTGGCAATGACAAGTATGTTTCTTTGTGCACTGCCCCTGCCGTTTGTCTTTTGCCTATGCCTGTTTTTTTCTTCTGCACTTTAACTCATCATTTGAAAATGTAAAGTTAAAATAAAAGCCCAAGTTGAAAAAAAATAGACGCACACTATCACACTTCTTGGTGTTAGCCCAGAGGAAGTTTACAGTATCTGATCACTGCCGGGCAGAAACTAATGTTCTCTTTATAACTGTGTGTGTTTCTGTGCTCTTGTAATTCTACTTTATCCTAAACAATTTCCATTTTATTACTCGAGAGGAACAGTCGAGAGGAAGAACAGTTGTTATTTCTGGTAAATAATTTCTTCGAAACCCTCTTAGAAGGTTAAAATTGCCTGCCACATTTCCTGTTTATCACTAAGTGCAACATCCAAAATACCTTCCAAGAGAAACTGTCAAAAAGTGTCATTAACCACATGTTAACGAGTCATCGCATCTGCCCACCTCTGTATGATGACAAGCTTTTTACACTGCCTCTCCTCTCCTCTCCTCTCCTCTCCTCTCCTCTTCCGTTTCCGGTGTGTGTGAGTGTGAGTGGTGGTGGCGGAGGTGCGAGTGGCGCGGAGTTTTGAAACTGTTTCTGTCCCTGTTTTTTCGGATTTCCGACTGTTTCTTTGACCTGTGGTTTTGTGCATGATCAGGTAAGTTTCTTAAGCTTTTCTTGTGGAGTGTCTGCTTAGGAATCGGTTTTTTTCTCCGGGAGGAATGGCGTCCTCCGGGACGCCGCCTCCGACTCTCCGGCAGGGCGTGAGGTTGGTCCCCCCGGAGGGTGATGTTACGGTGGAGGAGGTTCTGTTGGCGGTCGGTGAGAAGGTCGGCTATGACGAGCTATCTTTTGCATCCAGAATGAACAAAGCAGTGGTGGTGTTTATGAAGGATGAACAGCTTGTTCATCAGCTGATTGAGCGGCGTGTATATCAGAGACGGTTTAGTGCAGGTCTCTCCGTTATCGGCTCCCTCCACGCGGATCACCGTATCCGGTGTTCCGCCGTTCATCTCCGACGAAGTGTTGGAGAAGGAACTTCGAAGGTTTGGAAAGTTTGCGAGTGGATTTAAAACGGTGACTTTGGGTTGTAAAGATCCCAAACTGCGGCATGTGCAGTCTCTGAGGCGACAGGTGTTCATGTTCCTGGACTCGGCCACGCAGACGCTGGAGGTGTCGTTCAGAGTGAGGCATGGTGACGGGGCTTATATGGTGTATGCCAGCTCTGGGCAGATGAAATGCTTTGAGTGTGGGGTGTGGGACACAAGCGTTTTGCGTGTCCCCACAGAAAGCGCGCGACGACTGATGGCGAGGCTGCCGTGCCGACGCTCCGTCCGCGGCGGCTGGCGGCCGGGTCGGCGGATGTTGAGCGGGTGCCGGGTCCGATGCGGCTGGAGTCACTGCGGCGGGGAGGCGGAACCTCGCGATGCTGCGGATGCGGCAGGGAGCGTAGCCGTAGCGACAGGTGTGGAAGACAACGTGGAGGGACTGTGCCCGTCAGCGCAGCTGCAGGCTCCGGTGCCAGTAGGGGGGGACTCTGAGTGTCTGGGTGCTGACGTGCAGTCACAGTCAGGTACTACTGAGGATGTAGCCTCCACCAGTACTCCTGGAGGTCCTACTGTGATCACCACTGGTAAGCAGGGTGGGGGCCCTTTCAGCAGTCAGGCATCATGTGCTAGTGAGGAAATGGAGTATGAATCGGATGCTGATACTGTTTCTATTGGTGAAGTTGATCAGAGCACGGAATTGTATTCATTAGAGGAAATAGATCGTTTTCTGAATGAATCATTTAATAGATCTGTGAAGGTGTCAGATTACTTCCAGGACACTGAAAAATTTGTCACGTCTGTTGCTGTTCTGCAGAGACTGGTTGGTTTTGACCTTTTGGATAAAAGAAACGTTTTCGCCTCAAAAGCACATTACAACCATAAGAAAGGACAAAGGAAGTAGGACTTCCAAAGGTTAAGAACTTCTAATGATCATGACACCTAACCTTTCTTCTTTTTTATACTGTTCTCTCCTTGTTTTGACTTGTCTGTTTCTTTTTTCTGACTTTTCTATGAGGAGCCTTAAAATAGGATCTCTTAATATCAATGGTGGGAGGGACAGGCATAAGAGGGCTTTGGTTTCGGAGGTTTCTAGTCAGAAAAGATTGACGTGTTGTTTTTGCAGGAAACCCATTCTGACCCATCAGTTGAGACTGACTGGGGTATTTGGTGGGGGTCCCTATGTTCTTAGCCATGGTACTAAAGTTACTGCAGGGGTTGCTGTTTTGTTTAAGGCGGCAGCGGTGTTACTATTATATCTTCCACTGAGGTGGTAAAGGGACGCCTGCTGGTTGTCAGGGCAGAGATAGAGAGCTCTGTGTTTTGTTTTGTTAACGTCTACGCCCCTAATCGGGTCCGGACAGAGTGACTTTTTCACACAGTTACGAGATGTACTAAATACGTACCATCAGGACCAGCTGATAGTTGGAGGTGATTTTAACTGTACTCCTGATTTCACTGTGGACAGGATAGGCGAGGAGCCTCACCCACTTTCAGCTCAGAGTCTGAACAGCATTATTGACCAGCTGGATCTGGTAGATACCTGGAGGGTCAAACATCCACAGTCCCGACAGTACACTTGGGTGAGGGTCATTAATAATAGGGTGTGTGCAGCCAGACTTGATAGGATCTATATTTCACTGAACCTTAGTTCTAGACTGGCCCACAGTAGCATAACTCCTGTTGGCTTCACGGATCATCACTGTGCATGTATGGATCTGATCGTCTCGCCAGGTAAGAGGATTAAGTCCTACTGGCATTTTAATAATAAACTTTTACGAGATAGCCAGTTCTGTGTCACATTTCAGCATTTTTGGAAGTGCTGGAAAAGTAGAAGAGCAGATTTTGCTTCTTTGAAGCAGTGGTGGGATGTTGGCAAAGCACAAATTCGGGTTTTTTGTCAGCAGTACACCTCCCATTCCACTGCTAAGATCAAGGCAGCAGTGATGGAACTTGAGGCCAACATTAGACATATAGAGGAGGTCTTACATAGAGAATCTGACCCTCTTTAGGGCAGTTGTTACAGAAACGTAAGCTGGAGTTGAGCTCTTTTCTAAATGAGAGGGTGAAGGGCTCTGGTCAGGTGTCGTTTCCTCCAGATGAGAGACATGGATGCCCCGAGCGCTTTCTTCTTCGATCTGGAGAGATCAGTGGCACAGAGGAAACAGATGGCCTGCCTTCAGCTTCCAGGAGGCAGAGTAACCACCAGTCCTGGTGAGATGAGAAACCATGCAATGGAGTTCTATGCTGACCTCTTTGGGGCCCAACAGTGCAGCATGCAGGGTCGCGAGGAGCTCCTGGAGGGTCTTCCTCAGCTCAGTCTGGACGAGAAGGCTGCTTTGGATTGTGTGCTGACTCTGGAGGAGCTGACAGCTGCAGTCAACCAGATGGCCTTAGGGAAGGCACCGGGATTGATGGTCTCTCCACAGATTTTTATCAACAGTTCTGGAGTACGATTGGACCTGACCTTCATGACGTTTTTATGGAGGGGATTAGGACAGGGTTTCTTCCTGTTTCCTGTCAGCGAGCAGTGTTGTCACTGCTGCCCAAAAAAGGCGATTTGACTTTGCTTAAGAACTGGCGCCCAGTTTCCCTCCTCTGTACGGATTATAAGCTACTTTCTAGAGCATTGTCTAACAGACTGAAGGGTGTCCTGGAACTTATCGTGCACTCTGATCAATCTTATTGTGTTCCGGATCGGTCAATCATGGACAATATTTTCTGTGTTCGGGACATTCTTGATGTGTGTAAATTGTATAATTTTGATGTTGGTATCATCTCTTTAGACCAAGAAAAAGCATTTGATAGGGTGGACCACTCCTATTTGTTTTCTGCACTTAAAGCTTTTGGTTTTGGTGATGGGTTTCTGTCTTGGGTTGGTTTATTGTATAATGGTGCACAGTGTTTGTTGAAGACGGGGGCAGGGCTGAGTCGGCCCATTCCTGTGCAGAGGGGATACGACAGGGTTGCCCTATATCGGGGCAGCTGTATACTTTAGCAATTGAGCCTCTCCTGTGCAGGATGAGGGCTCGGCTCAGCGGCCTTTTCCTGCCGGGGTCTTTAGGTGTGGTGCGTCCTCTTACTGTTTCAGCTTATGCCGATGATGTCAATGTTTTAGTTCGCTGTCAGGAGGATGTTCAGAGTTTGCAGGATGCTCTGTCCCTTTATGAGGGGGCCACATCTGCGCGGGTGAACTGGGCTAAGAGTGAGGCTTTGCTAGTGGGACGGTGGAGGGATAGGGTGGTGCCCAGTTTGCCAGGGGGTCTTGAGTGGGGGAAGGAAGGGTTAAAAGTTTTGGGGGTGTTTTTGGGTACGGAGGGGTTTGTCCAGAGAAACTGGGAGGGAGTGAGGGAGAAGGTGTGCGCTCGTTTGTCGAAATGGCGGTGGTTGCTACCTCAGCTGTCCTATAGGGGAAGAGTTTTGGTTGCCAATAACTTGGTTGCCTCAAACCTTTGGCATAAGCTGGTTGCCATTGTACCACCAAGAAGCCTGATAAAGGACATTCAGCAAGCCTTGGTGGATTTCTTCTGGTCGGGGAAGCACTGGGTTTGGGCAGTAGTTCTTTACCTACCTGTTGCTGAAGGGGCCAGGGACTGGTGGATATTCAATCGAAACTTGCCTCCTTTCGTATCCAGACTGCCCAGAAACTTTTGTATGACTGTGGACCCAGCTGGCTTGATACGGCCCGATTGCTGCTGAGGAGAGCTGGGCGGATGGGCTATGACAAGCAGCTCTTTCTTTTGAGGACTGAAGAAATGGACCTTACTGGGCTCACGTCGTTCTACAGTTCTGTCCTGCAGGCGTGGCGGGTGATGACGTGTTCGCGGGCTGCAGGAGAAACTCCGGGGATGTGGCTCTTTGAAGAACCGTTGTTTTTAATGACTTCATAGAGACTCAGGTTTTGCAGTCTGCCAGTCTGAGGACCAGTCTCAGGAGGCTGGGTGCACTAAACTGGGTCACCTGATGAAGATGACTGCCGTCTCTGGTGAAGTCCTGAGAAGGAGTAGTAACATCACCTCCATCAGGCTCATTGACAGGGTGGTGCATGAGGTTTGTGCTGCCCTGGAACTGCCTCAGCGGACACTGGTTCAGACTCGGTCTCTCTGTGAGCAGTGGAGTGAGGGTGGGAATACAGTTTCCCCTCTCTGTCCGTTACCCCATCTGTGGGGGTGGCAGGAGGAAGTGGGCCATCTGCTGTCTTTCTCGACCCCTCACCTGGGCAAGTTCCAGGATGCTGGGAAGAAGGAACTGTATCATGCTTGCGTCAAAGTGCTGAACCTGCGGGCTCTGGCTGGGCTAAGGGAGTCGAGGTGGACTGAGTTTTTGGTCCAGATGTTTCCCGAAGGCAGTTGGCGAGCCCTGTACAAGCTTCCCGTGGAAAGCGGGCGGCAGACCTCCAATGGAGGATTGTGCATGGGGCCATAGCTACAAACCACTACAGGGCGCACATTGATCCCGAACTGGGGAGGGTGTGGTTTTGTTCTGAAGTAGAAACTCTGGCGCATCTGTTTGTTGGTTGTCCTCGGCTGACTGATGTGCTGGGGGTCACTAAAAGGTGGGTTCAGGGTTTAGGGGTGGTCTTTTCTTTGGAGTTGTTTATTTTTGGTCCACAATATACTAAGACTAAGAAGGCCGTTCACGTCCTGTTGAATTTTTGTTTGCTACGGCAAAACTGGCCATCTGGCTGTCCCGTAGAAATAAGGGGCAGGGGGCGGGCAGTGTGGAGCCGGCACCGATGCTGGAGGGGCTGGTCAGAGCCCGGCTCAGGGTTGAACACTCTTATTACCTGCTGATGGACAATTTGGTGGGTTTTAGTAGTGTGTGGGCTGTAGAGGGTGTGTTGTGCTCCGTGGGGGAGGGGGGGGAGTTGGTGCTCAGGTTTTAAATGGAAGGCACAGAACCTTTTTGTGATTGTTTGTATTTGTTTTTGTCTGTTTGTTGGTTTCTTCTGTGATCTGACAATGGTCCAATAAAAGGACTTTTAAAACCAAACCTCTCCTCTCCTCTCCTCTCCTCTCCTCTCCTCTCCTCTCCTCTCCTCTCCTCTCCTCTCCTCTCCTATAGTATGTACGTATAGTTCATGAGAACAGCCTGAAATAAATAACTACTAATAGATTTCTTTAGAAACCGAACCACTGAGGGTGCTTTCACAACTGAGACCTGTTTGGTCTGTTCTAAATGACCCCTGGCGTATTTCGGTTGGTTTGGGTTGGTATGAAAGCTCATTTGAACTCTGGTGTGGACCAAACACCAAATTCTGGTCTGTGAAACAGAACACTTTAAAGACTTCACCCAGGGTAATTTCTAATCTTCTCTCATTCTTTCCCACCAGTTGCCTTTTACCATTTAGATTTCTCACACACATTTCTTTGTAATAGAAGATACATAATTATCACAAAGAACAGAAATGCTCCAGCCTGCCTTTCAGGCTAGTGGCTTTAACAATAAGCTTTCTTGTATTTCAGTTTCAAAACAACCTAGACATTGTTACTATTGTCATCATGGAAATGAAAGACATAGTGTTCCTTCAGGATAATCTTTTTTCCTCTCTTTGTCTATTTTCTTTATGATCATATCTGCTTCATAGTCTCTCAGGATTAAAATAAACATACACATTATGCAAGTAATATATGTCCTGTGTTTAAAATGAACATCCCTAAGTTATGCATAATTTAATTTCCTCCAACAATAACCAGCACTTTGTTGGACCTCCTGGTCTTTTTAACTTCTGTAATGCATCCGTCTGCATGTATTAGCATGTGTGCAAGCTTGCTTTTCGAACATGTGTTGGTGTCTCACCACTGTGCTCAGTTCTGTCTTTTTCAAGTAAATTAAGTTTTTATAGCAGGATGCCAGCTGCTTCCATTACCCAGCAGCCCAGGAATGCAGTAAAGCATATGTGTCCGTGGTAACCGCCCTGCGTTGTCTAGGTTGGTAAGCAAACCAACAACTAAATGCTAACATTAACTGCGGCACATGAGTGTGCAAAGATGCTGTCTGCTTTCTCTGACCCACATGTGTAACACTGATGGTGTGGTTTTGAACACCAGCAGAGGACTCATTGAAGCCCTCCAAGACATTTTCACAGAGGTGACCTGATCAAAGAAAACAACATTGATTGATACCTTAAATCTCAGCTGTGTCCCAACTCTCATCTCCTCTCTTCCTTAGCTTAGAATGCTCCATTTTGGGCAGAATGTGTCAGACGTATTGATTTAAGGCAAGCTGAAATTTGAAATATAATCTATAATCATACTGTGGCTATTCATCACACCATTTTTTGACATATTGGCATTTTCCACAGCAGCAGTTGACTGAAATTTGAGGGCTGGTTTTATATTGAGAAGAGGCTGAATTACAAAGCAGGCCCCATACCCTTTAGTTTGTTAGTTGGGTATTGATCATTTCTTTAATTAATGATAAATTGGGCCTTGAGTCAGGTCCTGTCTTATTAATGTATGTAAGAGCCAACTTGTGTCCTTGGAATCTGCTGTAAAACTGTAATTTCCCATTTTTGGGATTAGACCTGCATGATAAATCGTTTTAAAATTGCAATCTTGATTAACCTTTGTTCGCAATTTAATTTTTAAGTGACTTCAATTCTCATTTAATTTAACGAGCCGACTGCATCACAAACGCTTCCAAATCTGTTTGGTACTACCAATTTGTTTTGTAGTGTCATGGTTCGTGTGTAATAAACATTATACTTTTGAGAAAAAAATTGTGGCAGAGAATCATGATATCAATTCTAAGCAAAAAAAATTGTGATTCAGATTTTTCCCCAGATCGTGAAGGCCTAAATGGGATTACAAATCATTACAAATCTATTCATGAAATACTTCACCTTTGTCTTGCAAAGCTAATTATTAAAGGTGCCCTGCCACACAGATTTCATTACTATGTGGTAACGTCTGTTCTACCATGAACTCTGTAACATTTGTTAATGGAAAGAAATGCCTTGATTACCTTGTTTCAAGCCATTCTAGTGTGGCATAGAAAGCCTGCAGTAAGACTCAGCTCAATTTGTGCCAGTTCTCATTCATATTCAATGAACTAAGCTGCTTGACTCTGATCCAATGAGAGCCTGGCTATCAGTATCCTGTACCCAGCGCAACTGGGAGAACTAATGAATAGCTCAGGCAACATGACATCAGACTGACCAGCTTTTGTAATTGGTCTGATTTCTCCGCTTATTTCTTTTCAGTGGTTAGAGCTGACAGAGGAGGTAGCAGTTCATTTTCACATTCACAACATAGCACAAACATGGATGGACCTAACATATTTCAAAAAGGAAAAATGGTTTAGTGTGGCAGCGCACCTTTAAGTAATTAAATCCAAAATGGTCTCAAACTTTGAAAATGAACTACAAGATGACTCTGGGGTGTGCATGGTATTCCTTCATTTGCTACCTGTTTTCATCCGCCAAGTTAAAGTCATTAACAATGTACAAAAATATATTCTTGGATTGTGTATATCGATTTTAAGCAAAAAAAGAGATAAAACTGGTGATTCTTAGTTGAATTGATATTTTCCTCCACCTATATAAATCATAATAACAAATAAACACAAAGAGGTGGAGGTGACACACACACACACACCTCAGTTGAGTGCAGGTAGTGATTTAGTTTGATGGTGTTGAGTTCAGCGGAGTAAAGTGTCTCATCTTAGAATGGCAAACCTGCACTTGACACTTGAGGATTACTGAAGAACCGAGACTATTCAATGAGTGTCATGGTTGATCTATGGAGTGAGTGAGTTCTATCTCCAACTCCAGACCTGCATTATTCACTTCCGCTTGTGCTTTTGTAGGCCTATTTGTGATGAAGCAAAAAAAGCCGTCTTAAAATATCCCCAAAAGATCTGAGAAAAAAAGTACTCTTGTACTATGGCTGCCAGCCACAAACACACACACACACACACACACACACACACACACACACACACACACACACACACACACACACACACACACACACACTAGCCAGTGCCAATGAAAGATTCATGGAGGAGTGATGAGGCGTCTCCTCTTCTGCTCCACTTACCCTGGTAGACAAATTCTGCCCGCAACCCACACACACACACACAAACACACACACACACACACACACACACACACACACACACACACACACACACACACACACACACACACACACACACACACACACACACACACACACAGGTCCTGTTAAAAGAAAGGAGAGCAATGATGCAAACAGCTATGAGGTACTTCCTCACCCTTAACCTTTCCAGGCCTGGGCACCCACACACAAACAAGCACGCACGCACGCACACACACACACACACATACAGTGTCTGTCAAGAGACTGATGCTGCAGACTGCTTATACTATCTGGCAGACTGCGTCCCCCATGGGAGTATCCCCGTAAGGATAGGACATTTTCTAGCCTCCTATTGTACATTTTCATATTTTCAAGATCAGGGTAAATGCAGGTTCAGGTTGGGCGTGTCATGACCAGGGTTGAGTTGCAGTTTCTGTATTGCACTTCTGGCCAAACAAACATTTTGTCCTGTGCTGACACATCAGTCATATGAAGGTTGTAAAAGTTACTCAGCCTTTATTTTGATATTTTGAAATAAGAGAGGGGCAGTTGTTCAATTTAACAAGTACAAGTACAAGTAGTGCAGCAGTGATGCTACTTTATACTTCATTGTGCTTTTTCCTCCACTACAGGTACATTTATTTCACAACTATAGTTACTAGTGACATTTCAGATTAATGCATCAAATGTATGACTGAAAAACAAACATGGTTCTGATATTTATATCAAGTGTACTGTATTTACTGTACAGAGTGCTTTGTGGTTGGTAACTATTTTTAAAAGGATTCCAATGAATTATTAATGCAGTGGTGTGAGAGGCACTCAATCCTGTACTCTCTAATGTAAGAGTAAAATTAAGGATGTATTAGCAAAACAATACACACTAGTATCCAAATACTCAAATACTGGTTCCTTTAAAAGTATTTAATTATTTTTGGATTAGTAATATAGAAGCAGGATTTTGTAGAAGTGTCTGATTACTTCTTCACAACTCCTGTAATGTGTCATTGTCATATGAAAACTTCATTACTCCAACTTTGGGAATTTTACACTTTCAGATAAGTTGAAGAAATAATCAGTCCTATACAGCAGTAGTGACCAAGCTGACAGTCAGGACCAGAAAAAGCCATCACAAGTTAAATCTGAGGGTTTGTAAGATGTTTAACAGGATAGGAAACATGTTTCTGCTACACACAATATGTCCATTTTTTCAACACATGGTCGACTTAAAACTTGGCAGGGGTGTTTGAGAGTTGTGTTTTAAGGGGTCAAGAGCCAAAATGGTTGCAGGATCTACAACTCTCTCTAAAGCTATTAACTTTATTTTCAAACTGACTAAGGCTAAATGAAAACAGTTTTTCATACTACAGCAGATTTTTATCTGAATATTTCCTAAAAATGTTGGGAGAATTCAAGTAGGAAGTTTCCCACAAAAATAAGCATGTACAGGTGACACTGTTACTACAGCTCTGCTACTATATTGAGAATTTTTTTTTACATTACATGCTACAGGCAAAGCAGTGCTTTGATCTTAACACTGATGTGATGCTACCATGTGGTTGTTTGGCATATTTCCTGACTTAGCTGAGAATGTCAGTATGCTGACATTTGCTAATGAGTACCAGACAAAACGTACAGCTAAAGCTGATGCCATTCATTTTGAAGGTATTATAGTCATGAACCAAAGAATTGGACACCCTAAAATTGATGACCTGATGATAAGGTGTTAAATTAAAAAATCATGGAATAAGTTATTACAATTCATCCTCATAAAAAACATGCCAATCAAACAGTTTTGAGATATGTCAGTCCAAAATAAACCAGAAAGACCAAAATGGTGGAATGACCACATAGAGACATAGAGCCATGCCACAGTGTTGATAATAAAAACTATACACCTGCATCAACAATCACTTTGTCTTTAACTTCATATTGTTTAACCCCGGTGTTGATTTGGTGGTATAAGTACATGTAAAACAGCTGACATATGCAATGACTAAAGTATTTAAAATAGTTAAAAAAAACAATTAACTTAATTAACTTTGTCTTTGTGTCTTTCCCATCTTGCCAGGTGAACATTTGAGGATGTGTCCCCAGAGTCCAACTTGTTGTACCAGCACCATGGAGGAGAACCTGGGAGGTCTGAGCACTCGAGAGACCGAGGGACTGATCAGAGAAGCCGGCAGGTCGCTGCAGTCTGCCTTCAACGCTCTCCACAGGAGCTTCGACAGTAAGTAGGGTGTGTGTACAGTATGTGCGTGTGTTTGCAGGATTGATGCTCATTACTGGCTCAATCCCAAAGCTTCAGGAGTGGGCACATAGCAGTATGACATTAGTATTTTGTGGAATTTGTGTTCGGTACAGCGGTACAGCTCTGACTGTGCTCAGCACTCAATACTGCAGCTTCAATAGTGACGGTGTGTGTGTGTGTGTGTGTTTGTGTGTGTTAGTGTGTGTAGGGAGGGAGGGAGGGAGGCAGGGAGGAAGGGAGGGAAGGAGGTAGGGAGGGAGGGAGGATGTGTTGGTATCCTGTGTGTCAAGGGGACCCCTGACTGGGTGTTATAATGAGAGCAGAGTCAGCCAGACACAATGAAATGTGATAAGCCGATCCCCTGATCTCCAAGGGGCACACACACACACACACACACACACACACACACACACACACACACACACACACACACACAAACAGGGGTGTCCCCTGGGGCAGTGGCTGGTTCAGTTAATGAGCAGTTGACCCACTGAGGAGTTGAGGCTGCAGATCACTGCACATCAGAGAAAGAGAGGGATGGAGGTAGGGAGGAGGAAAAGATATAAGTGCAACAATAGGGACATAGACAAATACAGCAAGTGAGAAATGTGTCATTGGTAGAGTTGAAACAGTGAGTAAAAATAAATTAAATGAAATAAGAAGAAGGAGAAAAGGACAGAAGGAGGACATGTCAGAGGAGGAGGATAGAATTATTAGTCTCAAGGAAGCAGGCCACCTCAGTAGCAGTAATGTGGCCGCCCATCTGGTCATGGTTAGAACAGGCTGGCACTGGTCCACAGCCTTTGAAGAATGAGGGAAAAGCCCAGACCAATATACTGCAGAGACAGCAAGCGGACTCTTATTCTTTCTTTTTGACCTCTTTATCACTTTGTATACATGTGTCGGTAAAGACTCTTTCAAGGAAACCTTTAAAAATATTAAATACATAGGCAGAAACTTAACTGCAGCATATCCAAAGCCACTGTCCACTTATTTTATTGGCCCGAGGAGCAATCTAATTCCTCAGTCATCCTTTATTCTTCAGAAGTATTTCAATTGCTAGTTTTTGGATAATTTTCTATAAAATAAAATGATACGTAAAGCTGCACTCAGCCATACATTTCAAATAAACAATGAATCAGATGACTGATGTGTAATGTGCAACGGTGGAAGAAGTATTCAGATATTTCATTTAAGTAAAAGTACTAATACCATACTGTAAAAAAATACTCTGTTACATGTAAAAGTCCCGCATTGAAAATGTTAACTTAAGTAAAAATACACAAGTGTCATCAGGAAAATGTACCTAAATTATTAAAAGAAAAATTACTCATGCAGAAAAATCCTCACATTTTAGAAACTGAAAATGATGAAAACCGTTCTGTCAATCAATAAAGTGTTTAATCAGCTAGTAATTTCAGCTTTACTTGTATATTGAACTGTATATTGTTGGGTAGTTTACTAATAATAAAACATTGTATTTTATAATGTACATGGTACAGTAATTAGTAACTAAAGCTTTCAGATAAATAGAGTGGAGTAAATTTTACTCAGTAACAAGTAATAGTTCTCTCTGAAATGTTGTGGAGTAATCTACTTAAATGTGTACTTAAGTACAATACTTGGGTAAATGTACTTCCAGTAAATTACATTCCAGGTGAAAGGGGCTCATAGTGACAAACCCAAAGACAATTATCTCCTAATTTTGCCAATCTTCTCAGCTCTACAGAGAGTTTTAGTTTTGTTTTTAGCAGCCCACAATTTTCTTGTTTAAGTTCAGTCTCTCTCTTTTTCTTTACTTCCTTCTCTACTTCTCTCTTTTCTCTGCTTCCAGCATATTTCACTGAGCTGCACGGTCGCTCTGAGCGCTCCCTCCCCGAGGCGCTGTCTCCCCTTGGCGCCCTGTACTCACAGAACACCCGTCTCTACGGAGATCTCTACACCGACCTGCGACAGTACTACCGAGGCTCCGCTCTCAACCTGGACGAGACCCTGTCTGAGTTCTGGTCCCGCCTCCTGGAGCGCACCTTTAAAATCTCTGCTCCCACAGAGGTGAGTAAAGACTTTTACACACATTTTGAATGGAAAACTGGTGTACATAATGATGAAGAGGTAACAATTAAAATAGTAAAGCAGAAACCAAAGTACTGATTGGATAACTGAGATGAGAGAGGAGATGATAGAGCACAATATGGCAGCCTCAGTATGTCAGATGTTTACTAATACACTAACAATTATATGATTTATACCAAATTATATTCAAATGGAAATACCTGCAAGTTTGAGTCGACACAATTAAAGGATTTTATGAACTAGTTCTCCGGATTTATTTTGCTGCTGGCTGAACGGCCTCTCTTCAGCCCCTTTTTCTGTTCTGGCGAGAGAACAAACATTATTACTAGCTGGTTTATGTTTTACTGGTATGGAGTAGATGCATTAAATCTCTTCCAATTACATACTTTTTAAGGTTTCTAATCATGTAGCAAATCACAATGTCCTGGACTCAAGTAACCTTTCTTGCATGGCATTCCCCATTTCCACACACACACACACACCAATTAACTGACAGTTATATACTTCACACGATCTAATAAAGACAAAAATGTCCCAAAGTTGCTAATAATAACATATGTTATTATTTCTCCCATGTTTTTTCTCCATATCACCTTCTGTCTGGCAGGTCAACCTCTCAGAAGACTACCTTGAATGTGTTGCCAAGCAACAGGAGACGCTACGGCCATTTGGAGACATCCCAAGGGACATGAAGACAAAGCTGATCCGCGCTTTTGTCACAGCCAGGTCGTTTGTCCAGGGGCTGATAGTTAGCGGAGAGGTGGTCAGGAAGGTCTCCCAGGTGAGAGAGAGAGTGTGTGTGTGTGTGTGTGTGTGTGTGTGTGTGTGTGTGTGTGTGTGTGTGTGTGTGTGTGTGGTGTGTGCGTACATGGGAGAGACAGTGAGTCAGACAGAGAGAGACAGACAGGATGAATTGTTGGTGTGAGAGAAACTGAGAAAAAGAGTGTGTGTGTGTGTGTGTGTGTGTGTGTGTGTGTGTGTGTGTGTGTGTGTGTGTGTGTGTGTGTGTGTGTGTGTGTGTGTGTGTGTGTGTGTGTGTGTGTGTGTGTGTGTGTGTGTGTGTGTGTGTGTGTGTGTGTGTGTGTGTGAGATTAACGCCTGCTGGACTGAGTCCCAGGTTAGGAGATGTGATGGATGCATGTTTGTCACACCCTAACTGCCAGAGAAAACGTCTCCACCCTAAAAATTAAGAACACAAAGATCATCAAAAAATCGTCTGGAAAAAAAAGAACAAAGCTCTCAATTGTAAGGGATGACAACAGTGTGGTCAAATTACATGTGATAATTGGTTTTTTTTTTAGCTCTTGATGCAGTTTTTTCCCCAGCACTCAGAGCCGCATCAGACGTGTGTCTGATGTAACTGTGTCATTGTTTTCTTGCTATTAGTGTTTGACGTAGCTTGTGGTCACTACAAAAAAATTTTTTTACCCCCATCTTTCTCCATTCATCCCTATAAGGTAGATCAACTGTACAAACTTCATCCAAATTCTGCAATTTAAAGGACCATACCATATCTTATTTCATATTTTTCACGTTTTAATCAATTTTATTCAAGTCCAATAATCGATACTTTACATCACAATTAATCATCTTTAAAATATTCTGCTGTCATTTTGAAATCTAAATCTCTTTTTTTCCCTTACAGTTTCATGCCTCATTTAATCAGAACACATTCTTAACTTAAGTTGTGAAATCCATCACAGCAAACATCATGTCTGCATTCATTTGTGTCAAAGCTACATTATTGTTATGAGTACAGACGTTTTACACCAGCACTTAAACCACTTTACCACATGACGGTAATGTAACATTGACACAAATTAATGCAGACTTGATGTTGACAGTGATGGATTATATACAACTTGAGACCTTGGACTGATTTAAATACTGCACAGAAATAAATGCATGAATGCCTGTTGGAAAATGCACCCACATATCTAAAACTTGTGTTTCAATTACAATCAGCAAAAATTTAGTTTAAATCTTGCAGACATACTGACGTACCCTTATTTTCAACGTGTCCCTCCATCACATCTGTGCAGCATAGTGGTAAAATAACTCCACTGTGGAACTGGACACCTTTCATGACTTGTGTACATGATCACTAGTTGACAGTGTAATAGAAACCTAGTACTGTGTAAAGACAAGCAGGGCCATCGCTGCTTTCTTGGTCACAGCGTGTCCATTGGAATGATGCAATACTGCCCTCTGCTGTGTATCCTTTTTCTTGGGCTATTTGTACTCTGCCATGCATTGCCCTCATTAAGTAAATTCCATGTTAAAGAGAAGTGGGGAAGAGCCAACATTTTGAATTAGGCCTCAACTACATTGCCCACAACAGTGCAATCAAGGGTGAAAGGAAGAAACAGGACGTAGTACAAACATACTCTTGTAGTATAAAATGTCCTTCTTTCACCGGAGGTTTGTGATGTTAACTGTCCTGTCGAACCTCTCCAGGTTAATTTGAGTCCAGAGTGTATGAAGGCCCTGATGAAGCTGGTTTACTGCCCCCACTGTCACGGCATTGCCTCCGTCAAACCCTGCTCCAACTACTGTTCCAATGTCATGAAAGGCTGTCTGGCCAACCAAGCTGACCTGGACCCCGAGTGGCAGAATATTATAGGTGAGGTTCAGACCCCAAGGTAAGACATTGTAAAGCTAGATGACCCAGATATATACTTATTAGGCGGAGTGGATCACTGGAACAGATATTGGGCCACATGTAATACCAATTTTGTGTGACCATGACAATATAATGCATAATTTATGTACTTGTAAACTGTGATTTAGTGGCTTGAGAGCAAATGAAGTTTTGTGCTGCCAAAAACTGGTTCTGAGTGTATCCAAAAGTTCTTCTCTTCTTTTTTTGCTCCCTTCATATGCAGACACAATGATCCAAGTGGCCTCTAGTTTCAGCACGGAGCCCAGTCTCGATGTGGTTCTCTCCTCTATCCCTGCTCGAATCTATGAGGCTGTTCACTTCCTGCAGGAAAACATGGACACATTCACAGCAAAAGTAAGACATCTCACTTTGTCTCATCACTTACATTTCCCTGGGAGCATTTTATCTTCAGTCAAAGGCCAGCTTATGTCTGCCCTTGAAATTATTTTTCAAATCCTTCACCACTTTATCATTAAAAAGTATGCACAATCAAATTATTTTCCTCAAGAAATGTTTACCTTGATTATACTCAAAGTAGAGCTCAACAATGTGCTTCAACAGCAACAAGCTCAACCACTAACGTTTTATTGGTTTTATAGATTTATCCTTCAAATAAGGCTAGGTAGCATTATAAAATTGCTAGGCTCCCATAATTTTACTGAATTATATATCAATGTCCCTTTATTGGACAAGCAGTGAATGTAGCTATAAACATTCTTGACCTTGTTTTCAACGCCAGGCTATTCCAACACTTTATTTAGTGCAATTTATTTTCAAGCTCTGTTTATGTCCAGTTACATTAACTTTAATATATAACATCAAGTGTAATATTTCCATGTATTTGGAAAGCAATAGCAATGATATGTTCTTGATGTTCTTAGGCTGTGGAACTGTGCTAGTCAGTCAACACAAACATCCTCACAGTTTGAAACACTTGTCTATAGCGTCATCTATTGGATTATTTTAATTGTCACAAATGTTGCAATACAGACTAGCCAGTCATTTCTGGAGCAGTGTGATTTGATTTCAGATGTTTAACTTCAGTTCACAGCTTCTAGTACATGTTTGTGTTCATGTATGTGTGTGTGTATCTATGTATTTGTATGTTTGTAGGTGTACCAGACATGTGGTACTCCAGGTGAACCAGGAACAGGAAGCCCCACACTTCATGAGCAGAGGAAGAAGAGCGGCTCCCTGACCGCATCAGAGTACAAACCCTCTCCAACCGCTGGGCTCAGACTGGAGATGCAGGTGTGTAGATGCACCACATGTCATTTAAAAAGATATATTATTTCATTGAAAACAGATCAATTCCTGGCTTTATAAGCACCACTTATTTTTTTATGTGGGGACTACATTCCAGGTTATTGTATATGTTGTATTTGAGTGTCTTTGTCAAAGCTATACATGTAAAGAATAGATTTTACATTTATTTTAAGTACCACAGGTATTCTGATGCTGTTTACAAAGGATATTTAATGGGATTAAAAACTCATTATGACTTGTTTTGGATATACAGCATACCCAAACTGAAGGATTTGGGATTTGAGACTCACCTTTGTCTTGTGAAACTAAAATATTGTCTCTGTCCTCAGGTTTCAGATCTGTCAAGTAAGCTGAGGGAGATGCGGCAGTACTGGACTCAGCTTCCTGTGGCACTTTGCAGCAAACTGGCAGCAGGAGGCGGCAGTCAGGATAAATGCTGGAATGGCATTACAAAAGCTAGGTGAGTAAAAAAGGGTAAGGGTAAGAATACCAGGCTAAGCCAATCAGAGGCAGAGGAAAGGACACGCTTTTCCAGTTGTAGGAAATACAAATTTTCCTCCAGGAAAACATCTGTCACTGACCAATCACAAGCTTGTTTAGTTTAAATGTGACTCCAAGTCTCCAAGCTTAAAAATGTCCGTCAAATCCAGAGTGTTTCGATATGGTTTGACTAGATTTTATTTAATCTCCACAACAATTTTTTGGCAATCCATTTCTTCTGAAGTTTATTCCATTATTATCGAATATCTGTTCATTTTTCAGTTACTTTTCTGTCGACTTCAGACGTGCTTTGTGAGACCGGATCCTTGATGCATTGTGTTTGCATTCGGAATTCAATCCTTGAACTCAAGTTGATGTAAACAATGTTGCTGCACAAAACTTCTAAACCAAAAACTACCACATCCTTCAGCAGAAAACTGGAGTGTTGAAAAAATACTTTCAATGTCAGAAATCGGTTCAGACAGCACAACTTGTGTTCATGCAGCACGGAAACAAAATACATTACAGAAATAACACTCATGTTCTTTAACACCTAAAAGCTAGAATAGACTGATGTCAGCAGTATAAGTTGCTATGATACTGACCAGTTCTCATCCTGTTGAAGGCCATTTGTATAATTTGTGTCAGAACAAAAGAGGCAGCAAGCTATTTCTGTTAGGACAAACTAAAAGCAGCGGTAAATGGAAACTTATTTGAACTGACATTGCTTCCACATATACAGAAATTCAAAAGCCTGCACAGATTCACACTAGCAGACATAGCCACACACTTTACACCTCCCATAATCAATGTGTAAATGGATTGTAGAACAATTTGATGCAATGTACTACATGGGCCTATGTATATTATATATGTGAGAAAGATCATAAAATATAGATGAATTGCTGACTCTGTGGGACAGATTGAGGAATATGTGTGGTGTAATGTGTGTTGATGTTGCTGAGATTAAATTATTACTGAATTCTGTTGGAAGCTCTACAGTGACATCTGGTGGATGTCTTAAGAGCTCAAACACAAAATTATAACTAATACATTCTCAGAGTGGAAGATGAATTGTATTGTTGGAGTAGTTTAAATTGGGTGTACATTGTTTCTCTACTTCTCACTTCTTTAAAAGGCAGGTCTTGCTTGCATTAATAATTCTACTGGCCATTAAGAGATCCTTTTCTAATGCACATGGAAGACATCTGGGACAAAAATCACAGTTGTGCAAAGGAGTAATTTCATACTAAACAGATACCCACTCGATTTGTCTCAGACTGTTGAAGCCAAACATTAGATTCACCTAAACTTTGGAGTTAATTTTTGTACTAAAAGTACTATGAATTTTGTCCCCCATCTCTTCCATTAAAAGCATGTAAGGAATGATTTCTTTATGACCAGGGTTGATTTGAAAAGATTTGAACATTTCAGACATGGTTTTGTGGTTGAAGTTTTAATTAGATTGGGATTAGTTAGGCTCAGGATAGGGCTGAGCAATCATTTAAACATGTAAAGTATTTTTACTTAAGTTCTTCAGCACTTTCATGGGAGAGAACAATCTGTGGAGTACTTTTTGTCAGCGAGGGTCCTCACAAACGCAGAAGCACAAGCATGTGTGTGTGTGACTGTTTGCTTGTGTGAGTTGTATCTGCTGCACAACTGAGCAAAACTGTGTAGATTAACTGAGTTTGTGCACATGTTTTCAAGTAAACAAAATATTGCCCTAACTATGTTGCCACACATTCTTCCCCTGTCCCTCTTGTCCTCCAATCAGGTACCTGCCAGAGGTGATGGGTGATGGCTTGGCCAATCAGATCAATAACCCAGAAGTAGAGCTTGACATCACAAAGCCAGACATGACCATCAGGCAACAGATCATGCAACTCAAAATAATGAGCAACAGGCTGAAAAACGCACTGGAAGGCAATGATGTGGACTTTCAGGATGCAAGTGGGTCCCTTTCTAATATTTGGACTGAAATTACTTTCTAGTGTTAATATGTTTTACCTGGTACACATTGTCCATTCTGTTATATTTTTGCCTCAAAGTCAGCAGTCTCCCACATTCATGCACATATCCCACTGTATGAATGGTCTGTGCATACTCATAACTAATAAATAATAAATGCCACTAAAATATTGATTTTATTCATGTAGGTCAAATGCTCCCCACTCAGTAAGCACGTACAACATATTTCTTGGCAAAAACAGTAAAACTCATCTCCTTCTCATCTGTTTTTACCTCTGTAGGTGACGACATTAGCGGTTCAGGAAGCGGGATGTGCGTAGGTGGTCTGTGTCCTCGGAACAGACCGGGATTGTACGCCTACTCGCCAGACAACAACCGAGTCAAAGGCACAGCCACGTCTCAAACACGCGTCTGTGGCCTCCTACTCCTGCTCCCATTGACCATCCTGCTGCATCAGCGATGATGGACCGCAGCTGCCTCAAATCAGACTCTGAGTCTAGAGGAGGGCTGAACCACGCGACGGACAAAAAGGGGTTTGATGGGGGGCGTGGGGGGTGGGGGCTTGGAAGGTAAATTTGCCAAAAAAATGAAAAAGACATCTTGGGGAATTAATGGACGACATTTTTATTTGACCAAGAGGAGAGAGCAAAACTGACAGTGACAATTTTCTTTATTTAGTTTTGCTCAGTTTTAATGTGTCTTAGTTTGGGTGTGATTCAGTTTGTTGAGCTGGTTTCAATGGATTGTTGGAAGAAGACGGAGATGAGGAAGGCAAAGAAGACAAAGAGAACGATGGCTGTTGATGATGAAAATAATGATGGGGATATTGATAATGATTTATTGACACTTTATCAGATCCATTTAAATCCAGGTTCCAGTCAGCAGGTGGCACAGCTCAGTGAAAAAAAAAGTTTGGTTCCCTGATATGTGGTGCATTCAACAAGGCTTTTTTTTTTTTTCTTTGGAGTCGAGGTTGACCTTAACAAACATTGTGCAAGTTGTAAATGTTTGTGTACATTAGCTAAAATACTGGCACCATATTGAGCCATGAATGTACAGTGTAATACTATATTGGCAATGAATCTACCCATAACCTGGGATGTAGTCGTCCAGATGTTTTGGTGTGTGTTGGCATAAATGGATATATTCAGTAGGATTTGTTTAAAATATTGCAGATAAATTATCACGCATTACTGTATGAGATGTTGTGATTCCAAGATTTTACCTCACTTTTACTGAACACCCAACCAAAAGGGAAATGACCACCTTCTTAAGATAAGATTCTTAAGCAGTGTCATCAAAGCTCTTGTAAACAAGCACAGACAAGCAGGTTCCTTAAATCCTGTAATTTATCCTGCAGTGAAGACAGAAAACTGCACATTATTCTGACACTTGTTGCAGTAACCACAAAAATCTCCACAGACAACATTTCATGACGCAGTAATTTGGAGAGAGAACTCCTTGTTGAACGCACACCTCCGTTTAGGAACTTTAAATTGAGTCTTAGAAGCAACACAGTGGCTGATATACATATTTTTTTACATTTTTTGACAGCAGACGAGTACGTTTAACATTTGTGACCCTTTTGCCAGGTTTTGTAACTGCATATTAAAACAAACAAAAAAGCATCAATAAAAAAACAAAGGTCTTGTGCGTACAGTACAGGATATGTGCAGAATATTGACAACATGTACCCATTTACCTGGTGATACATGATTTACTCGGCATGCCTTTCTTTCCATCTACACTACTATACTGATACCTAATGGGAATCCTGATTCACATAAGTCTCTTGCACATACACACATTTGCACACACTGGGGTTGTGTATTAAGCTGATTTTTATTCATTAGTGTATTTAATTACACATTTCATTCATTAAACGTTGTTTGATTGTGGCAGTGGATTTTGACATGCACAATCTTTAGAGCTTTATTTAAAGGGGCACTACAACAATTTTACACATCAAAATTGTATAAAGTCCTCTGTGGCTCTGGATGGACCTTTCTACTGTTTGAGAAAATAAGCCTGAGGATGTCATAGGGATGTCATCAGCTTGGGCTTGAAGGCTAGAACTGTATAACAGGAAAAAAACTGGAGGCATCAGGTTTGAAAGACGTGGGTGTTTACCAGGCAGGGACGATCAAACTAAATGATTGGAGTTGCAATTACGGCAAAATATAGGATCTAGTGTTTACGGAGCCTGACCCATTATTAGGGAATAAAAGTCAGGATATCTCTAAGGATGGCAATCTCGGTCCATCTGTTGGACCACCACTTTGATCCAGAGTGAAATATCTCAACATCTATCAGACGGATTGCCATGTTCCTTGCAGGATTCATTCATATCACTTTGGTGATTGCTTACCTGTTCATCTGGTGCATCAGGTCAAAGTTTAAATGTTTCTAATACTTGGGTTTATGACCAAATACCTGCTAAACTAATGACATTCCCATCAGCCTCAGCTGTATATAAAATAAAAGGTAAACTAAAATGATATACATGGTAATTATTCCACCTGCTTGGCATCATTCAGTATGTTAGCATTGTCATTTCAAACATGTTATTTTGCTGATGTTCTCCATTAGCTTAAAGTGCCACTGTGCCCAAGTACTCATAGAACCACCAGCATAGACTCTTGTTTAATAGCCTCTTGCAAGTTCCCCCTAACTTTATGGAAGTGCAAAACTAAATCACTGGAGTACCCCTTTAAGGCCTCTATGTTCCTCTCATTGTGAAGTCTGACACAACTTTACAAACATGTACTGTATCTAAGAATCTATCCATTAGCAATAGAGATATGACCAAACACCAGTTGCTCTCGTCAAAATGTCTGTGCCTGATGCTCTGTGGCTCATGGATTTAGTCACAACTCAGTCCTTGACTTTGCTCATTTTCTATAAAAACTCAATTTGCCAGCTGCATGGCAGTTAGAAATAAGCATATAACTCTTTGAAACAGGCACTGATAAGCCTCATGTGGCCCTGCTGGAGAAAAAACGGGGCCATGTGTTGTGTGTATGGAATAACAATCCTGCACCAGTCAGGGGGTTTCGAGTTAATGAATGATTTATTTTCCTGATGCATACAACAGAATAAAGCAGAGCAGCAGGCACATACACAAAGAGTTCACTACATATTTCTGTCTTTGAATGCTGGAAAGGTCTTAAATGTTTTATTTCTCAACATCAGTGTCATATCTTTGATCGAGAAGACCCGATCTTAACATCCGACCAAATTCACCTTTTTTTTACATCACGGGTCTTTCCCAAAATTTGTCTTTTTCTGTAATTGTGAATGATGTGGAAGCAAAGGTAGAGTCTGAGTTTTACTGAGATGTGGGAGGACAGCTGGGAGAACACGTGTAGCAGCCACAGTCTACAACACTGTTTATTTTACTTGTCTAGACATGAAGAAGATGTATTGACTCTCAGCACTCTGAGCCGAGCTGTCTGTCCAGGACCAACATTTTGAGTCCCCCAGGTGAGCGTTACCTTTGAACAAAAGGTGCCAAAACTCTTGCTGAACAAATATAAGAAATATAACTCCGGAGACAGCTTAAAAACAATTGTTCTGCTCATGTAGCAGCTTGCAGGTCTAGAATCGATTTTGGGTCTCCATCTGTGGTTTGAAAAGAAATAGATTCAGTGCTAATGCGTTTTCTTGTAGGTGTGGCTAATTTTCTTAACCAATTTTAAATGCCTCCAACTGCTGGCTCTAAGAAAAGAAGCATCTCCCGCTCTTTGTCTGCTTTTCACTTACACTCAGACATATACACAACTCTTTAAGATACTGGTCAATGTGTACAAGGATGAAATAGCCAATGAATAAAGATGATTGTTGTCGTGGTACATGGTGTAATGTCATGAAAGCTTTTGACAAGGAAAATGTGTTGAGAGACTTCAAATAGATTGTATGGGCTTGAAAATGCAGTGTCACAGTAATGTTACATTTACTGTTATTTTGTTTAGCAACTTTTTTCCCTTTATAGACACAGTGTCAGAGAAAGGAAGCTGCAGGAGATGAAGGAGGCGAGAAACTTAAAGAGCAAATTGATCCGAGGCCATCGGAGGTTGAAAATGTTTGTAGTTTACAAACTGCAGTTGTCATTGAAACTTTTAGAGAGGGCCAAAAAATCGTTAGCATACTACCTACTAGGGATGCACCTACATTTTCTATCCTGATAGCAATTTCCATACCTCTACTCAGAGTATCTGCTAGTACCTACCGAGTACCATTCCAATACAGATCATCTCTTTTCCCCTGAACTTAAAATCTATATACCTACTGTATATACCTTACTACATCAGAGCCCATTTAAATCTTTTTCATGTAAGGTAACATGAAGCCAGGGATCGCTGATGCACCAAAGGTTGAGTCAGAAACAATCAGTTTTATAATGACATTCTCAAAGAAACTAGATTAAATGTCACCTAGTAGGAAATACTGCTTCATGTAAGTAATTAACCTTTTACCATTGCCCACTGTTCATCCTGAGGGATGCTGGGAATATAAAGAACTTTCACTGGCTGCTTGGAGGTATTGAAAGTTGGATAGATGTGAACATGCATCATGTGTATGATAGATATTTGTTGGCTTCATTGTGGTCACTTTCAAAAAAGAGCCCCAATCCAGAGCAGTCCAATGGTGTAATTAATCCATGAAAACCTTATTTCTTAAACCACCACTATTAAAGCCCTGTTCTGTGTTTGTAGGGCTTACAAACATACACTATGGTACAGCCACACATACTAAATATTCACACTTTTTCACACATGTTGTATCGCATACGTTTCGTGGTCAAAAATAGCTCTTTTTATTTTAATAGACCAACTCCAAAAAAGCAATTGGTGTTAAAAGGTTAAAGTTGGTCTCATAGACTGGGAGGTTAACTCATTAAAGAGCCGACAAACCGCGACATGTGTTTTCACTTACACAGGCTGATTAGAGCTCTCAGGTTGAAGTTTAGTGTGGGGCAGTGCTAAGGTCAACAAAGGTAAAGCTGAATAGATTGCAGCCATCATCAATGTTATTATCACATGTATGGTTTTCTTGCTGTGACTTATCAAAATGTCTGCTGTGAAAAAGGCATATAAGAGTAATACAGTAAATTATCC
The DNA here is from genome assembly GCA_013375575.1 of Percina caprodes. Taxonomy (NCBI): domain Eukaryota; kingdom Metazoa; phylum Chordata; class Actinopteri; order Perciformes; family Percidae; genus Percina; species Percina caprodes. The sequence goes on along the minus strand of JABXJD010000048.1, from coordinate 1,648,352 downwards.
TGCCAAACAGGCACTGCAAAATTTACCAAAGTCAATCAAACACAGTACTGAAAGAGATCTTATAAGTCACTCAGAAAAAGTGTGAACATGCAGTATGTGTGTAGGCCCTACACACACAGAATAGGGCTTTAATGGTGGTGGTGATTGTGAACACTTGAGTGTTAAACTTGTGTAGCTAAAAGTCAGAGAGAATAAATTCCAATAATCTGGAGATGCTCATGTGTTGCAGTGTCTGGCTATAGGAGCAATTACTGGTTGGTAGCTGTTAAATATATTTGCAATGACATATTCCACATGCACCGTATGTGGAACACATTATGCTCTGTTTCAACATGCTTTCAACCCCATGATACATCTGCACAAGCAATGGGGTTAACAAAAAAAATGGCACCAGCTGCACGTCATGGGTCACCTGTCCGTGTAAGGTTTCTAGAATGTAGGACAGAATGTGTATGGCACTGCATTTGTTATTCATTTTAAGGGACCCGAACAGTGATTCCCGACCAGGGATACTTATACCCCAGGGTGGTACCTTTGCAGTTGCAGTTGTACATCGAATGATTGTAGAGCAGCTCAACTAATTAAAGCAATTAGAAATTAAAATTCTATATTCACATATTACCATTAATTCAACTTTAACACCATAACACTATATATTGCAGTTATGTAAAAGTGTGTGAAGGCTAGTGACAATATGGAATTATTTTTGTGCCTTGAAAAGTGATACCGTGTGGGGGGGGGGGCTGTTCTGCCGTGTGACCGCCGGGTGTCGCTGTCCCTTCACATTAGCCACCATGCCGGCGCGGGGGAGAAACCTGACCATTGGGCATTCAGCCTGGGTCAGGTGGAAAAGAACGGGTGATTGGTTTACGATCCGCCATGCTGTCTCCTGATTGGACAGAAAGGTGCGAGAGTCGAGAGAGGGGAGATCCACCAGCAGTGTATCCGCTTCAATCCCCGCTTAGTCTGCCGGTGCAGCGCACACGCACATACACACCCACACACACTGAGGGCTGAGATGTGACAGTTTACCAGAGGAATACAGCGTGTTTCTTGTGGGATTTTTATTGTCAGCTGGATAATGGAAGAAGACAGGCGGGGAGTCATTTTAACAATGCGGGCCACTTGGTTTGCGGTGCTTCTCTGTGTGATGACTTCGGTGTGCGCCTTGGAAGGTAGGTGTGCAAAGAGGGGGCATATTTCACTGTTCAGATGGAAATGGAAGCTCGAATTAATTGAACTGTGGTTAAAGCTGTCCTGTCCACTGACCTGTTTTTTTCATTACTCTATTCTTACTATACTTACTTGGGCTACAGTTTAACTTTGTGTAGCCCAGCTCTGTAGACTACTTTCAAAATGAAACTTAATGTGATATTTAGCCTAAGTGACTGCTTTAGGGGTTGTTAGTAAGTTTTCTTGTTCGTAAGGGCGTGTTTGGGGTAGGGTTGAAAATTTAGGGTATTTTCAAGGTGGAAACTTTCCATTGGAATTATCGGTCATGTATGGGAAATAACAGGTGGAAATGAATGAGAAATAACGGAAAGAAAATGAAAATAAAGAGGTCAGGCTTGTTTTTACCATGACATGTGCAGATAAAAAACGAACCATTTACCATATCATAAGAAGACAGAATCCAATAATTTGCCCAATAAATCCATGAATCTGTCAAATACAATGGGAAATGTTAGATGTGATGAGTTGGATATCTAGCAGGTTCAGCAAGGGAAATTTACTTTGGAGAAATCGAGCAGGGCTGTGTGCAAACGTAGGGTTTAAGGTGAACAAATAATGTAATTATTTTTTCCAATATGAATGGAAACAGATGACTTCACATGCTCAATCAAGGTACAGCCTATAAAGTAACAGCTAGCCAACAAAACTAGCATAAGGTGTTAACAAGTTATAACACTGTGTAGCCTACTTTTAGGCAACTATCTAATGGTTAACTGAAATATCATAGAAAAAAATATAAAATAGATAGTCCTGTGACATAATCAAAACTTATCTGAAAACATGCAGTCGTTTGGCCCAGACAGTGCACTTGTGCAAGTCAATTAAATGGGCATACTTTTAACCAAAACATGCTTGTTTATGTGTATTGCCACACAAAAATATGCTTTTGTGCAAACATTCCACAATGTGAAATGAAACTTATCTTGGAAATGTTTCCGGTTTTCCAGACCCTTTGCAAGGGTTTGTTTTTCTTTGTTTTGGGTTTGATATGAGGGTTAATTGACCTTTTTTAGCTGTGGAATTTTGGACAGTACAGGAATGTCTTATTGGAGGTTGAAGACATTGTCTGCTTGCCCGTGAGTCACAGCACCCATTTCTGTAATAAGAAGAGGTAACCTGCAGGCTTTAGTTACTACTGCTTCTAAATACTCTTCTGAAAATGTTATTTATTCTACTTATATACAATCATTTCATTGTCTTTTTAATAATCCAAAAGAACATAAAACACATGCAAAATAATACCAAGCATGAAATGGCATTAAACTGTTTATTCCAAATTACACACGTTAATCATAGAGCATTGCATTATTATATTAAAGGTTTAAATTATATCAGGTATTCATCCATGATCTAATTGCACTTTGTAATGCTCCCATGATATGTTTATGCTGTATAGGGTTGCACTGACAAAATGTGATATTGATTATGAATATTACGATTTATACCAATATAGTGCACAGTGAGACATATATACGTCCCCGTAGTGAGGCTGGACCACAGGTCGATCGTGAATAAAAAATATTCAATCTATTCGACCCCAATCTCTGCCTGCACCGCCTTTTATAAAGTTGCGGGATAGCTACCTTTTGAGAAATAGATGCGGGATGGGATTTGGTACCGTTTATCTAGTTAATTCAGAAGCTTTTTGAAGCCTTTTTTATCCACTGTGCGTATGGGCATCATATCTTTGACCATTTAAGACGTTATAGCATTGGTGATTTCAGTGCTTGTTTGGCTAGCTCTGGCGTAATGGGAACAACTGCAACAGGTTTTTTTGGGATTGTATCATGCACTCATGTTTCGTTCCGTTTTGTTCTCTATCTCTATCCTCATTTACACTATCACTGCCACACAGCCAACGGACGGGACGCATATCGCTCCACAAAATAAACAAAATACTGCATACTTACTGTGACACTTTAAATATAATATTGCACAACGCGATATTTCAATAACGATTTTAGGTCGATATATCATGCACCCCTAATGCTGTATCATATATTTTGTGGTGTTTTAGTACCAAACCATAGTGCACTGTAGTAGTGCCAATAATACACTCGCTGCTGCTCAGCTGGAGCGTCAAAGTGAATCATAAATGTAGCTGCTCCCTTGCTTCTCCTGCTCCTCCCCACCTCCCTCAAAGCATCGTCTCCCCCGTAAGTATGTGATCTCCTGCTCCTTTTCCCAAAGCACTACCAGCTGATACTCCTCACTAGGTTTGGGCATCGTTTTGATTTTAACAATTCAGATTCATATTCTTCCTTTCAATTCCGGTTCTTACCGATTCTCGATTTGGATCCTTTGATGGGTGGAGTTAAAACTGGTCACATGCTTATTTCACAGATCAGAGGAACATTTTGTTTTGATTGAATGGCGATGTGCACTTTAAGCGGGCTTTTTCAATGTAAAATAAAGTGACACTTTAGAGCGCCTAGACGTAAAGTGGCTGCTACACAAACCAAAACTTACGTGTGTTAAATTTGGAACCGATGATCGGATTCAAAACCAAATTTTTTTTTTTTTTTCAACCATTCCAATTTTTGAATCTGTTCCAAGTTGGAACTGGTTCTTGAAGCCCAATCCTACTCCTCACACAGAATCAACTCCTGCTTCTTCACAATCATCACCTGCAGCTGCTGCTCCTGTCTGAGTATATCTCAGTGCTGCTGCTTCTGCCCAAGAATTACCCACTGCTGCTCCTGTTAATTCTCTTCAAGCATCTGTCACTTCTTTGCTCCAGGCATCACATTTGTCTCCTGCTTCTCTTACTCCTCCCCAAGCATCACCTCCTGCTTCTCTTGCTGCGCCTCACCAACTATGAGCTCCTACTACTTCATTACCGACTGATGCTCCTGCTGCTCCTCACACACACACACACACACAAACATTACCTGTCAACATCATTGTTGTTGCTGCTGCTTCTCCCTAATCATCACCTCCTGTTCTTCCTCCTTCAAGCATCACATTTTACTCCTGCTCTTTCTTCTACTCCTACCCAAGCATCTCCAGGGTTTTCCCCGGTATATTGCAAGCACCGGGCCTAAGCCACTGGGAATTATTGTTTAATTTATTCTTAAGAGAATTCTTTTTTAAACAGTTATGGTGGGGCGGCTTGATGGGAAATGTAGACGTAGTCATCGTTTCAATTCACCCAGTTAGCTTTTAGCACTGACTTAATGTAGGGCCCTATGGAATCTGTCTTATAGCTCTTTTAAATTGTCAATTTTGCGATTTTGACCATGATTCTGTTATCAACAAAACAATTTGGCTCTACATTAATGCTGCCATCAATCTGTGACTGGCCCAAGCCAAGCCCTTGTCGGAAATAAAGACACTTTCCACCGAGCTAAACAACTTTTCTGTAGGAAACACTGACACGGTCCTGCTGCTCGTCCCAAGAATCACTTGTCTTTCCACAAATACTCCTGCTGCTCCTCTCATAGCATTACCTAATGATTATTTTAGTGTTCCTTCCAAATAATCACTTGTTGCTCCTGTTTGTTATCCGCAAACATCAGCTTCTGCTCCTGCAAGCATCATCTCCAGCTGCAGTTTAAATTCTGCACCTGCTGCTCTTCCTCAAAGCATCATCCTCCTCCCTTGATATCCTCCCCAAGCATCATCTGCTGTTTATACCTTTGCTTCTGTCCATGTTTGTCCTCCTGCTGTTTCTCCCATCATGTCCTGTGCCACCTGCTGCTCTTTCTTGCGTTTCACCTGCTGCTCCTGCAGCATCCCTTGCTCCGTCTACCCCTCTGACATTCCTGCTTTCTTTTCTTTCTGCTGATCCTCGCCTCCTCCTCAAGATCCCCCTTCTCCTCCTCTTCTTATTCTCCTACATATTCTTCCAAGTCCTCTCAGACTTTCAACTTCCTCCTCTTCACATTTCCTTCCTTTGAATCCTGTTCTTCCTGCAGCATTCTCCACTCCCATGTCCTCTACGGCATCTCCTCCTGTTCCTCCTGCTGCTGCTAGTTGTCCCTCATGGAAGCGCTAGATTAGTCTGCTGCTGTGTTTTAATGGTGCACGTAATGACGGGCTCTGTAGTGAGTCTCCCCCATTATGAGACGTGTAAATGTGTTGAAGGGCAGGAGTGTTTTGATTAAACAGAATGGTGTGTGTGTGTGTGTGTGAGAGAGAGAGGTAGGAGGTTAAGATGGAGAGGAGAGACAAATAGGTACAGTGTGGGTTGTTTTGTGGTCACGGTGGCCTTTTCATGGTAAGTAGGGGCTTAATGAACTGATGTATAAGCTGATCTGAGTCTGATGGTGTAAAATAGACCCACTGCTGACACAGTCAATGCTGTTATCTCTGGTCTGTAGTAATCTTCTGTCTACGATTGAGAAAAATGCACATCACATTTACTAAAACGAGTTTCATGTCACTCGTTTTTCAGCCGGTTCTTTTTTCAATCTTTTTTTTTGTTTTATCTTCTTTGTCACTGATTTAGAGGGGAGAGGTTTAATGGGAAGGGGTAAGGGGGAGTGATATTTCTAGTAAGCTGGAGAAAAAGTCAGTCTTCTGGACCCACAGGCCACTGATCTGAAGCCTGGTATCACCACACAGCTAGCATACAATAATATCTTCCATGAGTTCACCTGGAACTCCCAGACAGCAAGTATGTTTAGTTCAGTCTGTTTCTCCCCGCTGGAACAAGTGCTAATTAGAGCCCGACCGATAAAGGATTCTTAAGGCCGATACCGATACAAATATTTGGTTATTTTTATAATCCTATATGCGGCTCTATCGGCCGAAATAATGTGTTTTTTTTTCTTTTAAATCCAGAAACGCGTTACAAAACAGATTTCCCTCACATTAGTTATTTGTAGTTATTTATGAGTTCTCACTAAAATAATATTAATAAAACAGAACAGAGGAACATCAAAATATATTAAAGGTCTGATAAATAAAATGTATAAAAATACAAACTTAAGATATGAAACTTAAAGGCCTTTGAACAAAAACACATTAACAAAAAAAAAAATCAGTGTTGCTACCAGGGACGTTGTAGAGCGCCCTCTGGTGGACAAACTATGCAACACCAACGCTCATAACATGGTTGGCAGTCCATTTTTATTTAGTCATTTATCAGAATCATTTATTCATTATAAATGATTCTGATGAATAATATAATCTTTTATTTTTATATCGCTTGGGCTCTAGTGCTAATATTAGCTAATTCTCTTCCAGGCTGGTCGACGTTCTTCTTCTTGGGCATTTAGCAGCAGACTAAAACTACTTGTAGGCGCATATGCTACCCATGTCAGGTCTGGACGATATGCATTCCCTGGTACCTATGGTACCTGCTGTACTGTAGAAAAACAAATCAAGTCATGTTTTCAGAATTTGGGTGTTGACTTGGTAACCAAAGTATCGGTTCTCGTGGCATGTGTAAAACGGATAAGGAATACATAATTCTGGCTATAGCTGTTTGCTGTCTTCTATGCTGCAAAAATACAATGACCTTTACATTCCCTCAGGATTTACACCTTTTCATAGAGCCCAAAATGCAGTACATTATATTTGACCCTGTAATTTTGAAAGTCAATGCAAACCCTGACCCAGCGGATATTGTTGGGTATAAGTGCTACATATCCCACAAACAAGGCTTTGGAGTGGTGGCAAAGTCATCTGTGTCTGAACCAAAAGCCCAGTCAGCAGCAGGCTCTGTCACTGAATTTGCTGATTTGTGTCAGTGTTGAGTGTCGAGAGGTCGAGGAGTTAATTTCCTTCGCCTTTTTCATGCAAGAGCTGCCACTGTAGCCAGAGCCTAATTTAGAAATCCTGAATTTGTGTGCTGCTGAGGCGTGGCTACATGTAAAATATTCACTGTAGATATGATTCCACTGTACATATCATTTCTGCTACACGTAAACTATTTTGGTCCTTTTCCCTGGAGCCTGAATACATACTGGATGTGCTGTGCACCATCTGTCATCCTGTGGGAATGCTAAAGGTTAACATTGTTGATCCTGTTTTTAGATGCTGTTATTAACGTGACAAGCTGTAATTTGGGACTTTGTTTAATATGTTCGATATGTGTGTGCAACTAATGATGAACAAATTATCTCCTCTGGGAAATCGATCACACACTTATTGCTAAGAGAAATACAGATGAGTCTGCACGTATGCAGCACTGCCGCCACACATACATACACACACATACTGTACCCTGCACCATGCTCCAGCCAGCTCATGTTTTAAAGATGTGGTTTCTATATTCATCTGGTGACAGGTTATCAATATGACAGACAGATAGTTGAACTGGGGAAAAGTGTGAGCCTGATAGAAGAGCCATCTTAACAGTCCTGAGGCTTTTACTCCAGTGTTTCCCAGTCTATTTTTCCTCAGGGCCTCCCATTAGTATTTATTTCCACGCAGCATTCAAATTGTTTCAAAACAAATTTTCTTCCGCATCGTACTTGGAACCTGTGGGAATATTTGCCTTTTGCTGAGAGACTCCGAGTCCTGGGCTTTGGCGCTGTGTTTCCCACGGTGAATTGGGCATCAAGAGACAATTTCAGATCAGTCTGGGATAGGGATAGGCCAATTATTGTCCCTAGCCGATTATAAGGCCGTTTTTTGGCCGTTTGCAAATTATCTGTATTTGCGTTTTATTTGCCCGATAACCGATAAGGTTAATTAATTAAAAAGTGCGCTACTTTGGCTCCGCTACAGCTCTGTGTCTGTCCCTCTCCTTCAATTTCACTCACCACTCTGACTTAATGTCCCGCCCACAACGCTATCTGCCTATCTTTAACTCTGTATTATGTTGAAAATGTTTAATTTATTAAATAATTGCTTAAAGCATATAAACAAAGTTTTTTTGTGTTGGATTTGTTATGTTCCCAAATCTTAATTTTGACTTAAAGATTTTCATATTCATTGTATATGCATATCTGTTCCAAATATCAATTATCGGTTTTATTGACCACTAATATTTATTGGTATCGGCCTTGAAAAACCAGTATTGGTCAATCCCTAGTCTGGTATTGGATACTATCCTTCTCAATACCTAGGCTATTTGTCTTCAGTATTACAGCTTTCATTGGTTCAAGAAGTAATTTAACTAAACATTGATGCTCAATATTTACTAAGATGTGATTTAATAAGTGTGAAAATATATCCTTAACTATAAATCATCTTCACACCTTGGCTGTGAATTTTCACAGAACTCACAATCCTCTTCTTATATTCGAGGAAGAACTTGTTGTGATGTGTCACTTCAGTTACTGAGGAAAGATAGCTTTTTTCAATTTATACTTTTGACAGCATTTCTATACCAAATGCTTGGCTCACATTGTAGGCTACATCTTTGTCTGATGTGGATTTAATCTGTGCATCATGATCTAAAATAGTTTAGACTGTATCTGCAGCTGTACCCAGTTTGAAAGTGTTTTTGTCTTTAGGTCCCAATTTTAAGTCTCAAGTAGGGCTACAAGTCTTCATTTGCAAATCACAAGTCCAGATGCAAGTTACATAGCATTTGAACATTTTCCATGTACTTGAACATAGTTATCTACACTTAAACAGTCCCTGCAATGCATAGGACAAATAACTACATATTCAGGCTACCTGACACTGTCTTATTCATTTTTTTTATTGTCCAGGATTTTACAATTCAGGGGTGGAGGGTTGAAAAGTAAACATCTTTTGGCTTTCCTCAAGCTAAATCTCAAGTCTAAAGTTCTGGCTGTAGGAAAACCAGTACTGTGCAACAGGGTTACATACATACTGTATGTACGCAAACCTTATTTGGCATTTTGTGCTGTCAGTATTGTAATTGAGTCCAGGACAATAACATAAAAAACCTAATTGATCCTAAAATGCAGAGAATGCTTTGGTGTCTGTACATACAATGTAAACCATGAATTGTGGTAATCCTTTTTTGGTGGGGGCCACCTTCAGGGCAGCACTACAAACTGTAAACACATGTACATATTACCTTATTAAGTCGATGTACTGTGTGCAAACAGTTCCCTCTTAATACATACAGCAGATACAGAGCAACATTAGCATTAATTCAAAGTCTTATTATTATTATTATTATTATTATTAGTATTATTTCTGTCTACCTGGTAAATCAAAGTCCAATATTCACTCCTCGTTTAGCTCTGTTTTGTTCTCCACCAACTCCTGAGGGAAATATCTGGCTCTTTAGCTGCTTAATGCTCCATATGTTCACTATGTTCACTAGATTTTCTGCTGCTGGAAACAGCTGCCTGTGTTAGAAATGAGGTTGATAGCAGTGAGAGTGAATCAAACGACCAAAAACAAAACAATGAGCTGAGAGACACTAAAATTCTCAGTAGAACTGAGGGGATTATAGCAGCTTTAAGCTTGACATGGAAAATCTGTGTTGCTGTCTGACCTCTGAGGGGAATACTGTGGCTTATATGCAATGAGTGTTGTGTGAGTGGTCCACACGGTACACAACCTGCTCAATGAATATATTGTTTATAACGACAGTTAAACAGCATCTAAAGCACCTTTTTAACAAACCGTTAACTACAATCATTCTTTCTCCTCCGCAGCTGCCAACACTGACATGTTAAAAAAAAAGCGTAAATTTATTTTAGCTATAGAGAAGCAGAAGGCTGGCACATTATGAAACACTTCACCACCTAAACTAATTTGCATAATAAACAAGTTTAAATAGATTATGTTTCCCCAATAAGAGACTATAATTGATACAGAGCATTGGTGGGCATAAAAGGAATGTAAGAATCCTTTGTTTTCACCTACAATTCTCCCTTTCCCTTCACTTGGGTCCATTATGCTGTCACTTCAACTAATATGCAGTTCAAAGAGTCACATCAATACAAAGTTGGATTAGACAGACGGCAAGGGCATGCTCCTTGAATTGTTCTGTCTTCTCTTTTTCAACATGCAAGGTAAGCCATAACATCAATTACCTTTTGTTTCAGGCAATTGTGCACTTGCGGTAAATTTCACCAATAACAAAACATCCTATTTTATTTTTACCTCTGGCCTCCCGCTGACTTATCTACCTGCTGGCTGCAGAGAAGAAAAAAAAACAGAAGAAATTATAATTTAAAAAATGCATTCACTGCTATAACCCTTGTGTTGTCCGTCTGTTTTGCATATACACTACCGTTCAAAAGTTTGGGGTCACCCAAACAATTTTGTGTTTTCCTGAAAAGTCACACTTATTCACCACCATACATTGTGAAATGAATAGAAAATAGAGTCAAGACATTGACAAGGTTAGAAATAATGATTTGTATTTGAAATAAGATTTTTTTTACATCAAACTTTGCTTTCATCAAAGAATCCTCCATTTGCAGCAATTACAGCATTGCAGACCTTTGGCATTCTAGCTGTTAATTTGTTGAGGTAATCTGGAGAAATTGCACCCCACGCTTCCAGAAGCAGCTCCCACAAGTTGGATTGGTTGGATGGGCACTTCTTGCGTACCATACGGTCAAGCTGCTCCCACAACAGCTCAATGGGGTTCAGATCTGGTGACTGCGCTGGCCACTCCATTACCGATAGAATACCAGCTGCCTGCTTCTGCTCTAAATAGTTCTTGCACAATTTGGAGGTGTGTTTAGGGTCATTGTCCTGTTGTAGGATGAAATTGGCTCCAATCAAGCGCTGTCCACTGGGTATGGCATGGCGTTGCAAAATGGAGTGATAGCCTTCCTTATTCAGAATCCCTTTTACCCTGTACAAATCTCCCACCTTACCAGCACCAAAGCAACCCCAGACCATCATATTACCTCCACCATGCTTAACAGATGGTGTCAGGCATTCTTCCAGCATCTTTTCATTTGTTCTGCGTCTCACAAACGTTCTTCTTTGTGATCCAAACACCTCAAACTTGGATTCATCCGTCCACAACACTTTTTTCCAGTCTTCCTCTGTCCAATGTCTGTGTTCTTTTGCCCATCTTAATCTTTTTCTTTTATTGGCCAGTCTCAGATATGGCTTTTTCTTTGCCACTCTGCCCTGAAGCCCAGAATCCCGCAGCCGCCTCTTCACTGTACATGTTGACACTGGTGTTTTGCGGGTACTATTTAATGAAGATGCCAGTTGGGGACCTGTGAGGCGTCTGTTTCTCAAACTAGAGACTCTAATGTACTTATCTTCTTGCTCAGTTGTGCAACGCGGCCTCCCACTTCTTTTTCTACTCTGGTTAGAGCCTGTTTGTGCTGTCCTCTGAAGGGAGTAGTACACACCGTTGTAGGAAATCTTCAATTTCTTAGCAATGTCTCGCATGGAATAGCCTTCATTTCTAAGGACAAGAATAGACTGTCGAGTTTCAGATGAAAGTTCTCTTTTTCTGGCCATTTTGAGCGTTTAATTGACCCCACAAATGTGATGCTCCAGAAACTCAATCTGCTCAAAGGAAGGTCAGTTTTGTAGCTTCTGTAACGACCTAAACTGTTTTCAGATGTGTGAACATGATTGCACAAGGGTTTTCTAATCATCAATTAGCCTTCTGAGCCAATGAGCAAACACATTGTACCATTAGAACACTGGAGTGATAGTTGCTGGAAATGGGCCTCTATACACCTATGTACATATTGCACCAAAAACCAGACATTTGCAGCTAGAATAGTCATTTACCACATTAGCAATGTATAGAGTGTATTTCTTCAAAGTTAAGACTAGTTTAAAGGTATCTTCATTGAAAAGTACAGTGCTTTTCCTTCAAAAATAATGACATTTCAATGGGACCCCAAACTTTTGAACGGTAGTGTATATGACGTTTAAATTCTTATTCTGTGTTACATCTTCTTAGTCAACTTCATTCCAACTTATAACACTATAGTTCTACACTTGTTTTTTTTTTGCATATAATGGTTAATAAACCTAATTCATATTAAATTCTACCTAATATTTGGGTTAAAAACCCCATAAATTATAAATATTTTTGACTAATAGTAACTGTCCGTGTTATTTTTGTGTAATTTGGTTGAAAAAATCCTGTATTTGTGATATAGAAACTTGAAAATGGGTCAAATTTGACCCAAAGACAATAGGAGGGTTAAATGTAAATTAGCAAGGAAGCAAATATTGCTGCATATTGCAGTTCTGTAGTTTTCCTGTAGTGATGGCACGGTAACATTATTGCACCTCCAGAAAAACAGTGTTACATGTGGAATCTTGTGTAGTGCTGACATACAATATACAAAATGTTAAGTAATAAACTTATTTTTACATTAATGTCACACTTATTTCCAAGAATAGCATGTTTATATTAGGAAAACGAGCTAAGTTTTTTTCATTATCGTAATCTTATTTGTTGGATTAATTGACTATTTGCTTTTATAAAATAAAAATTATACATGAATAATAAAATGTCAAAATAAATTGTAAAACACATGTCACATGTTCCAAGAGGCCAAGGTGACACTTTGATTGATTAATTATAACACAGCAAAAAGAAAAAATCCTCAGATTTGCAAAGCTGGAATCATTGAATGTTGTATAAATTGCTAACAACATAATCAGCGTTATCACGCTTAGGTTTTGGGAGTATATTTTTTATGAGTATAGTGCAAGGGATTCAGGTCCCGCCCATGCACCTGCGAGACTCAATCGCAAGCATAATCACAGCTGTCAATCATGATGTTACACGCCCTATTTTATAGCCTCAAATAACTAATTAAAACAAAACTTATCAGAAAAATGAGCACATGAACAAACATCAGCATGACAAAAACTACCTAAAATGACAGAAACCGTCTGAAATGTTTATTTGATGTGTGGTGTGATGACTGTAGACTGATAAAGTCTTAAATAATATTGTTTTAAATATGTTAATACAGAAGACGTGGAATGTGGTTGAGGAGGCTTTGAAGTTGTTATAAAGCGTCTTTGATGGCGCTGAGTAATGTAACTAGATAGGTTTGCTGTTGAGCAATTGATAATATCATAGTAGTGTTAAAAGTACACCCTTCTATTCTCTTCTTGTTCTTTCTTCCCTCTGCATGCTGCATACTGCAGCTCTGAGCTTTAGACCTTTTATAGCTCAGCATATGATTGAACATAATGGCCCATTATTTATTTGCTGGTTGAGAGTGGGCCCTCTGCCAGCCTCTATAGGGTTCCTGCTGTGGGCATATGGTCCCACAGATAGCCCTGCTGGATATTAAGGACTGTGTCACTGTTGAAGCAAAAGAAAAGGGGGGAGAGGACATAATGGGTGAGACAGCGCACATCAGTGCATTTGCCTCACCTTGAAAAGGTTGGGGGGGGAGAAGTGCCTCATCAGTAATTTTAATCAGTTTTAATTTGAAAGTAATGTTAAATAGTAAAATGTTTTCAGTGAATGGATTAAAGGATAGGTTTCCAAATTTCCAAGTCTGCTGTAAAACATTATTCCGGTGCCCATAGGAATAAGGAAAGAGGTTTTGTTTTCTGTAAGACCTTATTCCCTCGTAATAGACTTCTAGTGGGGTACAAATTCCACAGCCCTCGATCGGTGGAAAATGCAAGTCAATTTGATATCTTTCAAAATTACAATCTTCTGAGTATTCAATTTCGTCTTTGTGTTTCCCTGGTAAGCTGCAGAGGAGGAATAGTAACAAGAAGGCTGTACCTTTGGAAGATATCCACCTGATTTGTCAAAACTTGGACTGCTGAAGCCTCATATTGGATTCAGATGAACTTTATATATTTTTGCTGGGAGCAAGGACTGTAGATTTTTATCTCACATCACTTACATTGGAAGAACATTAGAAATTGATGTTTAGATGACTGGTATGAACCGGAAAAGTAATTACAGCAAGAAAAAAACTCAATAATTGTATAAGCACCTATTGTTTTAAGATGGACTTGAAAATGTGTGAACCTTTTCATTTAATCATTTAGTCAACAAAAAAAAAGTCCATCACTATTTCCCAGTGACCAAGGTGACGTCAACCAATAGGAAAAAAAAACATAAAATAATTAATTTACAAAGATAAAAACAGAGAAAAGCACAATGTTTGTGAAGCTGGAAGCAGCAAATGTGTCTTTTCTTGATAAATGATTTTGTGGCACTTTTGTAATTCCACTTTGACAAAAGAAGACAACGGCTTACATATTACGACACCCTTTTTTTGATGCTCAGAGCATTGTATGCAAAACAAAGGTTATTTAGAAATGTGAGAACCCAATGATAGCTGCTCACCGCCTTCATACCCTGGAGCAGTCCCATCCTGTTTTGGTAAACCTTTCAGCCAAGGTGATTTTCCTCCCTTGCCCCCCTTGATTGCAACTATCTCAATGTCTCAATTTAGGTTTTCTGCAGACAATCTGTTGTTACATTCTGACGCCAACAGACTTTCGTATAATACTTGTATTCGGAAAAAGTGCTTTATCCGCACCGGATACTCGTTTCAGCCGAGTATCCGGCTCATCCCTAGTTTCTAACAAACAGTGCCAACTACGCTATAGGCCCCATTATCTCACATCTTATCAAGACTTGGTGATTAGCTGAAACATGTTGCCGTGTAGCTTGTAACTGGAACACTTTTTCCCCATTATTCAATAATACAGCTCTCCTGATTGGTGGGAGGCCGATAACAGCCCCACGATGGGAACAAAGGGGAATTTGTTGTCTAAAAGACATTTTTAGCAAAGTTGGCTTGTTACCATTCTCTGCCTTGCAGAACGCATTCGATCTACCATGTTCTTTTTTATAGTTCCTTTTTCTTTTACCTGCAGTTAAGCTTGGCACTCAAGGCATACGGTGTTCCCTGGCAGAGGCCTTTGCGCATTCATCTTGTTCAGAAGTTATTTACTGTGCAGCCTAAAAACTGTGGTATGGTGTCTAGGCTTTATCAGTTCTTACTGATATCTGGCCGCTCTGCCCTTCCTATTGAGAGGATCTGGACACGTGGTTACCCAGGCCTGGTATTGGTCTTGACTGGCATAATGTATATAATAGCATTCCAGAAGTATCTCGCCACCCGACCATTAGCAGATTCACTACAATTTCATACAAAGGACATATCTCACCCCTGTAAAAATGCATCACATGAAAATAATTAAAAGCCCTTTATACCCTGTCTGCCCAATTAAAGCACAAGGCACATATCTTCACATGTTCTGGGAGTGTGGGTCAGTTCTGGAACAGTATTGTATCCAAAATCTCTGCCTTGTTTAATGTTACTGTGCCTGTTACTGTTAAGGTCTTGATTCTGAATGACCTGTCAGCTTTCCAGCTCTCTGGGACTCAGAAACGTGCTGTTTGCTGGACTTACAGCTGCAAAGAGGATGATTGTGACCCGGTGGAAAATGCCACACGACCGGTCTAGCCGCACGTGGACCCTTTCCTACCTGGATGTGGTCTATTTGGAACTGTCCACGGCGCGGATAAATGGTGCCCCAGGGAAGACTCTGGACATGTGGTGGTGCACTGCTGACTCTGTGAGGTCCGTGCTGTAGCTTTGTGCTAAAAAATCTTAAAAAAGCATTATCTTTATTTGTAGTGATTAAATAAAGCAATGGCAGTTCCACCTGCAGTGGGTACATGTGATCAATTCACACCAGGTTGACCAAACGCCTATGCTCTTTTATAGCACCTTCACACTTGCTCGGCTTCATCCACACCCTGCCTTTTACAGCCACAGGCTTCTGTACTGTTGGTCGCTAAGCTGCTCTACAGGAGCAGTGGGGCATTTAGTGGTTCTGCTCGGGAACAGAAGGAAACTGACCGCAAGAAAAAGGAAAGATTATTTTTCATGTTCGACACGTGTAGTCTGAGTGTTGGCTTTTGTTTGGTAAAATGTCACAATATTGAACAGTGCTTGACCCCACATTTCAGGGTTGTATGCTCATGTTTTTTTTTTTTTTTTAACAGGGGCAAAGCAAAAAACCAGGGCAGATCAGACAGGCGACTGGGGCAAATTTAGTTTTGATAGTTTTACTCTGCACAACATCTGTTATGTTAGCAAATCTCCTGAGAGATGGAGCGAGCAAAGGAGGGATAGAGGAGGACAGAAGATAAGTAAAAGCAAAGTAAAAGACATAAATACGTAGACGATGAACCCAGCGGTTAGCCCTCTGCAGTTTGATATATGGAGCACAGAGCCGATAAGTGTCAGGTCCCACCCACTAGGGAGCCATTTTAACAAGCTCTTAATGTTTGAGTAGCTGTTAACAGATTTATTATCCAGCCTGGCAATTTCCGACTGCTGTATAATTTAAAATGTAAAGCTGTCAACATATACGTAGGTATACACAAGTAAGCAAGATATAGCAGCCTCTTTCCATAACTATCTACAGTTGTGTGAACTTTTGACTCAACCTTCAAAATACTTATGCTTTTATATTATTATTCTTTAAGATATTAAAAGTGTGAGCACCGCACATCAGCCTCTACTGACTTCAATTGTAAATTTGAGAAATTCTGACTTTTACACAGTAGCTATCACATTACAAGTGAGTAACCAGCAAAAATAGAGGCTTGTTTAAATTGTAACGCTGTCCAATAAGAATCCTGTAGTGCTTATCTTTTTAAAACTGTAGTCTGTGGTGTTGCATTGGATTACATTTTGTTAGCTGTTTGCAATGTTTAGGTAGACAAAATCTTAATCTGAGACAAAATGTATTTAGTTTCTCACTGGCCTTGACAGGCTGAGCAGCACTGTCTTATCATACAGCTGTTACGTCTCCTGTCTTCCATGGAGGCACAAAGATGAAGTGCTCCTCTGCTTGGAAAGGTTATGAGGTTATGTTGGTCACCGACCTGAATGAGACATGGGGTACCACTGTCTCAACTTATGTAGCATAAGTCCGTAAACTGGAAATTCTACTATAACTACTACTGGCGCAGTTTAACTTGCCTTCAAATTTAAAGGCACTTTGAGACAAATAATCTTCAGTGCATCCCCCAGTTATTTCACTAATTCTTCTGGTTATAATTACTATCTAAAATGACAGAAATCATAATTGGTTAACATTTAATTTGACGTGTAAGTACATTTCTTTGTGGGGTTTATAATTATGACCTATAATGCAGCCAGCCACCAGCAATCAAGATGTTTTGGTTTCACTTTCGGAGGAGCTGTCTGGTCGTTCATATTCAGTCTATGAGTCCAATTTGTACATCAATTAAGGACTATTTATAGTAATATGTCTATGCAGAGCCTGCATCATAGCCTACGTAACTGGCCTACGCCGTTGGGAGGAATTATACTTTGCGCTGGTGTGTGTGTTGTAGTGAATCTATAATAGAACAACAGAGCGCGTGTGTGCGTGTGTGCGTGTGTGTGTGTGTGTGTGGCAGAGCAAGTAAGAGTGATAGGTATCAGCTCCAGAGCGAGTAACAACTCTGGCAGTGGAGACGGAGAAACAAAGTGTCTTCCCTTTAGCAAGAAAAGTTAACCCTTTCCTCGATTTCTTGTTGTTCGTGGAGAAATAGAACCCACGGCCAAGCGGACCATTCACAGTTGTTGTGGTCTGCGTTGCCACGATGTGAAGTTACGTTTCTGGAAAGGTGCACATCAGGCTACGGCGTAGGGTCCCAATCTATGCTTGCTTACGTACTTGCAGTACCTACGGCGTGGATTCAATGCAGAACCTTAAATCCTTAAGGCCGAGCTTATCGTACACAATAAAAAAAGTGTTCTCTTATTAAAATTTGTATCATTTTATAGCAATAATAGATCGAGACATACCGTCTTTCAGCTAAAAGGTAATACTTCGACCGTCACGGTGGTGTCTTTTTGTTTGTCTTTTTGTTTGTCTTTTTGTTTGTCTTTGTAACGCTTACACAAGGTTTTCTATCCATGTTACCAAAGATCGTCTATTACCGTTTGAAACCACTCTACAGAGAAGAATGGCATCACTCTTTTGAGATATGGCATACATTTGGGCCTTTTTTGAAGAAATGTAAATAATGTATCATTTATATGAGGTAGAATGTTCATTATGTTTATTTCTTCACTGGATGACTTCAAATATATAGGAGAACTGTTTTGAACAACTTAAATGCTTGTGTAGCATTGCTGTGTGTGTGTGTGATATCAATAAATATGACATTATTATTTTAAGTATTGGCTTAAGTGAATGTCATGAGGGCAAAAGCATTGAAAAAATTTAGATATTTTGTCAACTGTATGAGTTATGTTTATTTCTTCACAGTTTTGACTCCCAAGACATATGAGCTTTTATTGCTGTGTGTGTATGTGATATCAATACATATCTGTGAGATTCATGTTCTGTTTATTTTTGTTTATTTATTTGTCTTTAAGGTCCTACAACCTTTTTAACATTCATGTGACCTCAGTGCAGTACAAATATTCTGACAGCCCATTTTTTCCTGAAAAATAAGATGTTTGTAGATCGACTGTTCTCAACAGAGTTGATGTTTTACAAGCTTTTTAGAAAATAAAACCAGATGGACATTGAATTGTTAAAATGATTTTAGGTCTGCTAGGGAAAAATCAGGCTTAACTCTGAATTGCTTCTCAGAGTGTACTGTACCTATTGAAGGCCACAGCAAAGAGTGTTAGGGGTGAGGATCTCTCACGATTCGATTCAGAGGCAAACAATTCAATTCTAAACTGATTATCGATGCATCTTGATGCAGTAATTTTTTTATGTACATTTCCATGGGTGATTTATAAAAACATACATATAAATCTAAGTTTGTTAGATTTTGACAGAGTATTTGTCACACACAAGTTGTAATAAAAGGTTTATATTTTGTAGTCCTTCCCTGCATAAGCCTTAAACATTCTTGTGAAAGTCATTTTCGCTCACAGTAATCTTGCATACAATCGAGCATTGAATCATTTTAGAGAAAATGCATCTAATATGCCCCTAAAGAGCTGCACTCAGTCGAGGATCCAATTTATACATAAACACTGACAAACTGTGGTTCAAGACCCACAGAAAGTAAAAGACAGCGGTGAAGGGACAGAGGTCGACATGGGGAGGGAGGGAATCAGAGATTCACAGAGGAAATGTAAAGTTGGATGCAGCTGTAGTGTTGCAGTCCTCTGGGTGGATCCAGGAGGAGACACAGGCACATCTCTGACAGCAGGTCAAATTCTGTGTGTGTGCGTATGTGTATAAATGCACTCAAGCGATGCAATGCAGTTGACTAGCAATGCGGTTGACTAGACACCAACACTTGATATTGATGACACACACACACACACACACACACACACACACACACACACACACACACACACACACACACACACACACACACACACACACTTAAAGGCATACCCTTTACTCTTACTCTGCATCTGCAAGGTCCAGATGATGAGCGTGGTACCCATCAAAGTGATATGCAAACATTACTGATGATCTTTATTTCCTCTGAGTTCACTCTTGATTTATGGCAAGAAAATGTAACCCCCCCCCCCATCGTCAAGTGATCCTCCTCAGGTTTCTGCCTAAAGGAGCAAACTTAAAACTCTCCCTCCCACAGCCAGACATATCTCTCACATTGCTGAAATTGTTTAGGTATGCTTGGTTTACCTACGCTTGCATGCCAAATTTACATAATCATCCTCACTGACTCAGAAAATAGCTGTGGCAAGTCACGGTACACAGGTGACCTTGGCAAACTAGGCCACTTAAATTACACCTCGTGGCTCAATCTTGATCTCTTCACCTCTGTTACACAAACGCGGTGAGTGTATGAACAGAGAAATGGATTTTGAAGAGCTTTTCATATCTGTTCTGTACTGGCACTTGATTTTGCAGCACCTCTCCAAAATGTGTAGGCCTAAAAGTGGCCTCTCAGCATTTGAATGAGAAACATGAGATATAAATGTTAAAGCGTTTTATACAGCAGTCAAAAAGGTCCATTCTACTGTTTGAAACAGTTCTGATGGAATTTTATTTGGAATTATTTGCATCTACCATTTCATAGAAGCAGTTTAATGTACTATTTTATGTTCATTTCAAAACTTTTAATATCATTTAATAGGGTAATATGTGAGTCCCCTTGTTGAATTATCTGGTCATCGTCAGGGTTAAATGGTCAGTGCTATAGTATTTAAAAATTATATGACTGTTTACATTAATATGATGATGATGATGATGATGATGATGATGTCTAATATGACTTTGATGTTGAATTAGGTTGCGTATAGAGAGACAACATAGATATATGCAAAGTTCCATGTCATTTATTTATGGTGGAGGGCGGAGGATGATGTGGAGCGGAGGAGTCTCACAGCCAGAGGAAAGGAAGCTGCTCTGTTGTCTGGAAAGGCGGCAGATACCTCTGTGGGGCTTGCCAGACAGCAGAAGGGTGAACAGGTTGTGGCTTGGGGTGGGTATTGTGTTTTAGTATCCTTTGGAAATAATTGGATAGGAATGAAACCATTTGCTCAGTAATGTGACATGATTTAGATTTTCCGTTGAAACAATCTGCAATGGCTTTATTATAATTATTTTAATAAAGACACTGATTCCAAAACTACGCGTTACAGGGCAGCAAGTAATGATTATTTTTGGCTGCCAATTGATTTCTCAAATGGTTGATAATTGTTTGGTCTGTAAAATGTCAGGAAATTGTGAAAAATGTCATTCACAAATGATTGTGAAATGTCTTGCTTTATCTGAAGCAACAGTGCAACCCAAAGATATTCCGTTAACATTGATATAAAATGGAGAAAAGCAGCACATTTTCACATTTGAGAAGCAGTAGCAAGCAGACATTTTTGGCCAAAAAATAGATATATATGATTAATTGGTTATCAAAATGGTTGCCCAATCAATTGACCAATCAATTATTTATTTTTGCTGTGGATATTTTGCAGTGTGTGCACCACAAACATTTACCTCCATTGTATTGGTGTCAGGGCATAAATCGCAGACATTCAAGAGACCTCAAAGCTTTGACATATAAAAATTATTTAATGATTATGCATGCAATTCTGATCTTTCTAATAGACTTTCTATTAATAATGTGTAGTAATATAGTACAACACCAACCCAGTGATGCCTCTCGGGGGTTATGCCAGCAGCCACTCCACCCCACATTGTGGTCTACAGAGAGTCTGCTAGCGTGAGGCTCCACACTGACATGACCAAGCTTCAAACTGTGCAAGCATGTGTCTCTCAGACAGGTTGCACACTCTAAGTTGGCATAAGGTGTCTCACTGAGCGAGCGGGTGTCTTGCAGGCTGGCATCGGCAAAACATCTGTCAACAGATTGACCCGCTGATAGATGGAGGCTGTCATGGTAGATACAGCAGAGGCAAGGTGGCCTGTGGTCAGCTGATATCGCTCTCTTTCTTTCTTTGTTCATTTCTGTCTTTCTCTGGCTGTCTCCGGGGAGACAAGTGGAGACACATGCTGACATATGATAAACAGATCTGTGACTAATGGTCTGCCTTAATACAAATTAGATGATTACACAACCTATTTTATGCCAAGCAAGGAAAAGCAAGGTTCACCACATAATGCTCAAAGCTGCAGCCTGCTTGTTGGAAATTATATTCAAATATACCATCGGTGTGGTGGGGGATGGTGTACGATTAAAACTGGTACATCGGCTTGGTGGTGTGCAACAATTTTTGGAAGTATTGATTGGCTTGTCAGGTCACGCTTGTCTTGATATGTCAGTAAATTATATTTTCATGTTCAAATTACTTTGACATTTCACTGCTCGATACCAACAACATATCTGCCAACTCTTCTGGTTTTCTTGTAATTTCAGCCTGTACAGTAGGCTACCGTTTCCCCTGGAAAACCAACGTAGAATCCCTGAACCTTAAAGGAAGTTTAAAAAATCTGCAGTAACAGATCTTGCTTTGGGTGTTACCTGGCAACCCCAAAAGACAATGGAAAAGGAAAAGTGAGAGACGGTGGTCATGTTTTCATTGTCAGTTGGTGTCAGGATCTCGGAGGACGTTTTCTGCTGTGAAAAAGGCTTTTAGGGTCTTTGTCTGTCCTCTAGTCCTCTAGTAGTCGTATCATTATGCAGTAAAATAAGTTTACAACCTTTGGAAGTTAGTGAGAACCCTGCTTTAATTATTTTGCACAGAACTCTTACTCAGCAATGATTTAAAAGACAGTCAAATTGTTGATACAATCTAAATATGTAGAAACTAACTATCATAAGGAGGTGCAGCGTGTTGAAAGTGTATAAACTAGAGATTTTCCTATACTATTTGTTGCCGATGCAGAATACTGATCCGATACCAGTGTGTCATATATTTTATCATGTTTTAACAGCTGTATACTACTATCCCTGTATGGATGTGACGTGATTTCTATCTTTGTCGGTCTGGCTCAAGTTAAACTCATTTTGAAACATACACAAACAATGAACGCCACAGAACTTTCTTTTATCATGCAGTTTGACAGTCAGTTATAACGGGGAAAAGAACATAAATAAACAATTTTTAATGTAGATTTTCTTTTGGGATTCATTACGTGGTATCAAATCAGTGCATAAACTCCATTACTTCCTGATACCAGTGTTTTAGGCAGTATTGGAGGCAATACCAATACTGGTATGATATGCTATGCAGCTCAAGCTGGCACCGGGCCAGTGACAGGCGATTAACTGTTACTCAGCTTTTATATGAAGTTTTATGGTGCTTAGTATAGGTTTGATAGTCTGTCTTGCAAGTAAATAGCAGAAAACAACTTTTAGAGAAATGCAACCCCACTTCGTGCTGTGTTTTGAGGAGGTGTGAGAGTGTAGTACACAGTTATCACTGCCATTATCACAAGAAAGCCACAAGAAAGTTTGAAAACACCAAACACAAGCCCTGAACTGCCCGGGAGTTTGTGGAAAAGCTAAATGTTTGACAAACAACAGAACACAGTCGATAATCTCTCGCTCTGTCTTTTCTTTCTCTCTTTATCCATAAAATCAAGCTGCCTTCATGTGCAGTAGTAAATGTCGAGTACTATAAACAATCTGACCAAAATCTGTTACTATGAAATATTAAGTCCACTTGTGCTACATTGGGGGGTTAAAGAACACAACAGGACGTCACACAAATCTCCCCGGCGCACCCAAGCGATTGCTTATTTTTTTGTTTTTATCTGAACCTAACCACACTAAAGTACGGCGTTCATAGAAGATGATGCTCTGATGTCCCATTTCCATAAAGGCAGCACGGAGCTGCGCCAAACAAAGCTGAGAGAAGCACAGAAGATTTATGATCCACCTTC
>JABXJD010000048.1:1542500-1620000 GCA_013375575.1 Percina caprodes | reverse complement strand
AAGAAACTGTGACACAGATAAGTGCTCATGTGACAGCTTGGTGTTTCTTTTTAACATGGTGGCCCTGTGCCTCTCCCAGTTTCCAGTCACAACAATGATGTGTCATCAATGAAAAAAACAACCTCATATTTCAAGGCATGGGTTACACTTGTGCACACATTTGCTCCTACAGATCCGTAGCTGTGAGATCACACTGCTTTGTGGACACATTTGGCCTGAAAATGTCTACAATGCGTGTGGTGGATAGATGTCTTTAAATCTGTATCCATTCCTTAATCTGTTTAACACCTGTCAGGAAGTCTTTTGTCCATGCTTTGGGTTGGTGTTGGAAGGGATATGATGGTAAATATGGTACAAAACGTGAGCGCTTGTAGAATATAATGTGAGAACTTGCAGAACAAAAACTCTGAACATGTATGTTAAGATTTGCACTTGTTAAAAATATTCACACACTTGATCTGAATTTGAAGTCGCACAAAGAAAACAAACATGAGAGCTTTTAAAAAAAAATCTGAACTTGTATATTGAAATTTGCACTTGTTGACAATATTACTACACAAATGTGTAGATTGATATTTGCATGAACACAATGACAACTGCAAACTTGTAATGCAACATTCACTAGTATACATTTTTTTTATTTTTTTTATTTGGGTTAATTTTCCATCACAACAACAACTCAGTGATTGCAACCTCTCGAATCTGTCACTGCAACTTCACATATGTGCCCTCTTGCCACTTTTGCAACACTTCTTGCGGTAAATTTGGTGCGAAACTAATTTGTACCTGTGGACTTAGGCTGTCGAGCTCTGAGCCAACAGAATGGGAAAAGCAGGGTTTCCATTGCCAGATGAGGGAAAACTCTGTCCGGCTTATTTATGCAGCATGGAAGCTTGGTGGAATAGCAAGCTAGTGTTACCTAACTAACCAGCCAGCCCGCTTCCAAATAAATGTTTTAATTATCTCAACACTTTTTAACAGTCAATCTGAAACACTGGAATCACCGCCAGGTCCTGCAGCCACAGACGGACCGCCATTAGTGGGGATCGGCCAGCGTAGCACATTGCTATTGCCAGAAAGCTTCGCTGCCGACCTCGACCTACAGTCAGAGCTACAAGTTCAGATTTTTTGTTCTCACATTGTATTCTACAAGCTCTCACCTTGTGCACCATATTTACTTACATAGAAAGGTCAAAGGTTTGACATGTTTTGAAGAAATATGAGTAATATCGGAAAATAAAAATGTTTTTGGCCACACTCAGATCAGAACAAGCTGTAAATCCAACATTGATATCAACTCATGAAATTGGTATGGTGAGTAAGATAGGGAAGCAGCTGTCTATTTACACATGTGGCAGATGCTGAGCATTCATTCGGAGCAATTGTTCTGGTCACTGAGTGTAAGTACAATATTTCCTCTCCTCTTAGCTCTGTCTGTCCTTCACAAGCTGTGGGAAATATCTGGCTCTTTAGCTTCTAAATGCTCTACTATGTTCACCGGCTAGTCGCTAACATTGTCTGATGCTTGGTGCTTGCTCAGGTAGCATACATCGGCCTTGTTAAGCTGCTTTTGGAAAACAGCTGTCTGCAGCAGCTGGGAAAAATAATGACAATGAAAAGTTGCTGACTGTAAAACTAAAACAAATGAGCCAAAAGAGGCTAAAATGCTCCACAGAGTGGAGGGAAACTGCTGAGTCATGTAATAATTTAGTCTGGAAGTTTGTCACTCTGTGTGACTTCTTTTCTCATAGTTATCTGCTTCATTGTTACTGTAATATAAAATATTGGATTAGTGCTGCTTTAATTCAGTTCAGTTTGATTAAATTAAACCGCTGGTGGAATCTGTGACAATACATAACAGTCCTAACATCGCATAGTCATAATGATAAATAACATACTAAACAGTATATATAAGCTATATCTTACAGCATGTCACATATACACAACAAGAAAACAGTTTTAAGTTACTGCAGAGGGAGAAAATTACATTAGTACCTATTTATAACAGTAAATGCAAAGTGTAGGTATACATGTATGTGTGTTTGTGTATATATTATGTATGGATGTATGTATGTATGTACTGTATTTGTGTGTGTGTACATATACATATGTGTGTAAATATAGTGTATGTATTGAAAGTCTAGTAGGCTTAAAGTCAATAGGTGTTATCTACATAGAAATTTAAATCAGGCCTTTAGATTATTATCTACAGCTACAGGCTTTATGGTCCATAAATATGAAGCAAAGCAATATATAACTGTATTAGGCCGAATTATATCAAATGACCAATTCAGCCATTGATATTTGCTAAAACTCATGAAGAAAAAGAATGCTAGCTTCCGTTGTTTTCCTCCTATTCATTTATTTAAGGACTTTCATTGAACCCATTTTTACTGAAACACTATTATGTAACTTCATAATATATTGCATGCTGTTTACCATAACTGCTCTATTCAGAATGATGTGTGTGCCATAGTCTATATTTTAGCAGGGACAGAAGTGCTTGAATTACCCTCTTAGTAAAAGGACTTTAAATGTGCATAAATAAAAGTGGAGCTGACAGTAACTGAAACCCACAATTCTTAAAGAGGTGTAGCACCTAATTTAGTAGCTAGGAAACTGAGAGCAAAAGCTTAATACCACAAAGAGCAATTTAGCAACCTCAAGTGGACCTTTGACTAAGGAATATTTTATCGTCAGG
This sequence comes from Percina caprodes, assembly GCA_013375575.1. Taxonomy (NCBI): domain Eukaryota; kingdom Metazoa; phylum Chordata; class Actinopteri; order Perciformes; family Percidae; genus Percina; species Percina caprodes. The sequence continues at coordinate 1,617,299 of JABXJD010000048.1, read as the reverse complement.
ATTTGTGCTCTTGACACAAACACTTCTTTATTAATACGAGTATTAACAGGAAAAGTTAGCAAGGGGAGAGGGACTGATCAATGTGATACAGCAAAACCTATGGTTGTATCAGATATTGCCAACAGAACATGTGGCTTAGTTTTGTTTTCCTAAATTTAGTGGACTAGTCACAGAGGCTTAGACAGTTTCTACCTCTAATCAATAATAGTTAAATCTACAGGGCATTTATCAGGGCATCAGGTATTAAACTGCACTTGCATGTCTTAATGTTGTATAACTGTAATTAGTTTGAAAGACATGGGCATTTTTTGGAGCCTCACCCATACTAGGGACTACAAGGATGCCTCAGGCAATGTCGTTTCTACTTTGACCATTCTTTGCATTACTAAATTTCTAGTTTAAATCAGTGCTTTTGTTTTGAAATAGAGGATTTTTTTCTAGACAGGCCCATACATTATCTAAAATAGAGACATACACAACAGTAAGTATATAGGATACAAAATAGTAGTTTAATTAGACTAGCAATCCTTACTTTTAAAGTAGAGCTGCTACTGATCCCGTAGACATCCAGTAATGTAATATTTTTGGGGTAAACCATTTAGTATATCTTCAAATTGTACTCAAAATAGTAGCAGTACATGCTAGTTTAACTCAGGGTAAGTGGATAAAAAGGAAAATCCCACCAAACCAAACCCTCTTTAATTGATGACATAATGGTGTCACTGTAGCGGAGTTGTCCACAACATCCGTGGCTCCTCATGTAAATACTGTCGTTGCATGGTTATGTCTTTTTTTTTGCTGATACAATGTGTTTTTGAACTGCTGAGCAGTCTCTTTTAAGACAACAGGGTCATCCCATTAGCCAGTACTTCAGATTGATGTTGAATGTGAAAATTATCGGGCAAGACTTTGCAGGCTGTGTACAAGCCAAAGTCTAGCAGAAGGGAACTATGTGCAGAGAAGTAACAGTTTTAAGACACAAGGGTATAACACTAAGTCAGCTGGAGCTCCTGTGGGTCTAATGCAGAAAAACATTTTAGTCAGGAGCTAAAAGTGGATTTATATATGCTTGCTTTCATTCATTCTGTCTTATAATCCAAGCCATCTTTTTGGTTAGCTGTTCATCCTAGTGTTTAATTCTATAACTTCCTATGGAGACGTAAATGCTCACCAAGGTTACATGTGTGAAATAGTTTTTTTTAGATTTGTAGAACAGAGTGCCCTGCCTCATGATTGTCTTCCTTATTGATTTTGGGGGCATGTGGGGTTGGAATAAGAGAAAAGCTGCTCTGTCTGTGTGTGAGAGAACACCCATGTATTTGTATAGCCCCAAGTATATTTGATATTTGCAAGTGCACATCTGTGTCTGAGTGTGTGTGTGTGTGTGTGTGTGTGTGTGTGTGTGTGTGTGCTCCTGACTGAGTTGTCCTTCCGTGATGCTGTGCCATTTTACTTTAACACCTGATTGGTCAACAGCTGTGGGCTCTCTGTGGGCGGCATGATGTCTTTCACTCCAGGAGGGCTTTTAGCATGGATTTGGCTGGTGTTTGCGTGGTATTTTGGTGTTCTCCCTTAATCACAAGTATGATGCCCCCAGGCATTTCTCTCAGAGGCACATACAGTATATACAGCACACACACACTCACACTAAATCAGCACTAATTTGCGGTCTTTGAATAGACTAATCTAGTAAGAACACAATAGACTAATTAGAATAGGATAAACCTCAGTTGCCATTTTACCACCTGTACTTATACATACAGAAAAACAAAACAGGAGGAGGCAGTGAACCAGTAAAATTACTTTTAATTCAGAGTATGTGATGGAAATACTTTTATTTTCCCCTTTTTGGCCACAACAAGGATTTAACAGCCTCTTTGACTGCTGCCATATCATACAGATTTACCTGCTGTTACTTCTGCCATAAAATGGCTTTGGTTTTGTTCAATGGTGTTGCGTTGGTTGAGGAGGTGCAACACTGCGGGGGAGGTGGGCACAGTGCTATCACAGCCTCCAATATGTCAAAAGTAATTAGGCTGATCGGAGCGTATACCCTATTATGCACAGAGAGGTGTGCGTTGTTAATTAGAGTGATAAGTATATGCACTCTAATAATTCCAGTGTAGACTTCTCTTTTAAACTGAGAATTCACAAGGCATGTTTGCTGATATGGTTTGGTTATGTTTTTATACTTCTGGACAAGTGGTTTGTAATTGTACAAAGATATGAAGAGAATTGAAACAAGTCACAAGTCAATTAATTGTTAATTGAAAGATAATTAGTTAATATATAAACAAATCAATTGTTTTTTTTGCAAAATGCCAAACATTTGCAGGTTCAAGCTTCTCAAATGGGAAGAGGATTAGATGCTTTTATTTGTTCAATATGCAACTGAAATGTCTTTGGGGGTTGCAAATGGAGCATTTTTACTATTTTTGCCATTTCCGTGTCTGTGTAACATGTTTGAAACCTATGTTTAATGTGGTGCTGCTGTAAGGACCAGGGCACAAGAAAACTCGGCGCATGCATCAATAATGTAAATGATCAATAGTTGTAGCTGAGAAAAATGACATTTGGTCAGATTTCATATTTTTATCCATTTATTCCATTTATATTTTTTCAATATAAAATAAAAAAGTTGAATGTATAAAAAATACTTTTCTATGTTTACGCCCACACTCATACCCCCAGTTCCCGGTCATTATGGTGCAATCAATTTTCAATAAATGTATTACCAGCTAAGCTTGCATACTGTATGCTAAAAGTGCCTGAATATGCCTTAACACCCTGTTTTTGGAACCAGAACTATGGTGGTATGGTAGTGGTATAGAGTATGACAGTGCACAGACAATGTTCTATTCTTTAAGCAAAGCTCTATATCAAATCCATTTTTTGCTGGAAGGTATAGCTTGAAAGACTACATGAGCTATTCCAAGATCTCTTCTGTCAACATTGTGGATTTCTCTCTATATTACCATTTTTCTATTTGGCCTAATTTTTTTTTCACCCAAACTTCAAAGACATCTGAACAGGCAAAATATGCAAGGCAGAAATAAACTGGGTCTATATTCTGCTCTGGGTCGGTGTTTGAAAATCTTTGTTGACAACATGCCACTAAATGCACTGAAGCTACAAATTAGATAGTGACAATTGTCACCGTTTGAATAAGCTTTGGTCCAACATTTTGATAGTCGACTACATTTTTGCGTGACAAGCATTTCATTTTCCCAAACGACCTTCATTCCCAAGAGAGAGCTGCCAAACTGGATTCTGCTGTAATTAGGCTCGCTCGCTGGCAAAGAAAGGAAGCACCCAAGGTAGAGGTGGGAGATAAAAGACAGGGAGGTAGAGTGAAGGAGAGGATGAAGGTGGGGAGGATGTGAGGAGAAGGGGGTGGATGGGGGGAGATAATGAGAGGCAGGGTGACAGAATGAAAGAGTGCAAGAGGAGAAGAGCATGTCAAGAATCAAGGGGTGTTGTTTGCCTGCGGCTGCCTCGTGGTGTGATGTCGTTGAATCTTTTCACCTTGATTATTAAAAGGGCTCTGTGTTAGGGTCTGTGTAGTCTATATCCTTCACGTTCCACTTCCGGAATCTCTCCGGTGCAACAGGAAATTCCGTCGGATTCATCCATTTTCGCTGGTGTCCGTTTCTTTCTGCTTTCGTCATAATTCCGGTCGATTTATGACGACTATGGTTAAACTGCTCCTCAGATCTCTGCAGGGTAAATCTAGACAGCTAGCTAGACTATCTGTCCTATCTGAGTTTTCTCTTGCACCACTATTTTGCAGCGGCTCTGTGCGGCGCACTAGATGATTGTGATTGGTTAAAACAAATGTCAATTAACCAGAGCATGTTTTTCTCCTGTCCTGGAATGGTATGTGGAGTAGCCAGACCCTCCTCCGCTCTGCAGCGTGTGGATGGTCTGCCAAAGCGAGACTAGGGTCACTAGGGTGTTGTCAGCATGTCAACATACTTATGTCGACTTGAGCTTCTTAGCCTGTCTGCTCCCTTTTGATTTCTCATACAGCAGTTTAGTTCACCTACACAAATAATATAGGAGAGCTAAAAAAAACTGCCTGAGCAAAATGTTAAAAAAGAAACAAACCTGAAACAACAAAGGGCACATTTAGAGTTTTGGCCTTCTGTGCGGTTCAAACACAATTTTGGTTTTGGTCTCTGTAGCTAATTTCCCTTTCATGACAACAGTTCAGCGGGTGAATCGTTTTAAAACTCACCCGTTTAAATTATATTCAGGCTGAAAGTTCTGCATAATTAAGGGCCTTCCCTTGTAAGTGACAGATGGGCTGCAGTCACAGGAATCATGCATAGGCTTCATTTGCCTAAAAACCTATGGGTGGCGTCATGGAAACTACATCTGTATTATAAACAGTCTATGGATGTCATTACTTCAGTATATTTAAGTAACCAGAGGCCTGTTTATTTGTTTAGGTTTATATGTGGACATTATGTCGGGAGGTAAAGGAGAAGCATTACAGAAAACAGTATAAAGTGGAGTTTTATGAATATGAATGACATGCATCACTATGCATTGCAGTACAAATGTTTGTGTATGAGCTGACTATTAATTAAACTCATACCTGTCCTCTTCCTGCAGCTCCCTCGCTTCACTTCTCCCTCTGTCTCTCTTTTTGTCTGACAGAGACGGTGATGGATACAAGGACAGCGACAGCTGAGCTCGGCTGGATATCGTTCCCTGCCAACGGAGTAAGAACAATGTGCAAAGGTGTACTGTGCATGTGTAGGTGTATGCATGTATGTGTACCCTTGGGGAAAGCAGTTTGAGTACACTTTACGGGTTCTCCATTAAGAAGTCTGTCAAAATCTTAATTACAGTTGCAAGGTGACACCAATTAATTGATGCACAATAGAATGGATTCCAATAGACCAGGAAGGTGTAGCTCACACGTGTCCACAAGAGACAAATGAAATGTGCTCTAAGCGATGTCAAGTGTGTTGTTTGCTGTATGTGACAACATTTGTTGTCACATAAGCAAACATCTCCTCACTATCCGTGAGCTGCCTGTCCCCAGAACACACTGTAAAAAAACGCGGTCTCTGTAGACAGCCCAGGGTCTACAAACGGCAACAAAAACAAACTGTGTCCACCTGCACCACGAAGCATTAACAGTGTTCCAGCTTTCCAGCCAATAACCAGCATGAAGGGGGTGGAGGTGGGGGGTTAGTGCGTGGAAGCACAGAAGGGAGGGGGCGGGATGGGGAGGAGGGGCAAGCTAGTCTCGTTTTGTTTGAAAATACTTTGAATGTCACCAAGAAGTAACGTCACCCAACATCGCTTAGAGCACCTTTTAATAGAAACGTTAAAATATAACAGGGGAAAAATACTTCTTGAACTCCTTGTTTTTTTCTAAATACTGGCTTGGCTACTAGCCGATTGTTATAGTGTGTGTGTGTGTGTGTGTGTGTGTGTGTGTGTGTGTGTGTGTGTGTGAGAGTGAAAGTGAGGTGGTTGGCTCTAATTGTGATGAATGGTTGTCTCTCTTCAGAAAAGAACAAGGTAGAGGAAAGGGAAAAAAAGTGAATGAGGTAGGGTGGTAGGAAAAAAGAGAGATAAAATGGGAGGGAGGGAAAGAGAAAGTTTAATTTGTGTCAGGTCTTGGTAAACCCATTAATCATTTTGGCCTCTCCTCTCCCCTTCTCCCCTACTTTCTCCCCTCTCATTCATTACCCCCTGCCCCTTCCTTACACACACACACACATTCCCCAGTGGGAGGAGGTGAGCGGTTATGATGAAAATCTCAACACCATCAGGACCTACCAGGTGTGCAATGTGTTTGATCCCAGCCAGAACAACTGGCTCCTCACGACTTATATCGACCGGCGGGCTGCACAACGTATCTACGTGGAGATTCGCTTCACCGTACGCGACTGTGCTTCCATCCCCAGCGTCCTGGGCTCCTGCAAAGAGACGTTCAACCTGTACTATCTGGAGACCGAAAGGACGTTGTCACAGAGCATCAAAGGGTTGGAGTACTGGGCCAATGCCCCTTTTCTTAAGGTAATGAGTCCCGAAAAGAGACAAAGTGTTAAGAGTTGCTGGTTCTGAAAGTATTGTCACACTATAAATAGCAATATAATAGCACTTCAAAGTAAAATATGGATGATAATCTCAGTGTTACTCAACACAAAGACATCAATTTGTGTGGACTACTTTATTGTACCAGCTTCAATTTGGATTTTTGGTTGTTGTTGGACATGTTAAATGGGATTCTGGGAATCTGACATCTGCGCAAATTCAGTACATTGGATTGGACTATCAGATTAGATAATCTGAAAAAAAAGATTTGTCACGAAGCTGATAGCGAGGATTTGGAAATTAATTATTTTCATAGGATAGGGACAATCTGTCATCCAGAAGAAAACACTGAACTGATCCAAAACTGATCGGATCACATATGAGTTTATTGAACAAAGTCTACAATTTTGTAAACTTCCTTCAGCTATTACAACTGAAGGCTTACTGATTGCTTACTTCTCTCCTAAAAATGTAATATGTTTGTAGTTTTTCAATTAGCCAAAATAAATTAAATTTGAGTGTAGTTTCACACTGTTTGTGTTGATGAATCCGAGTGTTAGAAACCAACCAAGTGGTTGGAAGTCTCCTAGCAGCCTCAGCTGGTAGCATCATCGTAATCATGTAATCACAAGTGCATTTCTCCAGTAATATACAGCAGATTCAAACATCACTTTGTGTTCTTGCTTTCTTTTGCTCTTTCTATTCTTTCCTCTGTCCATATATCACTGTAAGGTGGACACTATTGCAGCAGATGAGAGCTTTTCCCAGGTGGATTTTGGTGGAAGGCTAATGAAGGTGAACACAGAAGTTCGGAGTTTCGGGCCGTTGTCCAAAGGCAGAGGCTTCCATTTGGCGTTCCAGGATTTGGGCGCTTGCATGTCTCTTCTGGCTGTCAGAGTATTCTATAAGAAATGCCCCAGCGTAGTGCAAAACTTTGCCTTTTTCCCAGAGGTATGAGGTATCCCAGAACTAACTGAAAACAGCATTGCTACTTCTATCAGACTTTGATGCAGCTGTTGTCCAAATGTATGCAAACATTCAAGTTTTTTATGATTCTGATTCTGTGCAGACACTGACTGGAGCAGAGTCCACCTCATTAGTCATCGCTAGAGGAAGTTGTATCCCCAACGCTGAGGAAGTAGACGTGCCCATAAAGCTCTACTGTAACGGAGACGGAGAGTGGATGGTACCCATTGGCAGCTGCAGCTGTAAAGCGGGTTATGAACCAGACAATGACAACGTGTGTCGAGGTAAATCTGTGCATTAATGAGGCTGTGCTAGAAAAATAAAACCTGCAAATGGCTGCAAATACTAAACAGCATTACAGCACATCAGAGATGATGCCATGTATGCTGAATTTTTTTTCTCTCTTCCAAAACCTTTTCTGATGACCTTGCTACAGCAAACACTGTTGCAATGCTGCACACACATTTCATATTGTGTAGCAAAAGCTAACGAGCCGGTATGGCAGCAAATCAATATCCAGCAAACATGCTTCTCATAATCGACCATACCAAACATGCTATTACAGCAGGCAATATCTCACAAAGCATACACCAAAGAAGGCATCACGCAGCATGCTAGAATCCAGAAAGTTTCAGCCTTGATTTTTATATAACATATGTGCTATGTTACAAATACGGTATGGATATTATCAAATGTGTGCATAGCAAAAAAAAACAAGCCAAATTGTATGCTGAGTCAATTCTGTAGAAACTGCTAATGTTTTATTGTAAGCCCACGGTGTTCCATATGTTAATATTGGAAGAAGCAGACTTGGGTGAACAAGGCACAGAAATAGCTACTCTATCTCTTTTAGCTCCTTTTTATATCTGGCCTCCTTCCCCATTTCCTCACCGAAGTAGTACCCATCATTTCATATTCTGCCTGGAGAGTCTCATCTATTGTGTGTGTGTGTGTGTGTGTGTGTGTGTGTGTGTGTGTGTGTGTGTGTGTGTGCGAGAGAGCGTGTGAGCATGAGTGTGTGATGAACTGTATGTACATATGGTGAAATGATAAGTGAGGCAGCTTCATCCAATGTTAATTAGTTTAGCATGTTCCAGCGAGATTAGTCTCCTGCAAATTAGTCCTGGACTGCCAGAGAGTGTCGAAAAGATAGAGGGGCATCTGGAAGGAAGGAAGGAAGGAAGGAAGGGAGGAAGGAAGGAAGGAAGGAAGGAAGAAAAGAGAAGAGCCCTCTGGAGAGATGGACTGGCAAGAAAGTAAAAAATAGGACAGACCAAGGACAGAAAGGTAAAAAACTGTTAGAGATAAAAGAGATAGAGAACACAGAAGGGAAGGAACTGGTGAATAGTATTCTATCTGTCTCCAGTGAAATAAATTAAGTGGTAGTTTTGCCTTTGGTGTCAGTGTCTCTTTTACACAGAAATAATTTTTTTCATAATTGAGTGGGAAGAAGGTAAGCCAGACACGATTCATGGGAGACAGTGATTAAGACTGACAATATTACTGTGAGTTTAGTCTCACTTTGCCAAACCGTCCTTCACGGCGCTGCGGAGGAGAGTCCGGCTAGTCCATTTCCGGTATGGAAAAAAAAATGGTGCTCTGGATTATTGGCATTTCTTTAAACCTATCACAATCATCATGAGCGGCGCTATACACCGGGAAAAGCCACGGGAAGGAACTTGTTTCAACAACATTTTAGTCGTACAACAGATTGGACAGATAGCTGTCTGGATTTACCCTGCAGAGATCTGAGAAGCAGTTAGCTATAGTCCTCATAAATCCAACAGAGTTAAAATTTTCAACACAAAACAAAATGGAAGGTAACGGACATCTGGCTGAAAAGAGTGAAATCTGGCAGAATTTCCGACGGTAACGAAGTAATCTTAGAAGTGGAATGCGTGGATGTAGACTACAGTGATGTTGATCGCATTTCAGAAGGAATTAGAACGCAATTTGGAATTATTAAGGCCTTTGCTGTCAATATCTAAAGAAAAAATTGAGCTTGTGATTGTTGCCCTTGAAAAACAAAACTAGAAAGTAGATATGGCAAAACATTTTATCACAGTAATTTAATTACTCATTTTTAATTACTCATCTTATTCATCCCTTCATATCATTATAGTTTTCATATCAGTTGATATATTGAATGAATGGAATATTTTTGACAAAATAAATTAGTTGAGTTTTACGTTTCCTTAAGCTTGACATTCCCTAGGAGATTAACAACCTACAAAACCCTCATATACTGTAAGCAGCGAACAGAATATCAATTTAAAGGAATAAATAAAAAGCATTCCTCATTTTTTATTGGCTCCTATCAATACCTGTCTTTTGCCGGAGACCGAGCCCTGGGTAAATGTAAATGTGCTGTATTTATATAGCGCTTTTCTAGTCTTAACAACTACTCAAAGTGCTTTTGCATCATACAGGAACCATTCACCATTCACACACATTCATACACTGTGGCCGAGGCTGCCGTACAAGGTGCCACCTGCTCATCAGATATACACTCACACACATTCACACTCCGATGGCACAGCATTGGGGGCAACTCGGGGTTCAGTGTCTTGCCCAAGGACACTTCGACATGGGACTGAACCACCAATCTTCCAGTTGGCAGGCAACCTCTCTACCACTGAGCCACAGCCGCCGCCAAGGTATCCTGCTCTGCCTTTGAGAAAATGAAAGCTCAGATGGGCCGAGCTGGAATCTTGCTCCTCCCCTTTCTCTGCTTTACCCGCCCAGAGAATTTGGCCCACCATGAGAAAAAGACAATATGGATTTCAAACGAGCAATGTGGCAGTTGGTCAAGGCCACACCCCCCTCTCTAACTAGCTTCAAAAAGGTAAAAAAAAAGGAGTTATATGCGGGTCTGCGGAGCTACCCCTGTTACTTAACCCTAGATTGGTGTCTTATCTTATCTCATTGTGATGTATTAATGGGGGAAACGCATAGTGATGTTATAATTAGTTACTACTCGTTCCTGGGGTGTGAATAATTACTGGTGAGACTTATACTCTGCATGCATTATTACTATAGATGGTAGATTAACTTAGTTTCTGGTATTTGACAGAGGTTTTCCTCTGTATATATCCTCATTTTCCATTGTGATCAGTATTTATATTGTTCATATTGGCCAGCCCTACTAAAAAGTCTAACTGGATGTAGACAAAAAACCTCCGCCTGCCTTGTGTGTTCTCTTCAAAGCTTATTGTGCTTAAACAGTCATTTAAGATGATGTGGGACAGAGTCTGTCCACCGAGCTGGCATCTTTTTGGTGTGCTCTCCTGCCAATCAGCTGATAACAACTTGGCAGGAAACTGGACTCACTATTAGAACAGATGGGTGTGTGTGTGGGTGTGTGTGTGTGTGTGTGTGTGTGTGTGTGTGTGCGCGCGCGCGCGCGCAGACATGGTGTTTATTTTGCACCAAACCAGCATATTGTGCAAACCATCCAGCAAAACTGGCTTAACATCAAAGTATGGTGTGTGTGTGTGTGTGTGTGTGTAAGGTAAACATATTCAAATTGACCCTCACTTCAAATGCAGCACTACAAATGTCAGCACCACCACACAAAACCTACCCCTGATGTGGACCCCGACAACGAGAAAAGAGATTTTAAAACCTGTAGCCTTTTAACACACACACACACACACACACACACACACACACACACACACACACACACACACACACACACACACATACTCTATCCTTCTATCCTATCATTTCCATAGTTTTCTGTTTTTTTATGTTACCATGCGTTCTTAGATTTGTTTGATTAACATGATGGGATTTCTGCGTCACTTTATCCTCTTTTGTCCATTCTATCTCAACAAAATTGGGTACATAAGAATATGATAATTACAGCAAACACATATTACTTACTTTTGTACCATTATAAATATCTAAAACACTCAACTGGTACTCCAAGAATGTTACTTTCTGAATTTTAACAATGGTACACTATTGATAAACTCAGTAACACCAAACAAATGTTAATCGATCAAAGTGACACTTGTCTTTAAAATGAACTGATAGTACACATTTACACACAAACATTCACATGTGGTGTAGTTTAAAATCCAGAGAGAGAGAGAGAGAGAGAGAGAGAGAGAGAGACTTGTTGCCATGGTGACACACCCCATGTGTACGAGCAAGGTGAATAAATGACCTTGACAAGCCAGATGTCTATCTGCCTATTCAAGAACTGCACACACACACACACACACACACACACACACACACACACACACACACACACACACACACACACACACACGACACTCCTGATGAGACAACTTCAAAGAAAGGTAGATAGTAAGGTAGAAACTAATAGAAAGGGAAAGTGACATCCACAGACACAGAAGAGTCAAAGAGACAAAGAAGAGTGAGAGGGTGCCCGACAAAGAGGAAGATTGACGGAAAAGTTGGCATTTGAATGTGTGAAAAAATAATAATTACTATGACTTTTCAACTATTAGTCCTACGCATACTTTGCAAAAGGCTTAAAGGGCACGAGACTCTGAGGAGAGCAGCATTGGTCAGTTTATTCAGTTGGATGTAGTTGTAGTTAAGTTGAAAACCACCAGAGCCTCTAATAAAATCTTATAGCCATTTACTTTGCAAGTGTTTGGGGGCATTTTTATGTCTGTATTACAGTCAGAGAGATGACAGGAAATGAGAGATTAAGATCTATAACATAGGTCCCTGGACAGACTCAAAACGATGATGTTGCAGTTCATGGTGTGCAGCTTAACTTATTTACTTTTGACTCATAGATCCTGCAACTGATTTATTTGATAACTTGTAGCGGAAACAAGCTGTAAGCACAACTTTAACATATTATCAACTCATAACATTGGTAGGGTGAATTTGTAAACAAACAGTTGCTTTTACCAAGCAACTATCATTTGGAGTCATGTTTCTGGCGCATGTAAGTCCAATATTCATTTAGCTCTGTATTTGGTCTTGACCAACTCCTGAGGGAAATATCTGAGTCTTGAGCTGATAAATGCTCCACTATGTTCACCAGCTAGTCTCTGTGTCGTTCTGCAGATTAATACTGGGCAGGTAGTGCTGAGAACTGCTGCCTGCTGCAGCCACAAAAATCACGCTATGAGAGCGGTGAGGTTGAACTAAAATAGTAAAATTCAACTCATAAAATTGGTATTCTCAGAGACTCACAGCCTCCCCCACACCACGCAGTAAGGCACTAAGACCTAAAAAGTGTGTAGTTCACTGATGTTACATAATTGTAAAAATTGTGTAACGGTTACTCTATGCTATGGTTTTGGGGTCAGCTATGTAAAAAGTATTTCAGAGTTAATACATGCTTGATCAAGTCATGCAATATGATTTGAGGTGTACTTCATATCTGAGAAGTGAGTAGTTTCTTCAAGCTCTGTGGCTCATGCACAATGTAATATGCAGTAAACCATGGAGGCAGAGAACAGCATCCTCCATTGAAGAACAAAAGCAACAGCAAAACCGAAAAAGAACAGAATAACATTTGAGAGTGAACACAATAGAGCAGTACTGCAGACAAGTCCGTCCACTAGCCAAATCCCAAGTGAATGTTTACCAGCCACTTAATAGATTACCAGTTTGTTTTGGGGTTTTTTATCATTAATGTGGGCTGAAACAAATATTGAAGTGAATTGAGTGACTTTGCACCTTTTGGGATGTTTTTGTTAACAATTTGTGAGATTAGGGCTGTGTCCATTCTGGGGGCATTTCTGAACAGGAATTGGAGAATTGGAGAATTTCTCCAACGCAGGTGTGACATAGATTTTATGGTCAAATCCACAAGAAACAGTTGGAGCTGTTAAGGATTTTCCAAAAGTTTGCCGTGATTAGACTAAGCCTTATAGTGACAACTATATTGTAGTGTAAAGAGAAGTACTTCCACTCTTGGTTATGGGTAACTAGAGTACAAAGCTGGTGCTCATTTTCAACCCTGACTGCAGAAATAGTAATATTGAGAGGGAAGAATAAAACACATCATTTTCATTGTTCTCCTAATGCTCTCCTCCATTACTCTGTCTTTGTTTTTGTTTTTTCTGTTTTCTTTCTTAAACAACATCTGCCTGACCCCTAAACCCTTTAACGTTTGATTAAGTGACACTCCAAGGCTCTTAACTCGCTGGCACTTTGTCTCATTTACTTCTTTCACTCAATTCATGTTAATATTTCTACTCGCAGTTAGTAAAGACTCCGTAAAAGTCTGTTTGTGCAATCCTCTGCCTTCCACCATAAATCTGTGGAACATTTGCATTTTGTTCTTACAACATCTCAAGCCACATCTTCGAGATAAAGTGAACATTCATTACAGCGGAGGCAGGAAAAACAAAGTGCTTTAAATTAATCAAACCTGCAGAAAAAGTAACATAAAAAACTAATTTGTTTTTTACTTAGCCTTTTGGCAGAGCTTTTAGTTTTCATGCTAATTTCTCATTTTACACCTCTCTGTTTACCTTTTTGGCTTTGTATTTTAGCTCTGGTCCTAATTCAGAATGTGTTTGCCCTCACCAAAAAGGCACTTATGAATCCCATATGTAGATTAAAGGCATGTGTCCTTAACCTGTGATATATTTAACTTTAGATGTATGTACAACCATGTAATGTTTTGGGAATATAAACTTTTCACCCTTAGCTTTAAACTAGACTTAATACTTTGTTTTGAACTTGCTGTTGTTTCTGCACAAATTGGAGTTTTGAAGGATTCAATTGCTAACCTACTTGCAGATGTTTTATGGGTAACCTCAGCTACTGTACTATCAAAATGCCTCAGACATGAGATGTAATTTACTCTAGCCTGAATGAACATAAACTCTTCCTGCACCTGCAACAGCTGCCAAACTGTCCTTTGGTTTTAATTGAGATTTAAACCTAGAAAACGGTAGCGGCTGCTCTGAAAGCTTTTTCAGATTTCACTCAATGCCCTTCTTTCTTTCATATTTGTAAACTGTGGCAAGGACTATGAAATTGTGATTTCAAGAGACACACCTTAATAATTAACACCTTAAACATAAAAACAAAGGTTAAATAAATATTCCCACCAAAATAACACTGATCCGAAGCACTATTTCTAACATAATGTGCTTATTTTGTTCAAAGAGCCAGTAAAATATGTATTGTACATATGATTTTAGTCTTTGGCATTGTATTCAGTTTAAGGCCTAGCTTTATTGGTATTAATTATTTATGCCAAAAAATTTAAAAATACAACAATTCTTTTGGCAGACCAGCTGGGGAAAAGAGGATGATGCATACATCTTTGGAATCTCAGAAACATATTGTTTTTGGACAGAAACGCTACAAAGAATGGGGTCAGTGGGCAGATGGCAGGTCTAAGAAAGTCCAGTAATGGTGAAGAGTGAGATCCTTTTAATTAGTTAAAAAAACTAATAAACTTGTGTGACTGTTTCCTGAAGCTTCCCCCTAAATAATAAGGTGGAGTAAGGTGATTTAAAAATAGGTGCTGTTCTTCCTCAAATTTAAAGAGCCCATATTATGAAAAAAACACATTTTCTAGGATTTGGGGTGTTATTTTGTGTCTCTGGTGCTTCCACATGCATACAAACAACTGCCTTCAGTTTCCAGGTGAGCTGTTCAAAATCTGCATGGTCACTAGCCGAGACGAGGTGGCTAACCGCATTCTAGCTTGTTCTCAATGGCAAAACACTGCTACACCACACACTAGTTCACTATAATCTCCAAAAGAACTACTTCCATGTCCCTGTTCTGCAGGTATCCCACAAGTCTCCCAGCTAATCCTGCCTTGTACTGACCAAAGTTTGAAAATCAGTAGCTAGCTGGTGTTATCATTACCTAGCTACTGCGCATGTGCGGCTCCCAACAAAGATGGTAAAGAAGTACGATTTCTCAATCTGAAGCTAAAACAGAGACCCAAGCACACAGGGTGAAAACAGGTTCTGCAGCAATGTGCAGTACAACAAAAATATGGTGTTTTTTGAAAATGAAACCATGTAAACCTATTCTAATACATCCTCAAAATGAAATTCTGAACCTGATAATGAGCATAATATGGGCGCTTTAAAGCTTTAATGCGTAACGTTTTGATATTAATGAACATCTGTTTCTCTGTATAGCTATGTTCTGAAGATTGTGTCGTCCGGTGACTTACCCATGCAAAAGCTTGAGTGAAGATAATTACCTATTCTGAAGAGTCCATCGTGTTTTTTTTAATCCTCCGTGTCCTCCTTGGCTACTAGCAACTATTTGAGGGAGGAGTGGGGCTGCATGCACAATCACGTAAGGCTTGACGCGCCAACAGTTTTGTTGTCATTACTTAAAATTCTTCATAGGGGTGACAGAAACTATGCACTATAGCATTAAGGCTGCAGAGGGACAAGTAACACCTGTTGTGGCATTCACATTTAATGAACTGAAAGGGATGGCCTTCAAACAGACTACTAAACAATGTAGATGAGAAACAGGTACCCCCTTAATCTCACTGCAGGAGTGACACCCTGACTCCGACCTCCATTTTCAGCCTTGTCTTATCCCAAGCGGATTGCAGTGCAAATGATGCAAACCGGTGTATACAAGCAAATAACAAGCATGTGCTGTATGCTCAGAACAAGCCGTTCCTGGATGAATCAAGTTAGATAAAGGGGAACATTATCTTTTAAGAATTGATGTATGTGTTTCATATCACAAAGAATATTTTAGTTAATATTTATGGACAAAATCAACTCTGACGCAGATAAAGCAACCAGAGAAATGAAACCATATTCTACACTACACCACACAGAATCAGTGTGACGCTCAGTTTGTGGTAGTACACAAAATAGTTTGTTGTGTATTGTGTCTGAAGAAGATAATGTGCTGCAGTCCTCAGAAAACACCCTTCAGTGCTCTGTCAAACTACTAGAAATAACTCCACCAGTATAGCGTCTTTCTAAAACGTTGCCAAATGTCTCACAATCCAGACAAACAAAAGGCTGACACTCATAGCCTATTTGTCGTGTTTCGTTCATGTTCAGGAGGCTGAGTTGTGAATTGTTTTTTATATCCTCTCTCTTTCTCTTTCTTCAGCTTGCCCTCAGGGGACCTTTAAGTCATTCCAGGGGGCAGGATTATGTCAGCAATGTCCGCTCAACAGTCGCTCCACCATCGAGGCCGCCACCATCTGCAGTTGTCGCAACGGCTATTACCGTGGAGACATGGACAAACCAGAGGATGTGTGCACCAGTGAGTCAGTCTCTCTCAGTCAAACACACACACGCAAACAAAAATACATACTCTATAAACCTCTCAGTGATGTAGCTGACTATGGTCATGCAGGGCTGTAGTCAAGACCACCTTTGTCTAGTCCAAGACAAATCCAAGACCAGGACTAGTCGAGACTAGTCAAGGCAAGACAGAGTCTAAAAAGATTTGACTCCGAGTCAAGGCAGAGTCCAGGAAATTTCTATAACCAAAAATTTGATTACAGCAGAATTGGCTGACATCCCTGTGGTAATGTTTCAGGGGCAGTCTTGTGAAGGCAGACTATTGGACTGAAGTTACCAATAGTTGCATATTACATGAATTAAAGTCCAACATCTGCTTTAATTTACCATTACAACCCTAATTTCATGCACCTCTTTCAGAGCGAGTGTGCCGCAATGTTCCTGTCCTTGTTTGGGGATTTGGGGAGCTGTAAGTAATAACACTGCCACACTCCTCAGGCTTTCCATTGAAGTGAATAAAGTGAATATGTGTTTAGTGTGTCAAAGAGGCTATATTGCTATGCAAGACGAGGCACAAAGTTTGAAAAACGCTGCCTCTGTGTTCCACAGAGAGATGGTATAAGTAGGTTGAGACATGAATCATATTGGACTGTCTCTGTAGCTAGTCTAAAACTGTGAAACTGTGTGTGTGTGTGTGTGTGTGTGTGTGTGTGTGTGTGTGTGTGTGCACGTCCTGGTGACCTGGATACAACTTCATGTTTGTTTTAAGGCTAGAAAAGCTCTGATTCATTTAGTGGATCATTATTTTTCGGTTTTACATTCATGAATGAATTTGCAACATTCTGCCCGGATTACTAGACCAGAGATGGCGCAAGGCTAGGCATATTTCTTCTGAAATAGGCAGCCAATGGCAGGCTTATTCCAACAGTCCACATCTCGTGAGTCAGACTATATGAAAGGTAACCCAAAAACTGTGGAATTTTCATTTACATGCATCATGGCTGTGCATATTGGCCAGGCCCTACTTTTAAGATAAGAATAGATATACTGTATTGTCTTGGGCTCCAAGTCGCTGCATCACACAACACACTACGTCAAACGTCAAAATGTACGTATTCACGCATGTCATACACGCATAGAACATAGATCGCTTTTTTGACAGTTTCCAATCATTAGATAGAATTAATAGTAAGAAGTAAGAAATCAAGTAAGATGAACATCTTTTGATTTCATGCAAAAATGAATTACTGTATCTATTATCTATCTACTTGGTTTGCTTTGTGCTCCCCCTCCCCGCAAACAAACTGGACTGGAAGCAAATCGAAAACCAACTTTTCTGGATGTCTTGGTCCCGTTTCCCAGGAGGTCAATTGATAGCTTCCTCTCCAGTCTATATAAACCAAACCAAAAGGTCAAATGCACCAGAGGTTGTTGTGAAAGTAGCCTTAGAGGCATAGTCAATGACATAATGATCCATGAAAACATCCATAGAGACAACAAATGAAGTGATTTGTCACCCACAGATTTTCTTGAATTAAAACGTATTATTATGATTTATTATGATGATTATTATTATTATTATTATTATTGTTAGTAGTTGTAGTATATATTGTTGGGGCTACAAGCGACAATATTTGCAATTAATTTACTGTTATGGTAATCAAACTTTGTCGCGACTGATAAACTATTGCAGAATATTACAGAGGGAAAATAAAAAAGCATTTGGCGATGGAGAGGGAACAATTTCTAGGGTTAACCTATTCTGTCAGCAGAGAAAGCACATGAAAAGCCTTACCTCAAACAAGCGGCAGCACACTCTCGAATTGATGCTGACAGAAGAAGAAAAATCAACTTTCCCAGTGAAAGGGTGTCAGGTGTCAATCTGCTCATCCTACACAGCTTTGTGAATTACCTTGGTACTTTCAATTCAAAGGCAAAAACAATTTTTTTTAAACACAACAGCAATGAAGAAAAAGAGTGACAACTCTGAAAAACTGTGGAATAGAACGTCAGTATATAATAATAAGTAATAATAATAGAAAGATCCGATTTAAAATCCGATCAGAGGAATAGTAGAGTGAGCATGCAGTGTGTGGAGAGGATAGTTGTCTGACATTTAATCATTCCCTCAACTTGCCTCATGGGCTGCAAAGTTGTGTGTGTGTACTGCATATGTGTGTGTGTTTTAGGTGTATTTTGTGTATAGATCAGATTTATATTGTATTACAGCCCAGCTGTAATACACACATACATACTGTATGCATATTCCACAGGGACATCTCAGACGTTTCTTAGGACTCTGATGATTAAACATATTTCGACATGTAGTAGGAGTGTGTCAGTGTGTGTTACAGGGTTTTTTTATGTGTGAATAGTCAAGGACAAGTGAACGTGCTAGGTTTAACCTTGTGAAAACTCTGGGTGTGCTTTTAGGACTCAATAGAACACGCTAAAAGCCAGAGTTTTTCCTTGGATCAAAGAGATGAACTGACAGAAAAAAGAGAGAACCAGCAAGAGAGAGAAACTGGCAGACCAAAGAGTTACAGGAAAAACGATTCTCTTGCTGGCTGTGAGCTGTTAGGTCACATTCTGGCTCTTGGAGACAAGAGTTGGCTGAATTCCCGACATCTGTACCAGCAATACTGGATGGAAACTGCAACTGGCAGTTCAATTTCAATTTGATTTTATTAATAGTTTCAAATCATAACATAAGTTCTCAGGACACTTTACAGAAAGAGTAGGTTCAGGACATGCTGAAATTTACAGAGACCCAACAATTCTTCCAAAAGAAAAACTTGAACAGAAACCTTGAACAGAGCTTGGCTCTAGGTGGGCGGTCAGCTGCCTCGTTCAGTTAGGCGATGATGTCCTCATATTCACTGGTCAGTGTGCAGAAAAGTTCTTTCTTGACATGGGAACTCACTCTAAGTTAAGATGTGATTTGTCTCTTTTTCTGTGGCCGTGAGTGTTTTCCACTGTCCGTACTTTAATGTAGATTATAATCCTGGCAAACAAGGTGAAGCAAAGGTTCTTCTAATGATGTTCTAATAAAGTTATATTCTGTTACCGCCCCCCAGGGGTGGAAGACGTATTCTGCTTCGCCAGATCTTGTGTTTTGTATGTAAAACAGGGCTGCCACTAATGGTTATTGCCATTGTATTGATTTATCTTCAAAATTGTTGTCTTGATTAAAGGTGGAGTCAGCGATTCTAATGCGATACACTTTTTGTCAATTTGTCAAAAGCAAATATTTCCTCGCGATCTGCTGGGATTGCCTCCACACGGCTCTCACATACCTGTTGCTGTGATGCCCTGCTTATACAACAGCCTGCTTAGCTATAACATACTAGACATCCTGTGATATTAAAAACCTATTCATATGCAAGTCATTAGTAGGCACTGCTTAATGAAAAAAACAAATTATTTTCTCAAGTCCTTACCATAATGAAGTTTGATTGCATCCAGGTGTGGAGCATTAATTTGCTCTAAAATGACAGACTCTGAAAAGAAGATACTGGAAATATGTAGTTAAAAAAAAAAAAAAGTCAATCCCTTAACCTTTTTCTCTAGGTGTTCCTTCAGCTCCGCGCAACGTGGTCTCAGTCGTCAACCAGACATCGGTGCAGCTGGAGTGGCACCCCCCACGTGACACCGGGCATCGGGACGACATGTCATACAACGTTTTGTGCCGCCGGTGCCACAGCAGCGAGCGCCGGGCGTGTCAGCCATGTGACGACAGCGTAGTATTCGTTTCAGACAAGCAAGGGTTAAAGGAAACGAGGGTGGAGATCAGCAAGCTGAGGGCCCACACACCTTACACCTTCGAAATACAGGTTTGTCCATTGAGCAGAGAGAAGTTTATTCAGCATGTTGTTTAGTGTTGTAATGATATCTTCATTTTGACTATCACACGCTAACTGTCTTTAGGCTTGAGAGGTGTCTTGAAAGTTTTTCCTTTGATGGACTACATGGCTACATACATGATTCGTCATAACACTGTTGCCTCCTCATAGCTCTAAAGCTTTGCAGCAGGCACAGTATTGACAAAGAGACCATGCCACGCCTCAAGGTTGTCATTGGAATCCATTGTGACTGTGAATACAGGATATCTACAGCTGCTACCTTCCACAAAGAAGCAAGTAACAAACCTTACAAAGCCACCTTTAAAGCCTACAGACGTAGAGTATTTCAGCAGAGAATTTCTTTAATCATTCACACCACTAGTTACACAATGTTGAAGACACTTACATTAAAATTTAACTTTTTACAAAGTTCTATTACTGTTAACAATATAAAGTTCCAACTAAAAATTGTAGTTATACTGACTGAAAATAACCTTGGCGCTTAGTGTGTTGTCAGCTCTTAATATGCAAAAAGCTGCTATATTCACGGTGGTGCTCAAGGTTACTAAGGCTACATAGACGCATTACATAGAATTTCCAGTTATGTCATGTTCTCTCAAACCACAAGGCCACCCTGATTCCTATGAAGCCACCATGATGGTGGACCTTCAATCTTCTGCTATTGGCCGCTTTTACCATCAAGGCTGGTTGTCTAAATAAAGGTCACCTGTATTGTAATAGTTAAAGGAATTCAGTCCTCGGTTGGGAAATCTCATCTAATCTAAATTTGGCCAAATCTTTGTCAAAGTCTATCAAACCTATTCATAATAAAATATGATTTTTGTAGGAATACAACACATGGTTTGTGATTGTTTTCTAAATCTGCTCAATAAATAAAAAAGTTTTTTTAAATCTACTCAATAGTGTGGCCTATCCATTTTGAAAGCAAAATGATGGACAGATGGACAGATAAATAAGGATGTATGAATGAATGTTCAGAACACTGAACTGATTGTGAAAGTATTGATTGTAATTTGATGTGTTTACTAAAGGCAGCCACCATTAAAGACAGAGCTGAATATCCATTGAGAGATCCATCCATTTTTTTCTCTATCCATCCATTTTTTGACAAAACTGATATTTTTGAATCCTCAGAAACTCAAGGAAACACAAAATAAAAAAATGGGAAATGATAAAGAAACAAACAGAACAATATAGAACTAGACAATTAGAGTAAGCCATTAAGCTAGCGTCACTAATTACCATGCCTTTGTTTAATGATTTGCTGTGACTGAAGACATTGTTTCAATCGTCAAAATGATTAACTGAGCTCATGACAAACAATATGTGGCAGCTAATTAGGCGGTTTTTAAAACACACTCAGAACCTGTTAATTGTGTCTTCGTTGGTGAGATGAGAAAGATGGTGAGACTTAAAAAAATCACTGAAATGAAAACCATGTCCTTGTTGCTGATAATTGACTGTGTGTTGAATCCCTCCCCTGAACAGTGATTGTCCATTAATAGCTTAGCAACCGTAACTCAGCAAGGCAGTTCTTGATACACTCTATATACATAGTTTTATATAGAAAAGCTTGACAGGCCTAACAACAGTAACAATAGGGGTTAATGTCTGGAAGATGGAATAGCTGACCATTACACTTTTTACTCTACAGGCAGTAAACGGAGTCTCCAACAAGAGCCCTTATCCCGCCCAGCAACTGTCAATCAACATTACAACCAATCAGGCTGGTGAGTGGGGAGTGCAAAAGCTGTGTGTGTGTGTGTGTGTGTGTGTGTGTGTGTGTGTGTGTGTGTGTGTGTGTGTGTGTGTCACCATACCCTGGGGCACAGTAGATTATGCGAGGGAGGGATGGTTAGGGGGATAAAGGAAATTGAGCTATGGCTTTTTAATTCATAAAACATGTTATAAGCTTGTCATTTCTCTCCCTCTGTCTCCCTTTCTCTGCCCCCTTCTCTGTCTTCCCTGCACATCCACAGCTTTCGTCCTCTTTTCCTCTTTCCCTCTTTCCCTCTGCCTCTCTCTGTGTTCTCCTTTTCTTGCCTTTATCCCCACCCTGCCCTCCCCTCTCTCTGTCTCTGACAGTGTAATTCTTAAAGACTATAAAGTGAGCAGAGTTACTGCTTCATCAATACTTTATAGAGACAGACACAAGCGATATTTCCACTGTTACCCAGATTTAGATTTAAAAGCTGCTTTGCTCAGATGGAAAACACATCATTTACCCCATCTAGAGCAACCCAGGGTCATTCCTAATCGAAACATGATCCATTGTCACCGTGCCGCTTTCTGAGCGTTACCGCTGCCGGATGCAAAACTCTCTTATCCCTGAAATCTTTTAGTACTCAACAAAAACTGATTTATTTTCAGGTTGACTGCACTGAGGGGTTTAAATTATGCAATAGGTTTTAACGTATTTCATGGGACCTTAGGTTATGAAACTCACATAATATATAGAGAACCCTGTCAAATGTCAATCGTGTCAATATTAAAAATGACTGAGGTTTTATGGTTACAGAAGAAGTATTTGGCGCATGAAGTATCACAGCATTTACTGAGGATCATTGCAGTCCTCTGATGTCCTGATAAGTCAGCTGTGTAAGATGCATACATTCTGTACACATCAATTTGAATTCCTTCTTCTCTTTACTGTATGTGCTGTCAAGTGAAGTACAAATGATGAAAACCATCTCATAAAAAGATCGGGGAGGCAAAACCATGAAATACCTTATAGCCAAGAGCTTCTGGTTCGTAAAATATGGGTAAAAATGCATTGCAGACATAACTCTTTGTTTCCCATCAGTGACAAGTGCAGTAATTTGTTTTCATGAGCCTGGATGAGGAAACATTTTTCTCCTTTGGGTGTAAATAATCCTTGGCAATATGTCATTACATTAGACACTATATTTCCATATTTATGGAGTTTAAGCATGCTTGTGACTCACTTAACTGCATAATTGATTGTGTATTCATTGTGTATATGTGTGTGTGTGTGTGTGTGTGTGTGTGTGTGTGTGTGTGTGTGCTTTAACAGCTCCCTCTGTAGTTCCCATAATGCACCAAGTGAGCTCAACAAGCCGCAGTTTCTCGTTGTCATGGCCACCGCCCGAACAGCCCAACGGAATTATCCTCGACTACGAGATACGATACTTTGACAAGGTAGAGTGGGATGATAAATATCTGTGTGTGTGTGTGTGTGTGTGTGTGTGTGTGTGTGTGTGTGTGTGTGTGTGTGTGTGTGCGCGCCTGTGTGAGTGTGTGCGTGCATGCTTGCGTTCCTTCTTGCATGCGTGCGTGCGTGTGTCTCTATCATAGACTGTGTTGTGGTCACAGACAGTAATCTATTAAAGTCGATCAAACAGGGGAATCAATGTCAACTACATCTAAGTCATCTATTATCAGGACTCACTGAGAAGCAGCAACAGTCTCACTGCTTCTCAAATACTTTAGCTTATAAGTAATACTCCTGCACACTGTCTCACTATAGCTGGAATGTTTATTTGGGGTTTTTAGGTAGGCTATATGGGAAAGAAGTCACAGCAGTTCATTTATATTCATAGATAAATTGGGAAACCAATCAGGACTACAAAAAATTAGGTCAGTTGGTGAATGAAACATCTTGAGGAAATATATACATTGCCAAGGTATTTAGATAAAGAAGGTATTTTTATTAAAGGAATTGTTTAACATTTTGGGAAAAACTCTTAGTTCTGGAGCACCTATGATGATTCAGGTATACATGGATATTTAGAGAGATCTTTTTTATTAGCTATTGAAGCGAATAACTAAAATTATTAACTGAATACAGTAACGTCCACTGTTAAACACTATCATTACACATGCACATGCAAGACAGTGACACCATAAGTGTGTTTACACAGACACGAGTGTCCTGGTTATGGTTGGGTTTTTGAAGTATCCCATTTTTGTGTTTGAACCATATCCCAATTTCAGAAACCAGAATATGCTAGCTGGAGTATTCCAAAAGATAACGGCCGGGATGCTGTTGCATGCGTACATCATATCCCAAAGTCTATCTATAAATTGCAGAAATGTGTGTGTGTGTGTGTGTGTGTGTGTATGCACATATCTCTCGGCCCTTTAGTCCAATGGATTATAAAACTTGAGAGGTGTCTTAATACAGGCATGGGTACGTGCAGTGCCAAGTTTGACTTTGGATTAGAAATGCAAAAGATATTGTCAAATACTGTATATATCAGTAAAAGAAGCACACATTGGCTTTTGCCGCTCTAGCTGCTGGCCACTCCCCCTCTCACACTGATCACTGAATGAGCACAGTGCCGGACCAGACACAGAGAGGGTCAAAAAAGCAGCGGAGCTTTGACAGCTACAATGTGAAATACACCTCAGACCCATAAAAAAACAAACAATAATTCCTGAATTTAAGGACGTTTCAGAATCCCACACATGCAAAGCATAACCAGCTCCAGACAACAAGTGGCAGACAGAGTGTGAGGCCACTTATAGGCTACCGCTTCCAATGTTAGCTACATGATTGCTGGTTATACCAAACTAACTTTTCTTCACTTTCCTGGAGCACGAGTGGATAGCTGAAAGGAACATTGCAACTGTTTTCCGTGTCTACTTTTTTGCTAAGAGCAAACTCAATAAAAAGCCATTGCCAACACTAAATAAAACAAAAGCCAGACGCTATAGTATTAAGTTACTGTGAGCTGTAGCCTACATTCACCACTTCTAACCAGAGGCAGAATATAAAGTAACCTTAGAGATTATTCCTTTACAGCACTGTGCAATGTGTGAAAATCTCAGAGCTGACCCGGGTAAACTGCTAACTAATAACATTACCATCGCTGAAATACCCCCACAAATCAAATCCCCTACTTCACTGTTAACTGTCAAGCTACTAAACCTGTGTGGAAATTAATTATTAATGTTAAATTCGTTAATGATCACATGACACGAGACCGAGACAACACCTCCTCTCTCTCTCTCTCTCTCTCTCTCTCTCTCTCTCTCTCTCTCTCTCTCTCTCTCTCTCTCTCTCTCTCTCTCTCTCTCTTTGCGCATACACAGGCCGGGTGGGTAGTGCACTGCGATGTTCTCTGTCAGGTACATCAGTAAGTTAGTACTAGGGTATACAGTGGAGTTGCATATTAAGTGGTTTGGGCTCCTTCTGTAAGTAGTTTTGGGCTACAATTTGGTTTTGGTGAATTCTACAAGCAGCACACACAACAGCCAAGCTATTGGCCCGTTCCAAACAGGCATATTTTCAACTTGCACTGTACTACTATTATCAAAACCGGGATAAGCCATATAACCAGGAAACCCATGTGTAAACACACTCCATGACAGATGAGGTGTGTTTGAGATTTGTGTGTTTTGTTTTGTTTTTATATGTCCATTCATCGCAGTGTCTCTCAAAAGAATAATGATTATTCAATAATGTATAATTCTTGTAATATTCATGTCGTTATTATAATAAATGTAATATATTACTTTCTGTCACCTACCACAAGTACTAATGGTTACTAAAAAAATCATTATTATTAGCAGTTCAGAGGCTGGCATGTGTTCAATGCTGCTCCTTATAGACAGGACATGATGATTAATGAAGGGTAACTAAAGGCGGAAACGTGCTGACATGCTTCTTAGATATAGAATTTGTGACATTGATGTATGTTCTCTCTTACTTGTGCTTGGCATGTATAAAAGTGATGGGTTTGTGCATCTTTTATACAATATTATATCCTAATAAGTCTGGATTGATCTTAGAGCCACGGTATATATTTCATGGAGCCTGTTGTCATACTGACAGGGTTTTACAGTGATACAGTGCCTCTCTTTATTCCAGCACACATACATTGGTGATTGTAGTCATGCAGCAAAAAAAGAGCATCTTTTAATAAATAAGTGGCTACATTGAGATTGTGTCAAACTGTAAGACTACATCCATTTTTTAAAGTTTCTTCCATGGACAACCGGTGTAGTCTGAGGGCCCGTAGTTTCATAAGCTGCAACAAACAATGTGGAATCAATTAAAATCTGTGAGCTCTGGAAGATCCAATTAAACCCGTTTTAATTGGTCAAGTAACTCATCTTGTGTGTCTTGTGCACGCCACTCGTCGTTTTAATCATTAGAAGAAACAGAACCTCAAACAATTATGAACAGTGATATAGACAAACATAAATTAGACCAAAACAAAAGGGGCAAAAAACTACTGTCACCTTCCTAGTTAAATCATTAAATATATTTTATGATTGCAGGAGCTAAAACTACATTTTTATAGCCATTCTATATGAACATAATCATATCACAAGACTTTTTAATTTTCTCAATAATATGATGTAAAGTTTTTACAGCTTGCATGCAGTTTTTGGTTTAGGCTCTTCATGGTTATGGTTGCATATATTCCAAGTCATATTGTGAGGAATGTGTTTTTGGATTGCACTCGCTTATATTGCTGCATTGTTCATTGGGTGAGCTTATTTCAAAGATTCATCTCACTGTTTATGTGGCCTTTAAGTCTCTCTGTGGACTTAGATGTCTTGATATGTGCCAGAAGACATCACAGACCACCATTTTTTTTATACGTACCTTCATTTATGAAGGTTAAGTCTTTCCTCCCAAAGATATGGACTCACCACAGTAGTGCATCTCTGCAGAAAACTGTCCATTCATCAAGGCTTTGATGTTGAAGAGCTGTCTGTCCCAGGCAGTTGAGGTTGAATGCAAACAAGAGATATCCACAATGATTATTTGTATTCTCTTTGCCATCGCCAATGATCAGCAGTAGGCCTGCACGATTCGGGGAAAAATGAATCATGATTTTTTAGCTTAGAATTGATAACAAGATTCTCTGCCACAATTTTTTTCTCACAAAGTTTAATGTTTATTGCACACATGAACCATGACAAAACAAATTGTCAGTACCAAACATTTTTTTTGGCACCTATAGCACATTGTGCATCACCACAAGCCTGTAAACATAGAGGCTTCAATGAAGAGAAGGGAGAGCCTTTCAGTGCTGGGGAGCGCTTTAAAACCTATTTTATACAGTCTATGTTTAAAACTCACAGAAGAAAGTAATGATGTTTGTGAAGCAGTTGGCTCGTAAAATTAAATGAGAATCAAAAAAATTTAGTTAAAAGTATAAAAGTATATTGTGAACAGGGAGAACAATGGATAGAAAAGGTGCTTATTGAGAAGTGCCGTTGTGTCCTTTAACCAAAACTCATTGGTAGCTGGCTTTATCCTTCCCACTCTGGACCATTGTGCAAGAGGCATTTCCACTACTTCTCCATCCAACCATTTTTTTTCTGTTTATCCGGGGCTGGTCAAAGTAGTCCAGATCTACCTCTTCCCAGCAACGTCTTCCTGTGGTATCCCGAGGCTTTCCCAAGCCAGATGAGGTGTACAATCCCTCTAGCATGTTCTGGATCTTCTCTCTGGGTCTCCTACCAGTTTGACCTGCCAAGAAAAGAAAACCTCAAAAATGAGGCGCCCAGGAGCCATCCTTATCAGATGCACAAACCATCTCAACTGGCTTCTTATTGTTAGTGTTATGCAAACGTGAATAAAAAAAGTGAATCTGACGATAAACAATGCCATTCCACTGCTTTTAGCTGTATCTTGAGAGAACTGGAAGATCTGTGTATTTCCCCAGCTAAATCACTTAAAGACAAGAAGACCAAAGCACCAATGTATTCTTTAGTGGCTGCAAGTCAAAACTCCTACTACTCTTCTCTGTGAGGCTGTCTGGCTGAAGCAGTCAAGCCTCCAGCTGTTCTGTAGTGGACAAGGTCCGAACGTGTATGACCCAGCAGACTGAGGCACAAAACAATTCACTGCCGGACTCCAATGACCAAACTAGCCTGCATAAAGAATGTCAAACCCGGGGCACCAATGAGGCCCTTTGATTCAGGGTTGAAACTTGCAGGAGCTGATTGCTTTCTCATCAAAGGGTGCTGCTCCAGGACAGAAACAGACTCCAAAGAAAGGACAAACTGTTGCTGCATATCTTGTTTTCTTTGTAATTCAGTCAGTGGGAAGCAATGCGTTTGGAGGCTGAAAGCTAAATTAAAAGCATATCTATCACCCAAAGCTAAACATAAGAATATCCTCATCTTTTCTGAAGCTGAATCAACAACTGCAAAAACAGAAAGTCTTTCACTGCAGACCGATTAAAAACAAAGAGCAAAGCACCTACAAGGGATTTTGTGAGATCCACCAAATAGAACAACTTGCCTCCACAGCTCACATTTGATTTCTTGCCATATAGCTATCCTTTTCACAAAACTGAAGAAAATAGTGTTTGGCATGTTTTTGGGATACCACTGCTAGTCTCTGCACTCAATTTCTTTCTTTTCAATACATACTGTCAATGACTTCCATAACTCACACAATTTTAAGATGCATTCATAACAACAAACTGTCAACTCTCTTTCTTATCTATTCTCCTTAATGAAGACACTCATGCACAGTCCTAACGTCCATGACTCCAGAGGGCCAGCTTACAGATTTTCAGATTTCAATATTCTATTGTGTATTGCTATAATTTCACTACACTGCACAAGGAAAGTAGTGAGTGTGTGTCATTTTGATTGTGGTTACATCTCTTGGTTCAGTGTGTGCTACATACTAAATCCTTTAACTAAACTAAATGCAGCAGTGACACAACTGTTCATTATATATGTTCTTATTGTAAACTATTACTAAGTTTGCCTTAATGGATGTTGATGCTTTTGATAAATATTCAGGCTTCAACAAAATCAAGAAATAATGTAAGTACGCTGGTATATGCATTAAGTATGTACAATATGATCTTGGTATCCTACAAAAGCTATATCATTATTACCTCACTTATGTTTGCCTTTTTTATTCAGACCAGGCTCTTTCTTGTCTTACTCACACATTTTAAAAAAGCTACTAAAATGGTCAACACATGCCGATCCAGTGATAATAAAAGCTGGGTTCTAAAGATCCTTACGAATTATTTTCTTTCATGGAATACTATTTTTTTTAAATAAGTGAAATGCAATTATGCCCCCATCAGAATGCAGTTCATGTGTGTTCCAAGAAGAAATATTGCACAACTGGCTGTAGTTCAAATATTAAGTGTTTTAACAGTGGCATTGTTTTTTGTTTTTTTTCTTCCTGACATTTAACCTTTTGGGATTATGCAAACGGTGACTGTCCTCGCTTACAATAGTGTGACATTGTTTTACTGCCGCAGTACCTCTTAAGAAGGAGCTGAGGTGGAACATATATTAGAAGACATTGAACATATAGTGTTCAGTAAAAGTCACTGGAATAAAACAGCACTTCTTTACATTATGTCAGCCAAACCATATGTCAATATGAATATGAATGTTGTACTTTAGTCGTAAAGATAACTGCACCAGCATCACAGAGTCAACACTGATCACAATGCCACAGTTTTTAAATGAAGCTGTTGGTTGAAAACTGCATTTAAAGGATAATAATATTATGTTCATGCTTTAGAGGCTGTCTGAATCTATAGGAAACTGTACACAATGTAATAGGAAACCATCATAAAGGCTCACAATGCCAGCGATAATTAAGTTTAACATACAACAACACAAATACATCTCAAGACGCGGGGGTGCTGCACCTGGGGATGGGGGTGCTTCTTCCCACAGTTTGGGTAAGAATGAAGTTCCAGGGGAAGATAGAGAATAGAAGAGACAGAAAGAGAAAGTTGAGATTCTGCCTCTCTGAGAGCAATTACAGTGAGTTTAGGACAGAGTGTGAAGAACTGAACTCACCGAGAGATGTACTCGAGCTGCAGTCTGAAAGTCACAGATAAAACACTTACTTTGTCAAAATCAGGGCAGCGACTTTACTCAAAGCGTGCCTTATTTGCTGCTGCCTTTTGCTTTAACATTATTTAATATGGAAGCCAATTAAGACCCGTAATCAAAAGCTGGAAGTTAGGTTCTTTCATTGTTTTGTGTTTTCATTTTTTTTCCTTGATACATATCTTAAGAAGGGAGGAATACTGCATATACACTGTAGACAAGCCAGTCACATAAAGTAGCTAATTTTAGCTCATGGCTTTAAGTGTAGAAGTCCTCGGGGAGCAGTTTGATAAGCCTGGAAAGAGAGAAATGACAGTTTTTTCCTCACCAGACAGCTGTACCCCTCCCCCCCGCCCCCCCACACACACGCACACACCTCGTCCCATCATAGCCACTCTATAGATAATGACGTTTTAATGTTGTAAATTTGATATGGCACAGGGAGGCAGAATTTTCCCCCACTACTTATCTCTGGCTTCCAGACCTTCACAGATGGGTTGCCCCCTAACCTTTTCACTGTGGCAAGCCTAGAGCCCCCCTTCACACCCCCTACACACACACACACACACACACACACACACACACACACACACACATTGACGCCCCCAAATCCAAACCTCACCCTGACACAATACCCTATCTTATTCTCTCCCAGGTTTTTAACACGGCAAACTCTGTGGTTGCCCATGGGCCGTATACTAATTATGACAGTAGGAATCTAGCTTGTCATAATACAATATATCAATTGTACAGTCAAATAAATTAGATCCTAATGATGTTAAATACAAATCAATTCATAATCAAAGTTCTGTGGGTTGACAGGAATAACACTAATACATGACAGAAGATAACTCATGTCATAATAGTAACAATTGTATAGCCACAAGCAACAACAAAAGGGGTTCAAGACAATCACCGACTCACACTCATTTCAATTCATCTTGAACCCCTTTTTTATTCGTGTTTGTATTCTTTTTTGATAACCCTCCTTCTTCTGCTCTCTTTCCACCATCAACCCTTAACCTCCTCCCTGCTCTTTTCCCTCCTGAAATCTCCTCCTCATGACTCTGATCTCTCTTCTTCTTCTATTTGCTCTGCTGTCGATCCCTCCATCTCCTTCATCCTCACGGTTCCCTCCCCCGCTCTTCATGCCATCACCAAACCATATCTGTCATTCCCTGTGGACCGTTTCAATCTTGCTGGAGTAAAAACCTTTTTATCTGAAAGAAATGGGTGAGAGGAAGCCAGCATAAAAAGATAGAGGTCAAAGGGTGTAGCCTTGGGTTTATAAGATCGGTTTGATGCCTGAATTCCTTCAGGAAAATGACTGAATGGAAAGAGGCCCATATGCTCTGCTATATCTTTCTCTTAAAGATTCTCTAATCTTTTCTAACTAATTAACTACATCATCACTTTTGTTGTTTGAAGGCAATGGAGGTAAGAATGGGTCAAAGAGTCAAAGAGGAAGAGTTTTTTTTTTTTTCACAAAATATGAAGAATGAAATTGTGGACAAAATGACTGACTAAAAAAACACATTATTTTTTCAACTCTAGTGGTGTCTTACATTGCAAATCGTTTAGGGTTTATGTGCCAAGGCTTTGAATTATGCCCTTTTTTCTTTTTCTGTCACCGCATCAGTAAATGGAATTCTGTTTGTGCTGCACAAAACATGGAAAAATTACATTTTGTAAAATGTAATGGCAACGTGTCTTTCCAGAAACAATGACCCAGTATCTCTACAGAACAACAAATCTGTTCTCACCAAAGCCTGAGGATTATCTAGAATGAAATGTACAACATTTCTGCAAGATAACTTGCTGCTGTAAATGTAATTTAAAGACGACGGCAAGGTACCACTTATAGAGCAAGTTAACACCAGACGAAAATCTTCTTTTTGTTGACCTTCAGTTCAATCTGGAGAGACATGTTTGCAGATATGCAAGTAAGACTTATTGTACAGCTCAACAAAATATACAATGTCTTTGGCGATTAGACTCCAGCGCTATACAAATATTCGTATATACCATCAGACCCTGCAATGGAATCTAGACACCGGTGGTGGCGACGAAGGAGCCCGAAGAATTAATTTAGGAAAGCATCGATTGAAAGTTAGGTCTTCCTGAAAGAATTCACACTGAGCTATATTAGTTTAATTTGAAATCATACATGTCATTGTAGTGATGACTTCCATTTCACTAAAAAATACATGTAGTACCTGTAGGCTTTTACTGTACATTCCTTCAAACCCCTCACTACCTACATGAGTCTGGACAAACTTGGACATAAACTGCAACTTGACTGGTTGGCAAAGGCAGTAATTCTATTTTACTGTTGGAAATGGAAAATGACAAAAATGTGAGGAAGACTGGCGTCGTGTGATTAATTCAAACTCAATATGTTGCCGTTACAACATCCTGCCAGGCTGTCTGTGGTGTCACATTTTGAAAATAGTGAACGTCTCAGTTTGTACTGCAGCATTGGAAGAAATAATCTTCTCTTAGCTGAAGGCCAAAACTGAGTACTAAATTTAGTCCCTCTTAGTCTGGGACTGAAAAAGTGTTATCCTCTCACTTGGCTCGCTGCGAAACATATATTCATCTCTCTCTCAACCTCTTCTCTAGTCCCTGTCGTCAGTACTGAACAGTTCAGTGGTCCAAAGCGAAACACCCAATGTTGTTCTGGAGGGTCTGAGGCCGGGGACCGGCTATGTGGTGCAGGTGAGGGCTCGCACTGTGGCCGGCTACGGAGCCTACAGCAAGGAAATGCTCTTCCAAACACTCACCGACGGTAAGTAGGTGAATGTGTGGGTGGCTGAAGTGTGTGTGTGTGTGTGTGTGTGTGTGTGTGTGTGTGTGTGTGTTTTAATGATGAAGAGGTAAGAGATTGCAGGACTGAGACGGGGAGTGTGAGAGGTTGAGCAAGAGTGAGCAACAGCAAAATCTGGCTGTGAAGTAATTAAATGATGCCCAACTTGTGTGTGTGTGTGTGTGTGTGTGTGTGTGTGTGTCTGTGTGAGAGAGAGAGTGCAATCATGTAAACGTTAGTTTGTGAATTATATTTTGTGTATATTTTCCCTTCCCGGAAATTCTTAGTTGTGTGAATATGAGAGTCTCAAAAATATATAAATAATACCTCTCTTTTCAATGTGTGTGTGTGTGTGTGTGTGTGTGTGTGTGTGTGTGTGTGTGTGTGTGTGTGTGTGTGTATTTCTGTGTGTTTCTGCAGATGAGTATAAGTCAGAGCTAGGACAGCAGCTCTCCCTGATTGCAGGCTCTTTAGTAGGTGGAGTGTGTATCGTCTCATTGGTAGCTATCACCATCATCTGCACCAGGTAAGGCACCCACACATGTACACACACACACCCAGGCCTGCACGCACGCACCCTTGCACGTAGACACACACACACACACACACACACACACACACACACACGCACACAAGGTGCATTCATTTGTGTGTCACAGGAATATCCTAACTGGTAGAAGTAATGTCCTGTTACAAATGTTATATACCTTGAACAGTCCAATCAAATGTCCTTAAGCAAGATATTGAACATGTAATGACTTGATAGGATTCAATATGGCAGATCATGTTTCTTTTTTAATCTGGGAATGTAGCTGTATATATTTGAATATCTTTTAACATGTTTGAAAATCAGATACAAAATCAGATTTGAAGATAATGAAGATAAATTGATATTTAGCCAACATTTACTTACAGAAAGTGACAAGAAGTCACGTAATGACAGGTATAATCCCCTTTGCTAGTTTAGAAAAATTTGTCAATTTTCTGGAGAAAATTTGGAAAACCCCAGAAATAATTAACCTATTAGCTATAAACTACTAAATATAGTTTTTGTGCAGCCAAATGCCACGGCATACTGTATTCAGACACATTAAATAAGAAATGCCCATGACCTCCCAGAAACAGAAAGCAACAAACTTTTTCCTGTGTCTATTATAAAGATCAGTTGACGTATTAAATCTTCCAGAGTGCATTTCCTTGTTTCCATCCAAAGATGACAGCAGGAAACAAGAGCTGACAAAACAGAGCAGTGACAAGCCACCAAATACTAATGAATTCCTGAAAGACATTTTCCTTCTCTGAAGCAGACTTTTTTTTTTTTTTTTTGACGTTCAGGCAGACTATTTATTTTACCGACAACCAATTAGCATTTTTCATTTTTGTGTAGCATTTCTGTCTGCTTGCCTCTTTCCTCACAATTTCTCCGTATGTGTTTCTGTCTGCAGAAGAAGGCAGTTGAAAGAGAGTGTGTACGGTGACAAGTTGCAGCAGTACAACGCAGGAGGAGGTACGACCAGTACTGAAACT
Organism: Percina caprodes; assembly: GCA_013375575.1. Lineage (NCBI taxonomy): Eukaryota > Metazoa > Chordata > Actinopteri > Perciformes > Percidae > Percina > Percina caprodes. Next base: position 1,583,079 of record JABXJD010000048.1, on the reverse strand, counting down.
TTAAATGAGACACCAAACTTCCAAAACGGGGTTTATTTTCACACTTTCAAATTTTCTCCTCAGATGTTAATCTGAGGCCTGACATGTTCAGCGGTCCTACCCCCACTGTGACCTTTCCTACCTTGTCTGAAGGCCATAGTTCACCGGGGGTCAAGATCTACATTGACCCTTTCACCTACGAGGACCCCAACGAGGCTGTCAGGGAGTTTGCCAAGGAAATTGACCCCTCCTGTGTCAAAATAGAGGAAGTCATTGGATCAGGTAGAGATTTTCATAGACTTAGTGTCTTTGACCCTAGGTTCACCCTTAAGCCCAGTTCAGATCAACGATTTGCGACGAGACGAGTTAAAACTTGCTACTACTTGCAACGTGCCGGTCTGTAACATTGGTCTGTGACGCCAGTTCACACTAGTGTAGTCTCCCTTTGCCAGATCATTCACATGCTGTGGAGCGGAGCAGGGTCTGGCTACTCCACACAGCATTCTAGGATGGGTGAACAACATACTCTGTTTTATTGGCATTTCTTTAAACCATTCACAATCGTCTTGGGTGGTGCTAAGCACCGGACGGAACAGCTGCAAAATACTTAAGCTAGAGAAATCTCTGGATTGGACAGATCTGGACAGTCTAGCTAGCTGTCTCAGTTATCCCTGCAGAGATCTGAGGAGCAGTTAACTATAGTCCTCATCAATCCACCAGAGTTTAAAATTCTAAAAGAAAGAAAGCGGAAAGTTTTATATCTCAGATAAAACCAGCCACTGGCATCTTGACAGGCTAAGTTGCAGGCACAAACATCAGACCACTGCAACCTTTCCCTGCGAACTTTCCCTGGTCTGAACTGGGCTTTACTCTCTCTCCCTCTCTCTCTCTCTCTATTGTTTATGAAAGACAGAAACGTCTTTACAAATGCCTCAAATGAAAAGCCATGATTAATTTGTGTCAAATATTACCGTGCATTCATTCTGTTTGTGCAAGAGCTTTTGTTCAAGAGTAAGATAATAAAAAACACACACTCCTTGTTCATATCTACTATTAACTGCTTCAAAAGGCAAAGCTAGATTAGTAAACCTTGGTTTCCTCTAATTAGACTGTCACTTGAACCGGCAGATACTCTACAGTAAATTAATCAATTTTTTTCAATTGTGCTAGATATTTATGTCAATGAGAATGATTTGGAAACATGCACTGGCAATTTATAATTTTGCTTTTTTTTTTTTTTCCTTTGAAGTCAGGAGACATGTTTTATTCATGCTGAAAACTTTCACAGCAATACATAAAAAGTCTTAGTCTTAGTGCATTCTCTTCGGCTATCCGAGCTGAACTGTGAAAGAAATGCTGTGTGATGTTTGGCAAATAGAGAACGTTGGATGTGAAATGGAGTCCAAAGGGTAAATGTTTTGGGGAGCTAGAGGTTCAGCTGTCAAAAAATAATGAAAATAATGAAATGAAATGAGAAAAAGAAAAAAAGGACACGTTTTACATTCGCTAAGATTTTATTTTACTACTGATCCCTGAGTACTGAAATTATTTAATACCTTAAATTGTTACAATGGTGGAGAAGGTTGGACCCAAATGCAGAGATGGCCAGGCGAGGCTGCTGAGCTTGAATATTTATTAAACAAAAATCCATACAACAAAAAGTGTCCAGAAAAACAGCAGGCAGGGTTATGCAAAAACAAAGTAACAAAGAATAACGGGAACCACGGGAAAACACAGACACAAAAACAGGCTGACTAATCCACAGCACTCTGACACGGAAAATACCACAATGATGAGGAAAGCACAAAGACTTGGACCCTGTTTACATGTGGATGGTTATTCTGACAAACTGAGACGTTTTCCTTCATTTGTACTCTTTGTTTACACGTGATCGTAGAATTCACCTCTGAAAACCAGTCTTTCTAAAACCTCCGGCCAGAGTGGATATTTTGGAAATCTTCGTTTGCACGTTTGCATGTAAACTGAGACAACTGGAGGTTTAGGAAGCAGAGGAAGTGAGGAAGAGAAGAGAGAGGAAGTTGTTGGTATTTTCGGGATTCTGATTGGCTAACGTGGGCTTGAGCATCTCATTACACTGCCACATACAGGTTTGTCATGCTCTTGACGGCATTGACGCTATATATACACGGGTACGTGTAAATTAACACTTTTCTGAAAACTGAAAACTGACAACTGTGCGCGTTTGTAAAAATAGCCGCACACGTGTAATCGTAGTCTAAACATACAGGGTAACGAGGTAACGAGAGACGGGTGACACTAGATTCAGGAACAGGTGAAACACATCAGGGTGGGGCTGACAATCACAGAGGCGCTAAAACACAAGGCAGGTAGTCAAACCAGACAAGACTAGGGAGGAAAAATGGACTACAACATAAAACAAGAAACAGAACACATCATAACAGGAAAAAATCATCACATTAATGATTTTATTATATATTCAGTCATTGTCGCAAAGGGGATCCAAGGCAAGTGAAACACACAGATTTGAGTATAATATGCAATACAAAGCTATGTGGGTGATATTGATGCTTAATGCAGATTTTTGCATCAAGTCCACAAATAAATAACCTTTTCAAGGTCTCAAAGACGAGCTGTATGTCATATCTGCATTTCATTTTGAACTTTTTTTTTTTTTCCAAATGAAAGTTCAATACCACCTACTATGGGGTCAAGGTGTCTCGGGGACTCACATCTCTAACAGTCACCGGTTCACTCAGTTTTGTTACTTAATTAATTTGTTACTTTTTTAATTTAAAATGCTCATTTTGCCTTCCTTTTATTGTGTTATATATCTTTTTGTGCATGTTATTGGTCTACAAAGTAAGAAAGCTCAAAGACAACCCCAAGGGGACTTACCATTCTCAACAGAAAACACTGTTCACAAACCGCTCCAAACTGATCTATTATAGTCCAGTCTTTACTTTTGTGACAAACGTGCGTCACTTTGTAACACACGTTATAATGCTCGCCTAGCTGCTAGCATGGCACGCCCTCATACTCTGCTTCTGATTAGCTAGTCTTTACCTAGCTACTGTGCATGTGCAACAACAAAGATGGAATTGAAGTGAGATGCCTCACTGTAGCTAAAACAGAGAGCTCAACACAACACAAAACCACAAAAATTGTGTTTTTTGAAAACTAAACCACAATCTGGTACAACCTCTAAATACAATTATGAGCCTGAAAATGAGCATGATATGAGCATAAATTTAAACTCAGGTGGGTCCTTCATTAAAACCTCATACTCTTCTTTTTAATTATTTTAGTTCATATTGCACTCATGTGGAGCATATTCCTTAGTACATTTGTGTTCAATCAAATTACCATAAAGTAATCAACACAAAACTCACGCAGGGTTAATATTTCAGCTTGGAAGTACTGGTTGTTTTTTGGGTCTCTGTGTACACTGCACTTAATCAGAACACAATGCATACACAACACAGAGCAGGACGTAGACCGGGGTCATAGGGGCCGGAGGAAAAAAGTACTTGGGCCACTTAATAGGCCTCTTAATCTGGCCATTCCCAGGATATTCCAAGAATACTTCATCCTGGCCCTGTCTCATAGTGTTCAAATCTATTTCTTAGACCTCTCTTTTAATTTATGTTTTGCTTACATGGTTCATGTTCCTAATATTGTGTGCATGTAATCTAATTACCCTAACCTCACACAAATTAAGTGTTATTCCAGCATTGGTGTACTGGTTGCGCTAAACTTAATGAGAACTTTGGGGTGACAGGGTACATGCACATTGCACAAAAGGCAGTAGAAAGGAATCAAAAGTCCAACAGCTACATTTTTATCCTGGGGCCCCTAACAGTTTAATCTGGCCATGGTTGGGTTGGCAATCTGAGATAAATTGTTAATGGATGAAAGAATAATTACAAAAGTTACCCACTAATCCAAGTGACAAATCACAGTACTTCATCAGATTGATGCAACAAAATATGAACAATGTTAAAGGCAAGGCAATTTCTTTTATACAGCACAATTCCGATACAAATGCAATTCAGAGTACTTTAAACAAGCATTAACATACAAAGCAAATAAAACAGAACATTCAACAGTCATAAAACAAAAAACTGTAGATTTATAAGACTAAAAATGTAGGAATTACTCTAAATGACCTCATGAAGTTTATTCCAGATCTGTGATGCATAGAAACTAAAATCTGCTTCTGCATGTTTGGTTCTGACGCTGGTGATGGTAAGCAAGCCTGTCCCAGATGTTCTAAGAGCTCTCAATGGCTCGTAAAAGAGCAGCATATCAGATATGTATTTTGCCTCCAAACCATGAAGTGCTTTAAATGGATAGTTAGCACAATTTAAGTGTATGGCTTAATGTACAGTATATTGTTTCATGGTATGTATTGTCATATTGCCCAACCCCAACACCACCATCTGGCTGCAGTGCATTCATGATTTGTATACCTCATAATAGATGGAGGAATGTTTTTACTCCAAATGTTATCCCTTAGTTAATCTTTTCTTTTTTTTTATTTGGTCCAAAACTAATTAAACCCAAAATGGCCATGGAGCTCTGGGTGGTTAAGGTCATGAACCAGATTGTGACCCTCACCGCTGAGAGTATGTGCTCTGGGCTCTTGGTCTGTTGAGGCTTTCCATAATCCCTCCGTTTCTCACTTTATTTTTCTCAGGGGAAGGTTTCTCACCTCAGCCAGAGGTGACAGGGGAGAGATGAAAATAACGGGAGGGATGGCAAAATATGAGCCTGGGGTTGGTACTAGCTGTGGCCGGACTTTGAGCCCTTAAATGGCTGGATCTCTCCCACTGTGATAGAAAGTAAAAATGTATCCACAGCTCTTTCTCTCTTTCTCCCACCCTTCGACTTTCTCTTTTGTTTTTCTTTCCGTATTTCTTTGATACTTCCTATCTTCATCTTTCCCTGGGATACAGCCCCTCTGGAGTTTTAGAGTTTGTTTGCATATAGAGAAATGCTAAAACAAAGAACCAAGGGGGAGAGGGAGGGGCAGGAGATCAACAGATTGAGAAAGAAAGATGAAAGTAGAAAGCACCCTTAGGAGATGATAAAAATATCTCACCTCACTCCCTCTTCCTCTGTCTCTCTTTTTCTCTTTCCTTATTACTATCGTTCACACTGTAAGAAATGTCTTCATAAAAAACACTTTATTTAAATCTTGAGACACTTTAATTTACAATTAAAAGTAGCGATAATATTTCACCTTACAGGCCAGTTAATATACGACTGTATTTAGATATGCTTTAGATTTAAGACAGGATTGGAGAATAAAACTGAGGAATATTTCTTCTAAAATATCATATCTATATTTCTGCTCCAAATTCTCCTTGACCACCTCTATTTTAGAAAACGAGAAAGTGAGATGTCATCTGATCTTACCTCTCTTTGCGAAAATTGCTGTTTTCATCCCTCTCCGTCCATGCTTTCATACTCTCTCCCTTCTTCTCCCTTTTTATCAATACTGTCTCATTTACATGCTTCACTCTTTCATTTCTACATCCCCAATCTTTCTTTCCCCCATCCTCTCTTTTTATTCTCCTTCTTATTTTGCCCTCTATCCATCTCTACTTCAGCTGGTTTACAGCAGTGACAGTAGATAGTTTTTAATGAGCAGCGAGATGTGGAGAATAGATCACAGTGAGACAGGACGACACAGCCTGTCATCCAATTCCCATCACTCATCCATTATTCACATGTGATTTATATCTCTGAGATGAGGACTTTTATTTTGAAGTGATATTCAATTTTCATGTCCCCAAGCAGCATATGGCTGCATTTATTTCGACAAAAGACATCTGTGTCACCAGCACTGTCGGAAGTTTTTTCTACATTGAACAAGTTCGAGACAGTTCATATATTTGACATTGTAACCAACCACGACATACCAGTTCATACAGTATGTCAACATAGCAATACATAAAGAAAGCAAAAACATGGAGCTATTAGTTTATGCAGTTTTTCCAAAAAAAAAAAAAGGAGAACATTTTTCTTCAGGACTGCATTTGTTTCCTCCACACTGTGGAGCTTGGGGTTTATCTGAACAGGACATGATGAACTGACTGGTCCAACTTGAACATGTCTCTTATAGTCTTGCATTGCCAGACCTTCGTCCACAGCACCGTGAAAGAGGGTCAAAGCATTCCAGGATGGGAGAAAAACATGCTCTGGTTTATTGGCATTTCTTTTAACCAATCACAATTATCAATGGCGGTGCTAAGCGCCACACAGAGCAACGGTGCTTTTGCAATATAGCTTTGGGAAGTAACATGTGTACACTCAAAGCTTGTTTTAGTCGTGCAACAGAAAACTCTGTTTTTTGGGGGTTTAAAATTCCAACACACAGAAAGCAGAAGGTTGCGGACATCCGGCCAAAATGAAAGACATCCAGAATGTCCAGCGGCACCTGAACACTCCCGGAAGTGTAACGTAGTGAATTTAGACTCTGTCTCATTCAATTTCATTATAACGTCAAACACTAAAAAAACTGTTCTATGAAAAGTGTAATTGTACTCAATCAGAAGTGCTTGTCAGATAGTCGAAAAGCTTCAGTAAACTTGTCCGGTACAACCATTTCCGAAACCAGTAATCTGGCATTCCCGCTCACGTCATGGCAGATGTGCTGAGGTGAGAAAGGAGCCAGGGTTTAAACTTCTCCCTTTTTTCATTTTTCTTTCCCTTTTTTAGTTTTTCTTTGCACCATTATCACTGTATTTAAAAAAAAGATTGCCTCCCCTCTCTAAGATGGTATATATACACCATAAAGACTTTTGATCACGTCGTACGATCCAGTTCTGATGGAGCATAACCAACCCTAAATTCTTCTGTGACTCTGGTGGATCTTTTTTAAAGTCTGACAAACTAATGATGTCATTATTATGAATGTCATATAACCTTAGAGTAAATACTAGGTAGTCCAATCGTGCTCTTTTTCACTTCTTGTCAGGTGGCTAGTGCTAAGTAGCCTACCTAGCTGACAGATAAGCTGGCATCCTATGTGACCACAGAGACATCACCACAGACATTGGAAATTGGAAGTATGGACAGAGTTAGAAAGAGTTTTAGCCTACAGGACAAATAATGAAACTGCAGTCAAGGGATTGAACCTATGAATGTTGTGTTTCAGTACAGTCTCTTTTTCCATGTGGTCACCTGGCTGCCTGGGTTTAAACCACGAGGTGTGGTGTGCAAAGCCTCGTGCCTTCACAATAATAATGGCATTGTTCCTTTTTGTCTTGTTTGCCACCTCTGCTACAAACCTTTTCTTCGCCCGAGAGGAGCTATTGAGAGAATTACATTTTTATTGTTCTTTCGGTCTACAAAAACACCACCAGTGTCCCCATAATCAAAGTCCTCAACCTCATTATGCTCAGGCAAAACTGCTCAAAGGCCATCAGTATGAGACTGAGAGAGTGTTTGTGTTTAACACGCCCTGTCCCTCTCGCTACTGCCCAACTCAGCTGCTGAAAAGGACAATATGCTCCCTTTTGTCTGATTGATTAAGGATTTTTAATCATAAATTGTAACCAAGTGGTATAACCTTCAGCCCATCTGCTTTCTCTGTTGACCGATTTCCACGTCATACAATGTGATTAAAATGCAATTATTTCTATTTTATTTGTCTATTTGATTATGTTTATTCAAGGGCTCTGAAGTCAAAGAAGCATAAAAAACATCCCTAATGATGAACTTGTTTTCCCCTGCTGAGTCACATATTGTTTTTTAAAAGAGCCTTAAATGTGTACTGTTCCTTTTTGATTTTGCTCCAGGACAGAATGCTTTCATTTCAGCTCCATAATGTTTTTCTTCTTCTTCAGGTGAATTTGGGGAGGTGTACAAGGGTCGCCTAAAGCCTGTTGGGAAAAAAGAAATTCCTGTGGCCATCAAGACCCTGAAGGTTGGCTATTCTGAGAGGCAGAGGAGGGACTTCCTGTCTGAGGCGTCAATCATGGGCCAGTTTGACCAACCAAACATCATCAGACTGGAGGGCGTGGTCACCAAGAGCAGGCCAACGATGATCATCACAGAGTTCATGGAGAACGGAGCACTTGACTTGTTTCTCAGGGTAAATAACACATATGAACTGTACACCCAAACGCATACATATGTAGCCATTGTAACAGTGTACTGCTGCACTTAATATAACTTTCCAAATAATCTACAGTTTTAATGTTGGGTGGATACAGTGGAAGTGCAGGAATGCATACTGTACCACTAAAGGACCCTGGTATCAACACTATAAATTTATTATTTATATAGTGTATATTATTAGATTAAAGCTGCAAATGTTAGATATTTTCTAATACTACTAATACGAATTACAATAATAATAAACTTTATTAATACTGCAATTTTAAAGTGCTCTATCCACATGGTTGAACCTGGGTTAAACTACAAACATCAGGACTACAATGAGGCAAACAAAATTAAGCAACGGAACGTAATATAATAATTAAATGAAAAAAGCTACTAACAATAATAATATCATAACAAAACAATAATAAAACAGATAAGACATCAAATACGTGTGACTAAATGCAAATAATGCATTCATGTAGATTCCCATGACTCAAAGTAAGACGCTGATTGAAGAAAATATATTTTCAGGGCCTTTTAACAGTCCATTTACACTCTTATTTTGGAACTTTCAACTGAATCACATTGGCTTCATCGGCAGGTTGAGTTGTAGGAGATGGTTGAAAGATTTTGTTTTTCAGCTTATGAAACAGAACGTTTACACTTTACAATTTTATACCTTGTTCAAGTGTTTAAGGTGACTTAGTAATCCTCTTTAACACAAGGCAGCACAGGTTTAATTTTACACGCAAACTGAAGCAGTTAAGGAAAATATTGGTAAACAATTGTGAACCAATCTCATGCTTTTTGTAAAATAGCATAGGTTTAATTTACGCTGTACATACTGTCTGTGTTAATGTATGTGCCTACAGTACTGATACACACATTCATCTTCAATCTAAAATCACCTATAGTCCAAACCAAGGGTGTAACTTTGTGTTCGACATTGGGGGTTGAGGTCCCGGGACATGTCTGCATGTATTGAGAAAAGCGTCAAAAACATAAAATTGTGGAAACGAAACCCCAAAAAGGCGACAACAACATTGAAAAAATTGTCCAAGAAAAATTCCAAAAAGGTGAGAAAAATTCAGAAAAATGCATCAAAACTACAGAAAAAGCCCAGTTTTGATTATTGGTGGGAGTGTAGCCGTAAATTACGCGTATGGTCCAAACACAGAAATACCCAAACAGATGGGAGGAGTGGGAGTTTTTGGAGAAGGAGAACATCCCGCTTATCCTTTTCTCCTCTCTTCTCCTTCCTGTGCTCCTTCCTCCTTATCCTGCGAGCATGTCAGTCTGTCCGTCCCTTTGATCCTGCCCTCCTTTTGGGGCGCCTCCAAAGACAGAAAGAGAAACTCTTTGATGTTTGGTTCTCACAGTGTGACCCCTTTTGACTCAAAAATCCTCCACTGACTTACACACACACACACACACACACACACACACACACACACAATGATCGATCTCACTGGTGTTGCTGTCCTAGCATGACCATCTTGCAGACACCCAGAGACCCAGAGGATCAATGGTGTGTGTGTGTGTGTGTGTGTGTGTCTGTGTGTGTGTGTGTGTGTGTGTGTGTGTGTGTGTGTGTGTGTGTGTGTATGTGTGTCTGTGTGTGTGTGTGTGTGTGTGTGTGTGTGTGTGTACCTAGAAAAAGGTTTTGCCTGCAGAGGATTAGGCTAGAGGAGCATCAAAGGCGTGGTTTGATGCACAAAGTGAATTAAAAAGACACACACACACACACACCTTCGACTGCAACCTTGTCAGCAGGGATGTCAGTGATGTTTATAAGAGACAGAGAATGTCTGGCCCAAAGGTGAAAAAAGTAAATTGCAAAAAAGAGGCTTTGGGTTTTGTCAACACGTCTCATAACAACATCAACAAGCCTCCAGCTCCTCAAAATAAGGCTTTTTCTGTTGCTTTTTGATATTCAGCAAAGGAATGATATGTTTGCTTGTGCACATTAAGAATATATTTGCCAAACCTCTTTTTCTATTTTTTAACATCTTCTCTTAATCATCTGAGTTAAATTGCTGAAACTATAGAATAAACCACTTTTGCATCTTATCACATACTGTACACCTTTGGGACAGCAAAAGCCAATTGCTGAATATTATTTAATTCCTTATTTAATTAGTCATCTTGAAAAACATCTCTGTTTATCTGAACTGTTAATAGTTAATAATAATTATAATAATGAATTCATGCTTACCTTTTTACGTCTATAGTAGCATTGGTCAACATAAATAGATAAAGTAAAAATAATTGATTTACTAGCAGCTCTTACTGCAAAGTACAAACATAGACATACAACATGAAGCAGTGCTCAAATGAATGTAACAAAGATTGAATGTCAATTTAAGAAAGTTACAAAATTGTCGGACAACACCTTCCAATTCTGACATTGGCAATTTGTGGACTAGGGTTTTTAGACCCTGTTTAATACAAGCAGATTATTTATTACTGTCATTATGCTTGCACAACAAAATTGCAATTGGGTCAGCATTAAATGGTGCATTGTTTTAAGGACTTCAAACTTATTTACAAAGAATAAAATAAGGCAGAAAAAAGATAAGAGATAATAAATATCGGCAATAAGAAGTACAGAACTAACTTTGAAGTATTGTCTCCTAACCTAAGCCATACCATACCCAAGACCAAGGGCTGTATTACGAATAGGAAATTACTAATTGAATGATTAAAGATGTAATGTTGAAGGTAAAACCTGAAAATAACATTTCAACACCACCAGCAATCATATTACAACCACATTTTATTTATATGTAACTGTCATCTGGTTTGAAAAGAAGGTGCTTTTTCTTTCTCCAAAAAGTGTAAACTAACATGAAGGAGTCTGAAAATGGAAAAATTATTTCATTGTTTTGCAGCAAAATGATGGACAGTTTCCAGTGATCCAGCTGGTTGGTATGCTGAGGGGCATCGCATCTGGAATGAGGTACAGACACACACACACACACACACACACACACACACACACACACACACACACACACACACACACGATAATATCTGTGTTTTAATGCAGGCACAGTACAAGTACACAGACATTAAATCCCATCCCTATATCAAAGGCTAGCTGGCAGTGATCTCACACACACACACACACACACACACACACACACACACACACACAAAATCCCATTAGCTTTTTATAGTAGCCCAGTATATCCACACAATAAATCCTGTTGATGTTACAGATACCTGGCGGAAATGAGTTATGTTCACCGGGACCTGGCTGCGCGGAACATCCTGGTTAACAGTAACTTGGTGTGTAAGGTTTCTGATTTTGGATTATCACGTTATCTGGAGGAGGACACGTCTGACCCTACCTACACCAGCTCACTGGTGAGGACTCACACACTCATATGCAATAACTGTACACTCAAGAGGATACTAATGCTGCAATTATTGGTGCAAAAGAAAACAGTAGTGACTTTACAGATACAACAGTGATAAGAACAGAGATAAAATACACAAGGACAAAGGAATTAATAAAAATGAAGTCCATCCAATCCAACATGTAGTGATGTTTCCTTTTTTTCCTGGTATCCAAAATCTACAAATGTTTTCAATTTGCCTCAGTTAGAAGATTTTTTCTGCCATTGAGCACAGTATGTAGATAACATACCGTATCCACATGCAGATCATGGTAAGGATTGTGATGACCACCACAGTAGTCAGTCCTCATCTTTGTGTTTATGACATACTGTTTCAGATATGTGCTGCCTTAGGCCCTTTGCGTAGTACTGTGTGACGAATGTGAAACTGTGCACGTCATGAGTGGAACTATGCAGCAACATATTTTTTGTTTCTTTCTTTCCATTATTTATCTTCCCCTCTCTTCTTCCCTTTTTTTTCCATTTTTTTCTCAGGGCGGTAAAATCCCAGTGCGGTGGACGGCTCCGGAGGCGATTGCCTACAGAAAGTTTACATCAGCTTCAGACGTCTGGAGTTATGGGATCGTCACCTGGGAGGTGATGTCATACGGAGAGAGGCCTTACTGGGACATGAGCAACCAAGATGTAAGCCACTCTGTGTGTGTGTGTGTGTGTGTGTGTGTGTGTGTGTGTGTGTGTGTGTGTGTGTGTGTGTGTGTGTGTGTGTGCGTGTGTGTGTGTGTGTTACAGTGACTCTTGTTTTCTCATGTCTGTGACTGTATAAGATTGTATACATTTTACCAACTCTTTTTGTCGCTCACTGCCTTCCTGGAACGTGTGTGTGTGTGTGTGGGTTGTGGGGGTGCTTGTTTGTTTCCTTTGCCGTTTCTCACAGCATGGTGTCTGCATGTCATGAAAAACACACGGAAAATGAGGACATCAATTTAAGTGTCACAGAGATGGTTGTTCTCTGGAACATCAGACCAAAAGGCATCAGGAATTTTGTTTTTCAGCTGATCTTCTCTTCAGGGAATACTTAATTTCTTGACAACTTCATTCCAATTACATGCACAGTATGATAATTCCTCTGCAGCATTTCAATACCTTATTTTCTCTCTGTGCTGGCATCCCAATGATGTTATTAAGTGGTTTGTTGTTACATTTAGTCCTGTTTTTTAGGCTAAAAATGAATCTATGATACAACTACTCTTTTATCGTTTCTTTAAAACAAGTATGGTTTACTGGTTTAAACTAAAAGGAAACGCACGTAGTAAATTAAATCTGTATGATCGAATTGTTGACAACCATATTTTTAGATTTCTATTCCGAGAAGAAATGTGATACTCAGACTATAGTTAGTTTTGGCACTAAAACCCACAAAGCATTAAGGCTCTAAATCCCAATTCTTGCTTTCTGAATCTACAGTATACATCTAATGGCTTTGACACAGAGGGGACATTAATCTTCCTAAGGAAATTTTGTTGCTGCAGAAAATCTTCCAAAATATTTCTAACTTGCATCAGTTGTGTTCATCACCTGGAAAATATTGTGTTTGAAAATATTGACTGTATGTAAAGGTTTTCTCTAACTGGTTAGCTGTCCCATTAATGATGCCCTTCCTACAGAAACACATTTTATACTAATAAAACTAAATCATTTCACCATTTTGGTCAGCAGGGAACCATTTCCCTGTCTCGCATCTGCATCACCTTAACCATCTCTTCCCCCTTATTTCACACTTTACCCCATCGCTTACCTTCCCCCTACTGTCTCTCCTCACCTCCTCCCTCGCTGCCTCACCCCTCATTCTCCCATGGTTGCTCCTTAGCGATAGAAGCAGTCTATGCAGCAGTAATGACAGAGAGACACAGACAGTGTATAATGATGGGGAAAGTGTGTGTTACCACTATAGCTAACGAGGGTCTGCTGGGGCATTAACTATGCATGAACCTCACACCCTAAACTCACACAGCTGAACACACACACACACACACACACACACACACACACAAACACACGATTTCAAAGAAAATGGAACGGTGAAATTGTCAGTGAAGCCACCACAGGTGCTGTGTTCATCATGAATTAATCATGAAAGAGACCTGTGATGTTTTACTACACTCACTGCTATGTTGATTGACAGCGGTGCTTAGAGAGAATTTATGCAGCACAAAGCCTGAGAAGTGTGTCGGGGTCAAGTAGAGTTCAGTCAGCGAGCAGACAAATCCCCGGTGCAGAATTTACAGTAGTAGAAGCACCGCATTCCCTCAGCTTACTGTTAAGAAGGCTTACAAGTGACACGGGCTAGTAACTTTATATTTGATGGGAAGCGCTGGGGAAAAAAAACAAAAACATTTTGAAGCATTATTTCAAGGAATGCCCTGGCACATCTGCTTTGTTAAAGGCAGATTCTGGCATTAATAATGTTGCAGCAGCACCAAAACTCAAGACACACTTGGAAGCAAAGTTTGGACTCTAAAGCTTGAATCACAGGCATGGATTAAAATGTTTCTAGGTCAATGATAAAAAGGGGGGAAAGCAGGTAGGAAAAAGTGCAGGAACAGGCAGAGGTCACACAAAAAAGGCAGGAAAATGAGATAAAATGGTAGAACACTTTGACAAGAAGGTACAATATATAAAATCTAGCAGAGTTGCTACAGGGCAGGAAACATAGGGAAGACACTGAGCAGGTGATGGGGAATGGTGGGAACATACTGAAAAAATGGCAGTGTAGTGACCAACAGACAAAAGACCTTAAACATTCAGAGAATTCAGAATTTATTGACCTGTAAGAAAGCAACTAATTTACCTACAATGTCTGGCTTATCTGACTGTAATAACACAATTAGTATAGAGGAATAGTTCTGCACTTTGTGAAATATGCTTATTTGCTTTATTTCTCCGCAAATTAACACGTTATACCGCGTTTGTTTAAAGGTTCCATGGCATGGGGCTCTTTGGATGCTTTTATATAGACCTTAGAGGTCCCCTAATACTGTATCTGAAATCTCTTTCCCATAATTCAGCCTTGGTGGAGAATTACAGCCACTAGAGCCAGTCCCACAATGAGCTTTCCTTAGTATGTGCCATTTCTGAGCTTTTGAGAAGAAAAGAAGGGGGGCAAGTTTGAAAGCCATGACGTCTCTCTCTCTCATAGGTGGGCCAAATTCTCTGGGTGGGCAAAGCAGAGAAAGGGGAGGTAATCCCCTTATGAGGTCATAAGGGGCAAGATTCCAGATCGGCCCATCTGAGCTTTCATTTTCTCAAAGGCAAAGCAGGATACCCAGGGCTCGGTTTACACCTATCACCATTTTCAGCCACTGGGGGACCAAAGGCAGGCTGGGGGAACTCATATTAATGTTAAAAAACCTCATAAAGGGAAATTTTCATACCACAGGGACCATCATTTGTGAATGTGCAGGGGTTACATGTGGAACTATTTCCTGGCCAGGTGCAATGCAAAGTTCACCGTTTGCATGGAGACGGGTGTAGACCAGTCTTTGAGCAAAGTTAAACTAACCGGCTGCTGGTGGTAACTTCATATTTACTATGCAGAGATAGTGACATCGACATGCTAAGAAGAAAGCTACTTCTTGTCACATACACACACATGTAGCGAAATTCATTCTCTGCACTTTAACCCATCCCTTAAGGGAGCAGTGGGAAGCTACTTACGGATCCAGATCTGAGCCAGTGCCTTGATCAAGGGCACTGACTGGAGAAGCTAATATACATGTTTTTGAGCAAATAAGCTTGTTTTCTAAAATGTCAAATATTTAAGTAGTACTTTGGGATGTACCTTTTTTATATTACTCATTATGGTTACAATCAAACATTACTGATGCTGAGAATGTTCCATATTCTTGACGGTGGTCATCACAAAGAGTTGCAGCCCCTCTGATTCCTGATGCTACAAAGGGTTTTTGGGCCTCTCAAGAAAGAAGTGTGAGAAGAAAGATGACTGGATATGTGATGTGTGAAAGCAGCTGAAAGATCAATGTAATCTGAAGTCATGACAAACACAGAAAGCGGTATACACTATTTTGAGCCGTCAGGTCACACAACAATGTGAGTTTTAAACCTTACAACGATCCTAATTACAGTTGGGTAGATATTTCAAAAACAATTGTCACAGTCCTATCACAGGAAGAATAATTTGAGATAATGATCACGGAATGATCACGGAACTTTTTCCTTTCTTTGATTATTTTTTCAAGGTGGCGATGCAGGTAGTTACTCTTTTAGTCAAAGGAGTTTTTAAATTCTGTGATGTTCTTGATAATTACATTCAGTACTTAAAGGTATTCTGGCTTATTTAGCACATCCTCTCTGCAATGCAAAATTCTTGCCTAAAAGTCTTGGCAGATCCTCAATACCGGCACTGCCTTAATGAAATCAAAAGCTCCTGTGTTTAAAACTGCCTGCCTCGACATCAGAGACTGCAGCAAGCGTCAGATACGGCTGCTTAGAGATGCATATCTGGATATGCTGTGCGACTGCATGCTGTGTCAGGATGAAGTATTCAAATGGAAATTGAATCCCCTAACTGATCTAAGTCTTCTTTTTTACCTGTGGTTTTAATTCAAACTGAAAGAGGCAAGATTCTTCAGTAAAAAATACACCTTTCAAACTTATAACGGCTCTACCATATAACAGAGAAGACTGAACTCTTCTCTACCAACACTAAGTCACAAATCAAAACTCAAGAGCAAAATATAAAGTGTCCCCTAAACAGCAGCCAGAGAGCTAGACTCAATTTTGGATCTTTTTGCCTCTTTCATCCCTTTCATACCCTGAGTACCATAGACCAGCACCGTGCTGTGTGCAATTTACTGATGTCTGATCACAAAAATAAATGTTTTTCAAAATATTTTCTTCCCTCTGTCAACTATATTTCCCATACCCTTACTAGAAAAGTGTGTTTCTAAAAATATATATTTTATAACTTCCGGCAAAGGGGTGTACATGAATTTAGCCTATTCAATCTGAGTTTAGAGCATGTAATGACCTCAGACACGAGACTGGTGGACTCAAATGCACAACTCAAAAACAGTAGGTGTCGCTATCCGATGTGAGTCGAGTGCAGATTTGCATGATCAGATTTAAAAAGGTTTACGGCATAACATGTCATGCTGAAATTTGTGAAATCCATGAAATAATAAACTTTTCTCATTACAACCAATAACAGAAGATGGGAATAATGTTTTAGATATCTATGGTTGTTTTGATTGCTAACATTAGCTCAAAACTCCATTCCAGTGACAGCCTTTGTTGTGTTTGATTGCTAGCTTGTAGCCAACAGTGAACGAACTTCGTTTTATAGGTCCATTTTTACTGTATTAACATTACAGAAGTCTCTCATTAGCATCTTGTATACTACTTGTCACAAAGTGACGCACGCACGACTCAAATCTGCACTCGACTTACATCGGCAAGTGACAGCAGTAAAACAAAAGTAGTTTACTGTGTAGAGTACTAACAAAACATCACTCCCAATAAGGATCAAAGTACAAACTAAAGCGCTCACTTTGTAGATAACAAAATTCAAACAAAACCTGATATCATGGAAACATGGCTGGAACTTTGGACGAGACTGTTGCACAGACTGAACAAGACCAACTGGCACAAGACAAAGGGAGACAATGACTAGTAAATAAAAACGTGGTAGGGGAAAAAAGGCGAAACAAATCAGAATTGATTAACCAATAGTCTGAATGGAGACAAACACCTCTGTACAATTGCACCTCGTTTTGAATTGCAGAGTTCCCCAGAGTCTGTGCAATCAAATCCTTCAATAATTTCATCAGGTCCCTGTAAAATGCATTGACTGCCATTTCACTTCTTTAATTAATGAAAAACAGCAGTGTTGGTTGATACTTCTGGCCAACTTGGGGCAACGGAACAAGCTGTAACACTACAAGGACAAATTTGATATAATCAATGCATTTATGTAACAGTTGGTTACAGTAAATTTGCTTTTCACAAATCTAGCAGATATGAAGCAACATTTGCATTTATTTGGAGACTTGTCCAATAATGACTCTGTTTATAGTCCTATTTTGGTCTCCACCAACTCCAAAGAAAACAGCTGGTTTAGCTGCCGAATGCTTCACAACATTTACCAGGTAGTTGCTAACTTTGTCTGTCTGCAGTTTGCTGCTGAGTCTGTTTATTATCTGCCTGCTGTGTTTGAAAAGGGTACTGATGACAACGGAGAGAGTGAACCCAAACAGTAAAGTTGCGGGCCGTGAAAACCAAAACAATGAGCTGAGAGTCAGCTATTAATCCTCTGTGGGCTTTGTCTCTTGCCTCTTTTCCCTGCTCCCCTCTCTCACTGTGATTTACCCAGGTAATAAATGCCATTGAGCAGGACTTCAGGCTGCCAGCTCCCATGGACTGTCCGGTTGTGCTGCACCAGCTGATGCTGGACTGCTGGCAGAAAGACAGGAACGCACGGCCAAAGTTCCCAGATATTGTCAGCATGTTGGACAAAATGATACGCAACCCTGCATCTCTCAAAGCCGGCACCAACAACATTGCCCCCGGGTGAGGAGGGATACACACTCATTTACATACACAACCACACTCTTCCTGTCTTAAGGCTGATTTATGGCTCTGCGGAGGCTCCACGCTGTCACCATAGCCTATGTAAGTGACCTGAAGTTTTATACTTTGTGTGCATTGTTACTCACTAAAGCTTTAGTGGGTAACTTTTTAATATTAACGTCTGTAACATTCAAGCAAATCAATCCAAATGAGTTGCTACAAAGCTAACTAAGGCTATGAACTCCACACAGCTCTCTCTGTATTTCTCAGTATAGCTATGTTCAGAAGATTGGTTACTAGAAGATGGTTACTAGCAACGACGTGGAGGGTGTGTTAGGGGCGGTGTGCATTAACGGAAGGCTTGCATCATGTGGATGTGCCGACAATATCTTTAAGAGAATAGCAGGGTCCAGCATGTGTGTGTATGTGTGGTAGAGCGAGTGAGAGAGTGAGGACTCTAGTGAAGCATAGTGAGAGAAACAATGTGTCTCCCCTGTACTGTGCTTTCTGTCCATGGTCAGAAATCAGTAGTAGGACCCTAAGTAAGTTAACCCTCTCCTTGATTTCGTGTTGTTTATGGAGCAGGAGAACCAGGAAATGATTAGGCCTATGGGGATATGCAATGATACCAAGTCACGGCCAATCGACGTGCATCGCCGCGACGTGTAGTTATGTTTTTCGAGTGTTGCACATCAAGCTACAGCGTAGGGTCCAGGCATAGGGTTGGTATCTCCATGTACCTATGTAAGTAGCCGCGGCGTGCGTTTAGCGCAGAAGAATAAATTTGCCTTTAGTGAAACAATGTTTTTTCTAATACCTTCATGACTCTCCTATTGTATCCACTGTCTGGTCGGCAGTCCTTCCCATCATCCTTTATTAGACCGTGGTGCTCCAGACCTGAGCAGGTTGAGCTCTGTGGAAGACTGGCTGGCTGCATTGAAGATGACCCAGTATCGAGACTCCTTCCTAGGCTCGGGCTTCACTTCTTTGCCGCTCGTCACACAAATCACAGCGGAGTAAGTTTATCCATTTAACTTCCTCTCAGATTTTGTGTCTCTGTCTCTCCCTGCCTACGTCTCACACTGCTCACCTGCCAAGTCTGTGTCTTGTTAGTTGGACAACTGGCAGGGCAGTTGGTTGGCTGACTGCTGGTCCATGTATGCGCCGGTCTGTCTGTTTCTCTGAACAATCTCCCAGACTTCCTTCCTTCCATCTTTTCTTCCACTTTTTATCATGAAATAAAATACTCCTCCAAGAGAAATGGGTGATGCTGTTGTTTCTTTAAAGCTTTCATGTAGTTATTTCCCGTACTTGGTATACCTGTGTTTTCTGTATGTGGTCTGTTATCTCTTTTACTATTGTGAATGTGTTGGAAGCCAGATTGTTTAACAGCATTTCACCCCCTTCATCATCTGCGATTGTGAGATATTCTGTGAGTTTTGGCTTAATTTATGTTGAATACACTGTAGGTATGCATTTTGTTGTTTGCTTTTTAAAGAATGGGTTGATTGTTGCTGTTCCTGCCTACACAAGCCTGTAAAGGAGCCAAATTAGCCTCAGTCCTGTCTGAGAGCTACGAAATATGGCTCCTACTCCTGCTACTATCTTTGACCAAGGCACCGACACATCTGTACGCTGCACTGTGGGTCATACATAGATGATAAGTTTTCCCACAGGGATTAATTAAGTATACTTCAACATAGTACCAGTGCAGATAGAGCCACGTGCTATGTGCCAGTGAACTGTATTTAAAACCCTTTTCATAGGTAAGGCACTGTTATTAAGGGATAAAATGGGCAGTAAACCTCCCTGAACACATTTTTCTTAGTTTTAAAACTAAATTACACTTTGCTACACCAATTTGTGGTGTGTTGCCTGAGTTAAATTATATTTTAAAATTCAGGCCCATATTAGATCCTATTAAGAGACATCTGCCCATATATGACCTTATATAGGCTAAATATTTATGTTTTTCAATTGTGGTTAAAGTATGATACATTGTATTTTACCTCACTGTTTAGTGTCCATGCACAAATATACATTTAAAACACAACATTTAAATTGTTAAAAATAAGACATTTCTATGCTTCTTTTTAATCCTTAAAGGAGTTAAAAAAATGTATCTGTACATTTAAAAGGTTGAGAGGGAATCATGTGAAACATTTACATTTTTCTCTCTGGAAATGATTAGTTAATCATAGGCTACTACTTTATTATTTAATCAAACCACTCAAAAACAGCCTGCATGTTCTTCCTGTGCTCTAAATTTTAGATCACCTTCGCCTCTTTTATTCCAGTTCACGCTCCACTCACGATGAATGTAATAATGCTTTATTGGTAGTAAAAAAATCATATAGCACCTTTTAAAAGTTTCCCTTTTCATATGACTTTTTTGTGATGATGCTGCAACATCATATCCATACCTCTCTCTGTGTTTTTTCCCCAGAGATCTTCAGAGGATTGGAGTGTCTTTAGCCGGACACCAGAAGAAAATCCTGACCAGTGTTCAGTCGATGAGGCACAACATCGATGACCAGTCTCCTACTGAATCTGTGTAACCACAACGGGGAGCGACCCGGTGTGAAATATTCGACACGTGTACAGTCTGAACGAGCAAGCTGTCATCTTTACGTTATTGTTTTACCCTCATACCTTGGAAATCTAAACCAATTTACAAGTATTTAACAATCACTGGGGCCAATTTTGTAACTGTGTGGCCTCACCAGGTCCCTGCTTCATTCAGTGGACAGACATCACACCATTAAGCAAATTGATTTAAACTAAATGTTAACCAGTAAACTTAGGTTGGGGAGCATGGACACACTCCAACCACACCTCTAACCACTTGGAAGGCTTACTAATCAAACCATCCTGTACAGTTTGTCTCCGTTTCCTCAACCCAGCCTCCATTTCTCATCCATTCCGCCGGACCCCACCTCTCCATCTCCATCCCCCTCATCCCAACCCCATCCCTCCCCCTCATGCATTTATCCATGACCCCATCCATTCCCCTGCTCATCCCTATTCATCCCCTCTAATTCAGTCCAGTCTCCAGGTACTGTCTGAGACACGTTGGGGGACTCCAGAGTCCCTTCCTCCCCAGCCTTCATACATCTGTCCCAGACAGGCCTAACCAGTCAACATCCTCCCCCGCATTCATCACCTTCTTTGCATTCGTTCATCCATCCTCAAGATCCTCATTTTATTAAACCTTTACATAATTGCTACATAATGGTTGTGGTGGGGTCCTTGCTAGTGAAATGCATAAATCACACAAACATGCTACTGTGAAGACAAAATTGACCAAACAGACATTTATATGAAGGGACACAAACTGGATGAATAGCCTGACAAAAGGTCTTTCTGGAGACCCATTGCAGGCTTTTTAATCTCCAGTATGTTTTGTTGAGACTACTTCAGTGTGTTGGTGAAAATTGCGACCATTTGAATCCAGACAAGAGCCAACAGTTAATGGGACTTTGTGAATCCATCTTCATATTGAAGAGTCTGTACATATTATGATATGGGATGTTAATTTCCTATTTGCTCATTTGCTTTCACTTTTGCCGACAGCATCAAACAATTAATTGTCACTGGTGTATTTTCTGAGCTCTGTATGATTATCTTCCTCTGCCTGACTCATTACTGGAACACACTTCTAAGTGCTGTGGACTGCAGACAAAAAAAACAACAGAAAAATAGGTTTCATGCTTCTATTTTTTGTACTTCCCATGCAGCAAAAGGAAAAAGATAAACTCTTCGGCACAGAGAGCTAGCAAAGCCTGGCCTACTTAAAATACTTAATTCAAAGGTTACTTATAATGGATGATGTTTTACAATCAGCACATATACCCTCTGAATAAAGGCAATGACAGACCAGGCAACGGAAAACAAAATTGGATAAAGAAATATTAAACCATTGCAGTGTAATATGCGTTTTCCCGGCTAGGAATTAATGCAGGCTTTAGATAATAGAAGAAAAGGAAAAACTGGCTTAAGAGACTGTAGATATGGAGTCATTATCAGCTGCTTAGATGCACCTGTTGTGCGTGAACACACAGCAGTGACCATTGTATCTCAAAAAGCAGAAAAGGTTAACCATCCAATGTTCTTGTGATTTGGCTGCAAATCCTAAAGCTGACTTCCAGTCAGGCATTAATACAAGGCATGAACAAACCAGACATCTAATGGTGGTTTACTATTTGTGTATGAAACAAATGTCATTTCTGTCAAAACTGTATGGCTGCAGTCCAGATGGTAATCACTCTACAGTTGGCAGGGGCCTTTGTATCAATTTGTTTGAGTTTTTTTTCATTGGCTGTTGGACATGTCATTATTGTCAGAGTCACATTTCCTCCCGATTGACTGTTGTGTCAGTTTGCAGATGAAGTGACCCATCCATGTTCATCTGTGGACAGCAACCTTTTCAATGGCGGGCATTACGCAAAACTTATTTACAAGCAACACAGACTGATTTCTCTGACATGTCAGAGAAAGAGATCTAACAAGAAGAGACAGTGAAATAATACAATTCTGGAGGGGTCAAGGAGGAAATTGCTGGCGTATTTATCATGTTTTGGTGCAGAAATGTGATGTTTGACTCACTCATCTTTACAAAATATGATAGCAAGAATGCCTGAGCTCCCTCTGGGGCCCGCTGATGGAGAAGCAATGGAAGATCTCTTTTATCTTAGTGCTAAGAAGATTACCAGCTGTGAAACAACAGCAAGCTCGCTCTGCCTTTAGCCCAAACCTCTGGTCATGCATGTGCCCCCGCATCCCAAGGATTACCAATCTGCAGCACTGATTGGATGTTGTGATTTCTATTTGTCATTCCCCTTGGAACCGTGCTCATAATGACAGAAGTGACAGTATTTAGTTGTTTGCTTTCAACAAGTTTTACGACTGACATGTCCTACAGGACGATGTGTTTGTTTTTTGTCTCACACCGCTGCTCTCCACTGCCGGGACGGCCCAAACTCTTTTATTAATGAATGTTGTGACATTGAGAAGTCCGCAACTATTTAAAACCTCTAAACATTTCAGTTTCCACTTTTTTGGGGGGTGAAAACTCTTCTCCGCCAGAATTGCATTTGTTGCCTGGCAACAATAGGTTATTGAACATTTTATCAGGAAGTATAGATCAACTGGGAGCTTGTCAGTGGTTCAGAGGCATAATTCTTTGTAAATAGATGCCTGTGGAAAAAACAGTTTCAGCGCTCGGGGGTTTAACAAAGAGTGAGACAATGAGTGTAAGCTCATATTGAACACCATCTAAACAAAAAAATGTCATGCAGAAGAAATGAAAGTTACCAACACAGCCAGCCTTCTTAGTGTAACATGTGGCTATTTGTGATGTGTATATCCTTTGCTTTGTGTTTTCTTTTCTTCAATTTAACAAGGTTAGATGTGAACTTTCAAAGGTATTTCACATGTTTCTGTGTCAGTGTTTGAGAAAGTCATACATGATTCACAGCACTTGTAATTTATACTTTGACATGTCTTGTTTTGAAATATACAACCCAGAGAGAATATCTCAGGGACAAAACAGATGTGAGTTTTGTCCAAAGTGCTGCATAAAATGGGATCGTTTATCAGTACATGATGCATTATTTAAAAAGATACAGGATAAAGTGCTTTAAGAGTTCATGGAGAAAACTGTTTTTTGAAGTGCTTATTAAAAGTTAAATCCACCCTAAATCCAGCTCCTAAAAAAGAGTAATATCTTACTAAATCCTTTGAGAGTTTGCTATGTGTGTACGTGAACAAGACTCTTATACAAGAAAACAGAGAGATACACTTTCTGATTGTATCAGTGCTAAATGTCAAGGCTAAATTACATTTGTAATCCTTTTTTTTATTAAAAGTAAAGTAGTTTTGACATCATGTTTTTTTTTTAATGAAGGGTCTTATGATGAAAAACAAAATCCCCAAGCTTCCAATGAAAGTTCACCCTTATAAATTTTGCCATTCTTTATTCCTTTACTATTTTACACAAATATTTTGCTCCATGTCATTGTGGACTTTTTAAAGACATGCTCTGTCCTAATTCCATACTAAAGTGCATACTAAGTCTAAGCAGGATTTGAGTACAGATGAAGTAGAGTGTTGGAAACTCACAAAAGGTTATGCAAATTTAAAAAAGACCTTGATTATAGACCTGTTAATGGACACTTGACATTTAAAAAGTTGACGTTTTAGTGACATGTATCTGTGCATGTATTCAGTGTTCTTTAACAAAACTGATTGTTTGTAGCCGTGATGTCTAACAAGCATGATGAATGTATTTATTTCCTTTATAAAACACGTAGATTGGTTTTAACATTATAAATCTGTCTTCTTTTACATCCAGGTTTATTTTTTGCCTTTTGCTGGCGCATTGCAGCATTGTATTGGCACATTGTTACCACCAGAGATTATAGTGCAGTTAGCATGTGCGCTTGCCTGTGCAAAAAAATCGGGAACCACCCACTCATAAAAATATAAATACACTGTACCAATAATGGTCTAATACTCCAGATGAAATTTAAGACACTTTCAGTTGCCCAATACCTTTGCACTGTTGGCCAGATCACAATTGAGGAATTCCAAGTAACAACAACAAAACTGTTGCCGCATCCACAAGATACAAGCCTTCTGTGATGTCTATGTACCTTGTCTGTTTGTTGTATTTGGATTAAACCACTCACGATGAACGAACAAGCATTTCCTGGGTGAAAGGATCTAATTAATAAGTGTGTTTTGTGTTGACACCACATTTTGTGCTATTTCATTCTGAGATTATTATCCATTGAATATTGAAGTTCATTAATCAGTGTTTACATGGCTGGCAGAGTGGCTATATCCATGGTAGTGAAAGGGGGATATAATTCTTGCATGTTTTCACCAGAGTGCGATTTGTGCTTTCTTCACAAATCGCACCCTGGTTAAAACAATAACAGTTTAGCTCTCGTTAGCTAACAACATGCACCAATGAATCATATAAATGACCTGCGAGTTAGACAATTTTTTTTTTATCTCCTTCACCTAACTTACTGCTGTCTCCAGAGTCTCAAAGGTAGATTTGCACATAGCTTTCTTGAGAGCGGATCGGCTCAAGATTAGTGTAACTGGGGTCATTGTCTATTAGAAAAATTAAAGGAACTTATACTTGCACAACTACAGGCACCCGTAATAGCTCCTCCCACTTCACATTGCACTAATGGATTTACCTTGATCCCCCCCATGAATATCCTTTAAGGTTTCTTTATTTGTATTCCGTGTTGTTTATTAGGATATAATTCCGTTGATGAGTGTTGCATGATGCTTTAGTGTTGTGTGGAAACTTTGCTGCTCTGAAAAGGTTGACATATACATATATATGACCATAGTCTCTCTCCTTTACAAAAACTCAACATTTTGTACCTGCAATGCATTCTGGTCTGCTGGGATTACTGTCCACCATAATGAATTTCTCAGTGTTGAATGGCGGTACAAATGGCATCTGCTGACAAAAGCCCTCGCTCTCTGAGTCACGCTGACACCAAAACCTGACATTTACTGGAGATGTTTTAGATAGAGAACTCCATTCAGATTCCATTGTAACGGAGCTGAAAAATATATCAACATGCTGTCACCTTATGTTTGGCCAATTAGCCACTGAGAGGAGAAATATCTACCAATATAAATGAAATAGGCCCAGAAATGCTAGGTGTCACCAGAAGGACCTTTAAGTGCTTTAGGGTGGATTTATCTTTTAATTGCAGATATTTTTCTGGAGGCTGCTGGACCTACTCGGCTGCTTCTCTCCTCTTCTGTTGCAATGGTGTAATAGAAACTGTAGGTGCAGCTGGAGATGAGAGGAAAAAACTGAAAGGGAATAATAGAAGGG
Organism: Percina caprodes; assembly: GCA_013375575.1. Classification (NCBI taxonomy): domain Eukaryota; kingdom Metazoa; phylum Chordata; class Actinopteri; order Perciformes; family Percidae; genus Percina; species Percina caprodes. Next base: position 1,557,189 of record JABXJD010000048.1, on the reverse strand, counting down.
GTAAGATGAGAAGGGAAGGATAAGAGAGAAAGAGAGAAAAAAGGCGAAAGGCAAAGTTTGACACTTGTGTTTGAATTAAAATGAGGCTGGGTGTGGAGAGATTACTTTTTCCCTTTTTGTCTCTCTCTCTCTCTCCCTCTGCTCTGCCCGGTTGTCCTCTTTTTTCTCCTAATGCCCACAACCTCTCTTTACAACTCACTCTGCTTCCAGTCTGCATCTGGAATGACAAACGGTTTAAAGGCAAGCGAGTTCATCACTTGTTTTTTTTCTTCTTTTTCTTAGATGCACACAATCATTTTAACTTCGGCAAGTATCACTTGTACACATACAAAAAACCTGTAGTATGATGTTGTTGGTTATCAGGAGAGCATTCATCCCAAAACTGTCAAATTAAAGGTCTTCTCTACCCAAAAATGAAGTACTTTAATTTTAAGCTTTGATGCATGTCTCCAATCATTCACAGTGTTTAATCAAACTATCCTAAAACTAAAACAATTCTGGCTGTAAACACTCTTTGGACTAAGTAAAGTTATTCCTTCTTTCTAATTGTTTAATTTATTTCCTATTGCTTGCCATACTTTTCACTATGTATGTTATGTATATTGGTTTCTCTTGGAAAAAAGAAAAACAGCTCAGTAATCAGCTGTAGTCTGCCTTTCTCTGTTTACCTACAATACTGTTATAGGTGTTACTGCTCATATATTCAGAGGATCCCACTGTAATGTATTATAATGCTGTAATATAATGTGAGTATGCGCACGCCTGTGCATCTTTGTCTGTGTGTGTGTGTGTGTGTGTGTGTGTGTGCGTGCGCACATGCGCTCGCGTGTGTGTGTAAAATAATGTGTGTGTGTGCTGTTCAGTGTGCAGTAAAATGTTTGTACATCGTGCGTGTGTGAGTTTGTAGCTGTTAACTTTCTGGGTCTTACATTTAGAATGCAGTGTTTGTCAATAAAGAAGACGAATCAAACTGATCATCTTTGGTAATCAATTAACAAGACAGACAGAGAAGAGGAAATAGAATTTACTAAATGTAATTATAGGTTTTCCAAGTGCAATACAAATAAATCTTTTATTATTATTATTATTATTAAGGGTATATTGTCTATATATTGAGAAGGTAACAACAGCTGCCTATTGGTACCTCTAAAGCTCACCAATTAACACGTTATGTGTTGTTTATTGAATTCATAAAGCAAAGTGTAAAAAAGATCTAGGACATAGTCCGCCATATAGTACCTCTGGAAAAACACATTACACTTATTTTTTTTGGTACCGATTACACAAAAAAGACACAATGTGTTGATGAATGAGCTTTGGTGCTGGTAAAAGCAACTTTGATACCTTCAGACAGAGCCAGGCTAACCCCAAACTGAGAAAATGTAGCCAATCTTCAAAAGAAATATCATCAGAAATAACACATGGACACATGGATGTTTTCTAAATTAGGTAATTTTAAGTCTACTCAGGACATGGCAGATAACTGGGGAGTTCACATTATTAATAATAATAATAATAATAATAATAATAATAATAATGGGGACACAATATTATTTGCTCTGTGTTCAATACTGGAGGCAACATTAAACCCAAACCTGACACACTGGAGGATCAATTCCTTAGTATATTATAGAAGACAACACACTCTGAAAAGTAATAAAAAACAAAAAGGTAATAAAACCCCATAATGAGTTTCACTTTTATGCCAGAAGACTAAATTAATCATTCATGGCAGTAAGAGTCAGTTTTTTAAATATGTAAGTGACTCATGTTTTTGACTGCAACTCTTTTTTGATAAATGACGAGTTTAAAACCTGGCAGAAGGACTTTGAATGATACAGTGTAGTTTCCTCTACGCGTTATAGAGGCATTTAAGAGCTGTGCTGAGCCAACAAAATTTTTACAAAAGCTCAAAAACCCACGAGGCGAGCTTGATTGAATCACATTTAAAGCTTGATTCACTAATAAAAGAAACCCATTACCTGCCAGCATGTGGAGTTTGCTACAGTGTATTATTTAGAGCAGTGAGAGCCTCATCAATTCATATGAATATGAAACAGATTAACAGCAAAGAAAGGAACTTTTGCAAATGGCTAATGAGTGCCATGAATACACGTTAGGATTGTAATTGACATAAAGCCGTTAAGTGACAGATAATGAAATTTGATTACAATAAAGTGTGGCCTGCGAGTGAAAAGTAATACATACATTCTCTATTTATATCACTGAATCACTGGATTGAAAATGCAGCTAATCATCTATACATCACATGAACCGGCCACTTTTACTGATGTTGCACCTCTAGGATAAGGATATGTTTTTTGTATTGACAACAAACATCTTTAATTCTACTATCTTGTGTCATCTGTAGAGCCAAATCCTCATATACATGTAGCCTTTCTGTGCCATAAAGCTACAATTTTGTCCATAGCTAGAATGAACCACATCGTTGCACTGGGTGACGTTTTCCTTTATTGCCAGGAACATTGGCACTGTAGTTTATTTTTAGTCAATCCCACATACGCCATCCTGCTGCTGTAAATACCCACCACAGCACCATATGTGTATTAATCAGCGGCAGAAATAGTCCCCAATAAATATGCTCTTTACTCCTGTTTGAGTACCGTTGCAAGAATACAGACCTCAGGGGTTTTGGGTACTTGACCACACATTTTACAAAAATAAAAATATATCTATGACCTGTTTTTAAAGATTTATAAGGCTTAAAAAGTCACGGGCAGGGTAGAGAAGAGTTTTTTTGATTGAATCATTCATGCTAAGAAAAATTATGAATGTCATACGTATTAGCCTTTGAAGTCTGGTTTAGTTTAGGTAGCTGATATTTTTTTCTAAGTTTAGGGAAACTTTATGATTATGGTTAATGTTGGGGCGGATTACTTTTGTGGTTTCAAAAAATACACTACATGTCTACTGTAGGAGATGGGATACAAACAAACGGCAAGCAACAATCTTAAGCTTGCATTGACATTACAAAACATTTTTGAGCTACTTCCACATTAGCAACTGACTCATCTGTTACCACAAACATGTGCATGCCTAGTTTGTACAAGGTGCAGGATGAAGCTTATAAGCTAATGAGGATGCTACACTGGAATCTAAACAATCCCTATTTTTTTATCTAGTATTCCCACCATCTCTGACATATTCCTCAATGTTTGAGAATGGTCAAATTAAAAGTTAAATTTAGTGGAACTTTTCCCACAAAACCTGAACACTGTGTACCCCTTCGGCTTGCACAGCTGCTCAGAAGTAAATTGACATATTCTTTATTAAAAATAATGACTTAGCTCTGCACAATATCTTAGATGTTTGGCTGTTGCATGAAAGCAACGGGATGTCACTTGACAGGAATTACCAGGGTAATAATTCCATTCACTGCTGCCTGTGTCTCAAAGCCCTCAGAGTTCAGAGAAACGGGCTAGAGCTTGTGTCTTATGGATGATTTTGTGTGTGTTTGTGTGTGTGTGTGTGTGTGTGTGTGTGTGTGTGTGTGTGTTGCAACCAACCCTCTGATCCAAGGGTCAATGGCTTACAGTAGTTACAAACTGAAGCCTGGTCAGGCGTGTTAGTGGAATGCACAGCACCGGGTGTGGTGGCATGACTTCATCACCCATGGAAAGAGTGACAGAAGGAGGTGAAGACAGAGAAGATGGAGGAAAAAAAGATTCTTTATGAAATGTGTGTGTGTGTGTCTGTGTGTGTCCATGTGTGTGTCACATTAAGTGAGTCATCTTCACATAACATCACCACACAATTCCGTCTTTCCTCTCCTCCCCCAACAACCCCCAGGATAAATAATTGACTCTCTTTCTCCCAACACTGGTCGACTGGTGTGAGGCATTTTGCTCTCCAGACTGTGTTCCTGGAGATGAGAAGGCATGATTCCTTCTCTTCCTCTCTGACTCTGTTTCTTTCTCTTTTCATTCTCCTCTATCTTTCCCTCACAGAACTCTCTGCAGGAAAACGATGAATAGTAAGCGGGTTTTTACTTTTCTTTTTTTTAAAGGAATGAATGGTTATCTATTATTGAGCAGCAGTCAGCAGCAGCTATCTCTATCTACTAGGCTGCTAAAATAAATATGACACAGCACTGGAGAGATTTGCACAGATCTGAACTGAGCCCTCTCGTGCTCTTGAGTTACATATTTACCAGCAAAGCAAACGCAAAACCCGAGCAAGACAGTCGTTCAAAACAACTAGAAAAATTAAATGTTATTTTTTTTGTGTGTGCAGCAACATACAATAAAGATTTTTTTTTCACCTGTCTTGTCTTTGGAGCAACTCTTATGCTGAATGACTGGATGGTAGAGAAAGCATGTCTGTTAACACCACTGAGAAATAGTTTTAGGTGGTTTTGCTTCCCTTTCTTTAGATTTAGATGTCGATACAGTATTTTTCTTGAACTAACTTTCATTTTAGACCCTTTTCACAAATTGTCCAGCAATTGCCCTCAATGAGTTTCCTGCCTTCACTCACCTGATTGGTCTCCAGCAGGCACGTCTGCCCCTTATTAGTCAATTAGATCTCCGGCGGTATTCTCCAGAGAACACTTCTTGCCTGATTAACTGTGTTGCCTCTTCATTGGAGCTTTTCAGCCTGCTTCTCTGTGTTGCCTGCTTTGGTTGTTTTTAAGTCCTTACTTGCTGCCCTTTCACTTTATGAATTTGTCTGCCTATTCTGTGAAATGTCTGCCAAGACCATTTGTACCCCCACAGTACCTGCTTGGTTAATGTAGTATGCTTCTGAGCAATGTTACTTTAGTTTATAAGTTTTGCAGGACCAAATATAAGTTGATTTTGTGGATTTCCATGAACACACCTCTGACTCAGTTCATGTTGCAACCCTTTTCAGAATGGAAACACAAAGGCCCAAGAGCCAAGTCCTTGGGGTGCTGCTCGCAGGTGAAAAGCCAGGCAGGATAACTACCTTGTGGAGTTGCCATATGCGAGGTACAGAGACGGGATCAGGAACAGTTTCAGGCATTGTGGGACTTGGCAGTGGAAAGCCTTGGCCGTGAAATGTCACCTCTTTTTGCATCAGAGGCTGGGGTGGGTGTGTTGAGCTTTAGTAACTACATGGATGTACAGTAGTTAGACAATCTCAGAGGCTAAATCCAAATATACGGTTTAGCCTTCTAGAGTGACAGACAGGGCTGTAGTCAGAACCAACTCAGTCACATCCAAGATAGAACAGAGTTGGACTCATCAAAGTCTGACTGATGCCATAAGGTAGTGGTTGCTCCCTTTTAAAGTTTAAATTCCTGAATGCTGTGCCAAGATGATAATCCCTGTAAGCTTTGTCAAAGTCAGACCAAGATTTTGACCTTTAATTATTGCATCCCATTGAGCTAATTGTTTTAGTTTGTAATGAATACAGATTGTGTGTCAACTGGACTCACAGTGTTAGAGTTTGTGCCCTTTAACATTTTGCTCTTATTAAATAGCTCCCACTCAGAGCATTTTTAACACTGGAAAACAATGTGAAGATGAATCATTGATCCAGCTTTCATCTAAATCAAACCCAATGACAAACCTTGCATATCCTAAGATTAAAGCAAGCATTATATAGCTCTGTGGAGAAGGCGAGGCAACAAGAAATGTTAAACAGTCGAGGAAATTCCAGAAACAACATCAACAACGATGCTATAAATAACAGTTCAGAGTGGAACTTGAACACAGCAGGGTGAAAACATCTTGGTTGGAAAAAAAATTGAGGTTTATGGCATTCCAGCCTTTTTGAACTGTGAATTACCCTGTGACGTAAATCACTTGTGACCTCATTACAGCTACACAGCAAGAGCTTCAGTGCGGTGATGCACAGCATGGTCATTTGACTTTACTAAGGGTATACACAGTATATGGTAAAAGTAGAGTTTGGGCTGGTATGGATGACTTAAAATGTCATCCTTTTCAAGCGCATTCTCCAGAAGCACAGTGTATTCTTGTCAATCCAAAAAAAAAAAAAAAAAGGCTTACAAATAACTTTTGGACCATAATGGGACACAACATGTTCCTCTGAAAGCCAGAAAAAGTACTTTATGTTTGGAGGGTTTGCAGGCTGCTTTGTGCCAGAGAATGAAGAATTAAAATTCACAACTGAGCAATAAATAATGAGAAATTTGCTTTGCAGTGTACTATTAATTAATTCAGAAAGTATTGTCTTGCATTTTAACTAGATTCACAGTGTTACCAAATCTGGATGAAATGAACACATTTTTCAGGGACTTGCCCTGAGCACCTTCATTTGAAAAATTTGGGTCAAATGTAACTTTGATGCTCATTTCTTTCAATTTCATCTGAACTTAATGTCTTCCCCCGTAAGGGCTCACCGATGTAGATGCAGAGGTAAGATAAACAACTTTGTTTGCCGTGCAAATTACCTGCCAGCTTTATTCGAGTTATAGCTTTTTTTTTTTGTTGAGAGATTTCTACTAAATTAAGATTATTTTTAATATTCAAACCTTGGATGTGTTCGCCAGTGATATTAGAAAACTGTAAGATACCGTTTCCGTTGTTCAAGTAAGACTTGAAGTTTAAATCTGTGTGTCAAAGATCAAAATATCACCGTATCTGTGTTCTGTCTGCATTTTCACACTTTTCCCTTCCTCTTTCCTATTCAGTCCTCTCTATCTCTTCCTTCCTCCCACCTTATCCCCTTTACCTTCCTTTCCCCTATCTGTTTCCTGCATCCCATTGTTCTTTTCTACCCTGAGGCCTCTGATGTTTAAATTTAGCCAGGGATTCTTCTGGAGGGATCAGTACTTGTGTTGCTTTCTGAGGAAGCCCTCAGTGTTCGCAGGAAGTAGTTCAGTCTAATCTTGTTTTTCACGGTGGGAGTCTTCTGCCAAGAATATTTTTGAAGTACAAACACAACAAAACCTAACACTGTTTTAAAACCAAAGTATACTGTTTCAGACCAGGTACAGAGAACTGTGTTAGAGAACTCGCTTATGTGTATATTTTTATTTCTCTCAATGTCTACTGGGCACCAACACAATGAAGTCCAACCATTTCAAGTAACAGTTTTTTTTTTCCAAATCTTTATATTTGTATGACATATATTTATGTAGTGCTGCCAATTACTGTTATTTGCATCCACTTCAAAAAGTCTGGTTGTCAGGAGAAGGCTTTAGTTTCGTGTCACCTGCATTTGCATCATCATAGCGGCTGATAAAAGCACCTTTGGGCACAGGTGCATTATTAGAGGCAAATTCCTTAAAAGATCTTTTTTTTGCGAAATACACTTATTTGTTTGTGCCAAGAATTAGATGAGAAGATTGACACCTCACATGATAAATATAAAGATAAAGGCAACAGTCATTTAGCTTAAGTTGGCATAAAGACTCTAAACCTCACTATTTAATAGATCTTTTTTGTTGAATCAGTACACAGACCGAAAAGTAAAAAAAAGTAGCTTTTGAAGTGTTGGTAGGTAGATTTACTAAGCCAGGCAATCTTTTCCCTCCCATTTTCAGTGTTTATGCTCTATATAATAATAATAATATATATTGTTTTTATATTTAACACAAACACAAGAGATGTACTGGCCTTCTGATCCAGCTTGGTCTTACAGAATTCCGTGAAATGATCACGAACTGTTAACACATTACGTGGTGGTTGCACAATGTAAATGTAAATCAATGCCAATGTAAAGTCAATGAGTAAAGTCAATGAGTCAAGATGACGTAGTATTAGGAGTGACTATGGTAGTGAGTAGTATGAAAGCCGAAAATCTGCGTAAGTAGGTTAGTTGGGGTGGTGGATGGGTCAAACACAGTACTTTCACCCGGGAGACTGGGAATTGTATCCCATGTGTAATGTTTACTAAAGTTGCTTTCTTCTTTTCCTCAACCCATCTGTACCGTTCTTCCTGTGTGTCACGGAACCGTGAGCACACACAGCCATGTCGGTGGAAAGCAGCTGTAAAAGACTATCATGTTTCAAAGTGAGAGGAGCTTGACAAAGTGCGTCATTTTGTCATATGACTTTTAATATACAGGAATGACAAAATAGTAGCTAATGGGAACATGCACTAATGATTTTATTTTGCGTACATTTCAGAACTTAGCTGAAAATGTGTGCAAATAAAGTTATTTTGATTCTTCGTTAGCATGACAAATGACTCCACTATGGCTACAGAGAGGGTCAACTACAGAAACCTTCTGTTCATCAAAATATATTACACTAGTCCATGTTTCATTTGATGGGTGAACTCTTAGAGAAAGAATAAATACTTCACATGATAATATGATTCATAATGTCATGTTTTCAGGAATTCACTATCATTGCAACTTCAAAAACAGACATTTGGATAACCAAGGTTTTCCGACTGTAGCAGCAATGGTATGAGGAAGCCCCCTAACATGAGATCACACCGGTCTGATTCATTTAGGCTCCCTCACAGTCACAGCATAACAGCAACAACAACAGTGGCAGAAAGGGGAAGGCAGCACACACACACACACACACACACACACACACACACACACACACACACACACACACACACACACACACAGCAGTTAAGGACTGCACCATGTTGATTTGACCATAATAAGGAGAGAGACAGAGAGAGAGACAGAGGGACTCAATTTAGTATCGCCATAGCAACAGGGGACTGTGGAGAAATTTGGTTCTCCCTTTTAATCTCTTTTTAAATCATTTTTGAAAAGATGGCTCAGTGACAGTGTGTGTGTGTGTGTGTGTGTGTGTGTGTGTGTATGTGTGTGTGTGTGTGTGAGCGAGAGAGACAGGGAGAGAGAGAGAAATACTCTGAGTATGAGAATGAACCTCTACAGTAATTGTGGCTTACATCTTTTTACACACCTTCCCCTCTCACACACACACACACACACACACACACACACACACACACACACACACACACACACACACACACCCTTCACTTCCTCCTCTTTTGTCAGTGTACAGATTTTCTATCAGCGCTGGCCTTGTCTTCCTCCTTGCACAATGCCACGTTTCAGAATAGCAATCAGCCTGTCTCATTTGGCCCCTGTCTTGTGTACCAGAGAATACTTCTGATCTCAAGTCAAAGGCTGCTCCCTGTGGTCGTCTGAGCGTCCCTTCACAAGGGTAAATCTGATGTCTGAGTGGTTAGATGCTTTGTTGCTACTCAGCTGGTGAAAAGTCAAGATTAAAAACAAACAAAAAAATCAGCGACACACACAACAAAGTTGAACTTGAATAATGGATTGGATTGAAATGCAATTTGAATCCGTTGTTGCGTTTCATATCCTCCTCTCTCCTACTCTCCTATCTTTTATCTTCTTCTCTTTTTCCCATTCTTCCGTAAACATATGTCAAGTAATCTTGTTGCAGTACAAATTTGAATGCTCTGCTCGCAGCGATTGAAAAAGCAGACAGTTTTGCTGATATGAGCATCCTTGTAACTTCTCAAGGGGCAGCCTTTGTGCTAAACCAGGATGATTCCGTGCCTGTCTCTGGTTTACTAACATAAGGCTAATAAGATCAACATTAATTCAGAAAGATTCAGAAGAGATGCATATTCTGCCTATGTTTCTCTGTGTGTGTGTCTCAGTTGCAGGATCGTTGCATCATATTAGAGTTAGAGCTGAGTTCAGACTGATTCACACGCACAGTGGCACTGAAGGTTACTTTAAATTACTGATTAATTTCCTGCTGATTAACACTTCAGAACAGGAATCTATAGAATGACTCCAGTCAGCCATGAGTCATCAAACAAGTATTCACAGATTCTTCTTTCTCTGAATTTCTATCAGATTAAGCTTTTTTCAGCCTTTGGAGCTTCAAAAAAAATGTGGGTTGGTCTGTGGCTTCCCTTCTCTTATTTATATCTTCCTATTTAGAACAAAGTCTCTTTTTATGCCGACTTGACATTATGCAGAGGCCAGGGCTGTGTAGCAGCTCTACAGTCCCAGGCCTTGTTAATATTTCACATGGTTAGAAGCCAGAGCAGACGCCGGGTTTTCTCCCAAAAGGAAAATCTTCTCCTCATTTAACCTCCGGCACCAAATCTCCATACTAACCAGCTCAGCCATTGGGTTTGAGTAGAGACACACTGATTGTTGCAGCTGTGGCTCCTCTGTTGTTTTCTTCAGCAATGTGCTACACTTCATAGCCATACAATATGACAACCACACAAAATGAACAATAAAACTAATGTACCTGCAATTACTTCTTGTTGTCCAAAGTTACCTTCAAGGTTGAAAGCACCTAATTGGAAGTCACATTGGATAAAAGCGTCAGCTAAATGACATTTTATGTAATGTAATGTAAAACATGACTGTGTAGGAAACATGGCTGTCACTGAAAAAAAAGATACTGTGGCCCTGATATGAGGTCAGCCATGATGACGTTCCAAAAATTTGGTTTAATGAGGAATTCCACACTGAAACAAAACAGGTGGATCAATTTTTGATTCTCTGATCAACTGGCTGTGATCTAAATGTAAATGACATTAGACTACTGTGGAAATTCTATTTTTTACACTCCGTTGTTACATTACACATATAGGCCCAAAATACGCACACATGCACACACCTGACATGACCCATAGACATGCAATAATTGAAAGGTGATAGAGCAAAGGGGCATCCACATAATCAGCACTCCAAGCTGTTGGGGGGTTCGGTGCCTCGCTAAGAGCACCTACAGTATATATGTGAACTATGGAATTACAAAATAACAAAGATATAACATTTCTCAAAAGGAATAGATTACCCATATTTCACAAAATAATTTAAGACTAGAATGCACTGGAAGCAACAAAAAAAAAGACATCAACACCAACAAACAATAGTTTTTAAATGTGTAAGGCCAATACAGAGTTTCTGTCATTCACTTTATTAAAACGTTCTGTCTCAATCCAACCCTAGCTAGATTATACAGTGGGGCTTGAAAGTTTGGGCACCCCAGGTAAAAATTTGTATTAATGTGCATTAAGAAGCCAAGAAAAGATGGAAAAATCTCCAAAAGGCATCAAATGACAGATTAGACATTCGTATAATATGTCACAAAAAGTTAGATTTAATTTCCATCATTTACACTTTCAAAATAACAGAAAACTAAAAAATTGCATTTGCAAAGGTTTGGGCACCCTGCAGAGTTTATAGCATGCACCGCCCCCTTTGGAAAGCTGAGACCTGACAGTGTCATGGATTGTTCTCAATCATCGTCTGGAAAGACCAGGTGATGTCAGTCTTAAGGATTTAAATGCCCCGACTCATCTGACCTCGCCCCAACAATCAGCACCATGGCTTCTTCTAAGCAGTTGTCTAGAAAACTGAAACTGAAAATAGTTGACACTCACAAAGCAGGAGAAGGCTATAAGAAGATAGCAAAGCGTTTTCAGATGCCAATATCCTTTGTTCGGAATGTAATCAGGAACAGTGGAAGTTAAAGCAAGATCTGGAAGACCAAGAAAAATATCAGACAGAACAGTTTGCAGGATTGTGAGGAAAGCAAGTCAAAACCCACGTTTGACTGCACGATCCATCCAGAAAGACCTGGCAGACACTGGAGTTGTGGTACACCATTCCACTATAAAGAGATCCTCGTACAAATATGGTCTTCATGGAAGAGTCATCAGAAGAAAACCTCTTTGAAATCCTGCATTGAGGAAACAAGTTCTGTGGACAGATGAGGTTAAAGTAGAACTTTTTAGCCGCAATGAGCAAAGGTATACGTTTGGAGAAGAAAGGGCACAGAATTTAATGAAAAGAACCTCTGTCCAACTGGTAAGCATGGGGGGGGGGGATCAATCATGCTTTGGGGTTGTATTGCAGCCAGTGGCACAGGGAACATTTCACAAGTAGAAGGAATAATGGATTCAATAAATTAGACGCTAACTTGATGCCATCTGTGAAAAAGCTGAAGTTAAAGAGAGGATGGCATCTACAACTGGATAATGATACTAAACACACCTCAAAATCCACGGTGGATTACATCAAGAGGCGTAAACTGAAGGTTTTGCCATGGCCTTCACAATCTCCTGACCTCAATATAATTGAAAATCTATGGATGGATCTTAAAAAGCAGTGCGTGACAGACAACCGAGAAAACTTAAAGAACTGGAAGACTTTTAGTAAGGAAGAATGGGCGAAGATACCTCAAACAAGAATTGAAAGACTCTTTGCTGGCTACAAGTGTTTCCAAGCTGTGATACTTGCCAAAGGGGGCAGTACAAGGTATTAACTCTGCAGGGTGCCCACATTTTTGCAGACGCCATTTTTTTGTTTTCTGTTATTTTGAAAGTGTAAATGATGTAAATAAAATCTAACTTTTTGTGACATATACAAATGTCTAATCTGTCATTTGATGCCTTTTGAGATTTTTCCATCTTTTCTTGGCTTCTTTATGCACATTAATACCAATTTTTACCTTGGGTGCCCAAACTTTCGAGCCCCACTCTAACAATGGATTATGTTATAGATGTTTAAATTTAAAAAAATGTTTGCAACTAATGTGTCTTTAAGCAAATTGATACTTAGAAGGTTAACTATTTTGAACTGTCAACAGCTTGATATTGTTTTGGGGACCATCATTTAATTTAATTGAGCTACAGGTCAAATTGCAGTTGCATCCTTATTTCTTTAAATGCAGGCACTGATTATATTCAAATACACACTGGTGTTATAGGTTTTATAGGCTGCAGTGTTCATAAAGTAGTACCTCATGCAGAATTGACGTTTGTGATTGTACTGCACGGCTCACTCGCTTCCGCCGCCAGGTACAGTAAACTGGCAAGGGTGGTGCGCAACGTGGGCGGAGTCAAATTGCACACTGCATTGAGGGGTACTTGCTACAACCGGACCGTTTTTAGCGAGTTAACCGTGCGTGTTGTAATTAGTTTCCCGGCGTTGCAATGCAGAAAATCCTGACTGAAAGCCAGAAGAAGTACTTCGTCAACATGGACGAATACCTGTGCAGTCTGGGCCTCTACAGAAAGAGGGTGGCCCAGGACGCGTCCAGTCTGTTCCGAGCCGTGTCAGAAAAGGTGAGCCGGTAGAGGTTACAGAGGTCAGCGGACAGAGCGGTGAAAAGGCGAGGCTGGAGCCGGTGAGAGGAGAGGGTAGAGCCGGTGAGAAGAGAGGTTAGAGCCGGTGAGAAGAGAGGTTAGAGCCGGTGAGAAGAGAGGGTAGAGCCGGTGAGAAGAGAGGGTAGAGCCGGTGAGAAGAGAGGGTAGAGCCGGTGAGAGGAGAGGTCAACCACAGGGGCGTTTCTAGAACTTGAGGAGGTTCTGGGGTTAGCTCGGACTCATTTAACTAAACTGAATGCAATGCAAAACGGTGTGGCTTGCATAGTAGCCAGTTAGTAGATGTTAGTTAAATAGCTCCAACATTTGGCCTAACAACTGGCCTGGCAACCCAAGGTTTTTCCTCCAGATTTGTGTGGTGGGTGGTATGGGTGTCCCCCCCCATAACCTTTTTAAGCTTAAAACATCTCATCACATAAAACATTTAATTTCCTGCGTTCTGGTGAATTTTTATGCCCATATGTCTACCTTTTTCTGAATCAGTGTATGCTGGGAATATCTTTATGCAAAGGGAAACATAGATTAGATAGATAGATTACAATCCAAATATAAAAACATAATGGAATAAATTGCAGTAAGGCTCTCAGGCATTCTGTATTGCTTTCAACTCTTTAGTCTCCTTTGAGCCGACTTTTTTAATTATAGCTGAGTCAGCACACATGAAGCCTAGGCAAAATTTACTCTTCCCTCTTTTGCATCTTTTTTTGGGGATGTAATCTCCTTAAATGTGTATATGACAATTATTCAACTCAGTGATGAATTAATTCAATATAATGAATTAAGAAACCCCTGGACTGTAATATTTCAGATGTGGTCCAAAACTGTGTGCACATTTAACCCTCATGTTGTCCTCGGGTCAAATTGACCTGTTTTCCTGTATTAATGTTCTTTTTAATTCCCCAAAATAACATGACTGATTCCACACAATGCTCTTTGGCAAGTAAAAATCTCTACTTTCATTAATTTTGGGGTGTCTTATTCAATTTTATAGCATTTGAATAACAAATTGAAGTGGGTTTTGAAATAGTATTGATTAAAAGTTGACAAAATCCAGTCTGTGATTATCCATCAACATACATTCATTTAATTTTAGTCTAAATAATTCTTAATTTCTGCTTTTCTGACTCAAACATTAGGTGTTTCCTATAAATGAGGTTTTTTGACCATAAATTCCCAAAAATAACTGTGAAATTAAAGTAAGTTAGTGTTCATGTAGCGTTGAAAATGTCAAAAAAGTGGCAAACACTGAAAAAAAAGTATAAAGTGTTGAAAAAAGAGAAAAAAACGATTAAAAACCTCAACAAAAGTGTTGATTTTCAATTTTGACAGGAAGACAACACAAGGGTTAAAATATAACTCATCCATCTGTGTTCTCTGTGATTTGGACAAGTCGTGATATTTTGAGAAAAATAAAGTTATAATAGGCTATTACAATAATAATTAGGTGATTGCTCTGCTGATATGGTAGACCCGTTTGGGTCTCTGAATGAGACAGAATTTAGGGAAGTGGCTGTACGCTGCTATACATAAGAGGTAGAAAACCGAAACTACGGCAGAGATACACGGAGCACAAACGCATCACATCTGCTGCAGCATGCCCATAGCACAGCGTGTCCATTAACTGAAGCATAAT